>CM038223.1:40811961-41411961 GCA_021442155.1 Cymbidium sinense
ACCAAAATATCTCAAATCATCATATGAATCTAACCCAAGCCTTAGTTTGACCCAATTTGACCAATTGGTCAACCAAACCCAACCTAACCCAAATAAACCCATTTTGACCAAATGAAGCCAAATCCTCAAACCAACTTATGGACCTAGGGCTTAGTCAGCACCCAAGCATGCCCTACTCCATTCCCAAATCAGCCCAAAAGCCAAGTGGGCCCCTCCAAAGTAATTAGTCATCAAACCATAGGATTTAAACCCAAGCATGCCCTACTTCATTCCCAAATCAACCCAAAAGCCAAGTGGGCCCCACCAAAGGAATTAGTCATCAAACCATAGGATTTAAACCTTAAACCCAATGGATCAAAGCCAAAGTCAACTTGCTAATTTTGATGATATTTCAGAGGAGAATCGAAGAAAATTATAATTAATTGATTTTGAACAGTGACTTTAGCTTAATTAGGGTTTTATCAAAAATCTAATTAGCTTAATTATAATTAAGCACTCAATTAATCTCAAATTTTACGTCGATGTTTAGGGGGATGACCTCTGCCTCCATTATTTTTTTGGGATTTTATTAATTGCTTAATTAGGGATATACCACACAAGCTCTAACACATGCATATTATGCTAAGTCACTATTTCTAACTTTATGTTAGGGCGGTGCATGGTTTGATGAATGTTTAATTTTGTGATATATTATTTAGGGATGTTAGATGTATGTGTAATGAATGTTAGAGGCGATATTAGCTAATCATGTTTTATGGTCCTGCTTAAGGGCCAGTAATAAAAATATAAATGTACTTTATTGTGCGGGTTAGCCTAGCATAGCCCAAATTAGGATAAGTGGACTTGGTTACCCATGTGTGTGGGGTGTTAAGTCCAAATTTATTCTATAGGTTGTATGGTGTGTTTAGCTAACATTTATTTTGCAGGTGTAGCTAGATTTACTTTCCTTTTTTTTAATGTAATTTTTGCATTAATATTAGGATAAGTGTTATGAGGATTAAGATGAGCATTGGTTATAAGACCATGTCTTGTATACCATATGATGTCTTTGGAGCAAGCTACATCCCACTCAAGCCAAAAAAAAGAAAGAAATGAAGCAAATCAAAAATGAAGAAATGAAAGATGAAAAGTGAAGAATGGAGGATGAGAAATGAAGACTCCCATAATATTTATTATTTCATAATTATAATTATTCTTTCATTGTACCGGGATGTATAAGGGTAGAACTCGGCTACCCACATTTCTTTTCAGGTTGTACGGCGATACCCAACCGCATCGGCCTCTTACTCTTTTGTGATAGCTTTATAAAATTGTTTGATATTAAGTTTAGCTTGTGCATTAAAAATAGCTTGTCTTTTCATAGTTTCTTTATAATTGGTGATTGTTGTATGGTCTGGATGCAATTAGACTCCTAGGATAAAAATAAATTTTCTACCCCATTAACAACTCATAACTAAAATTTTAAAATAATTCATAACCTCACATAAAAGCCTAGGAATTAAATCAAGATAATAAATTTTTTTAACAATTCCTTAGCTTGATAATTGAATGTATAATATCATACATGTCATATTCTTCCACTCTTGCTAAGAGAGAGCTTCCATCTGTGCCAGAGAATAAAGGTTTAACCTGTAAGAGCCTTTGATGGAAAGACACATCTTTCTCTCCTGATTTAACCCACAATCAATTTCTCGTGCATTTAGGCATATAAAATCCTATAGCCTGTGTCAAAATAAAAGTCCAAAAATCAAATAAAACTTGACAAAATTTATATTAGATTTAAGTCATTACTCATGCCCTTCATAATCTAGTCTCTTAAGGAGTGAGTTTAATAACTTAGTTTCTTTTCTAAATAAATAACAGTCTAACTATCTTGCAAATCATATGACTTGCCTATATAGATTTAAAGCGTAGGAGGAGTTAGCTGGTTGTCACTCCAGGCGGTATTAAGCCCAGCAGTTATGTGGTTTACTCTCTCTTATGGAGGTAAACCATATATCTATTTTTGTCTTAGATTTAGGTCGTGCTTTAGTCCTCACCAAAGCTCCCCAAATTTAGGATCAGAGATTGTTATTTCCCCTTTGCGGGCTACAAGTATAAATCACCTCTTATGCATTTCCACAATCTTATATTGTGAAATTATAACTCCTAAAATCTAATAAAAATTCAACTCAAACAAATAAATCTTCTCAAATTCAAATATATAAAGCTCAACCATATGATAGGTTGGAGTGCTCACTAGGCTTCCTAGTATAAAGCTCAACCATATTTTATTTGCTTGAATTATGAATGCATGCCTTTCTAATAGAAAAGAGAGATTTTTCATCTATTAGCTAAATACACATTCACATGTATAAAAGTTTTAAGTGAGTACGATGCCATTATTTTCACCAGCATACAAGACCTACTTAGGACTACTTAAAGCCTCGCAGCCCCGAGATGTCCAGACTAATATACCACTTTTCTTAGATACATGTAAACATATAAACAACCATAAGGACAAGAAAATCCATGCAAAAATTATGTTTGATTCATTTGATTCATGTTTCATATTCATTGGTCATATCACGCATGCACATGTATAAGAGTTTTAAGTGAGTACGGCGCCATTATTTTCTACACCTGGGGTGTAAGGTACAAGGCCTACTTATGGCTACTTAAAGCCTCACAGCCCTGGGATGTCCAGACTAATATACAACTTTTCTCAAATACAAGTAAATGTGCAAAAAGAAACCATAAGAACAAGAAGCAATGCAAAGAATCATATTGATTTGATTACATGATTTACATATATGATTTGAAATTCTTCTTAAGTCTTAACATAGAGATACATAGGAATAGGTTTTGACAAATGTTGTGTTCTTTTCAAATGAACCATACATTTGTGAATCCTATGTGAATCTTTACAAGATAAGGAAAGAGAACTTCACATTGCATATTCTATATTATCGACACAAGCAACTTATAGGTATTTATAATATGAATTACTCCACATGTTATAGTCGATTCATACATTTTGGAAAATAATTTTTGATTTAGTAGTGATAATAAATGCACATATTTAACTTAAATCAACACATGCAATTTGACATAAAAGAAATCATTTCATTTTTTGTTAATTTTAAAAAAAATGAATGCATGATTACATGTGGCAAGTAACATTTAGCATGCTAGGGAAAGAAGTAAATGAACTTAAGCATACAATTTCATTCATTCCAATTAATTCCTAAGGACAATCATACTAAATAAGGTTACTTAAAATAAGCCAAAATTCTTTAAGGCTATTTCATCTTTAAGTATAATTTGAGTTAGGTAATATGAGAGAGGTTTGCTGGTCCTAATCCCATTCCCCATGTGTGAATCAATTTTGGTTCAATGAAGAAGTAGTTAAGTTGATTTTATGGTTTAGTTAGGTTAAGGTATGAATTAAATGAATTAATTAAATTGTACCTATATCACCTTAAGTTAATTGATTAACAACCATGAGCTAATATGATATGCAATCACATGAAAATTAAATTTGCAATGCTCCTAAGAAATTAAAGGGGCATAAGCTCATAAATGATTAATTAATTAAGCTTAAGGAGCTCACTTAATTACTCTTATGATTTTCTCACACATGTGAGTTAACCATAATTTCATTATCTCTCACTTTGATTGTTGAACAACCAAAGAACTATCCAAGATTAGAAAGAGAAATTAGGTTCAATTGGATTAATTAAGTTCATTAATTAGTTAATTAAGTCTTAATTAATTTTAACCAATCAAAGTGAGATGGGCTTAGAGAAAGAGGCAAAGAAAGGAATCCAAGTCTCAATCCCTAAATCTTCTCGATTAATTAGTCAAGGTTCAGATTATGAATTGGATTTTTGATTAATCTTATGAATTAATTAATTAATGGGTGTTAATTAATTAATTACTTAAGGGATTAGAGAATATTTGAGGAAAAGATTGGAAGAGGGAGTCCCAATTCATTTCCCTAGACCTCATCATCATTAATAGAGGTTAACAAGCTCAATTGATTGATTAATTTATTATTCATTTATTAAATTATCACTAATTATATTAGAAGAGTGATTAGGACTTAATCCATTGATTTCCCTAATTAAGTAACTAATAAAATCTCAAAAAAATAGGGGATGCAGAGGTCATCCTCCTAAATATTCACAAAAAGTTAGAGATCAATTGGATGATTAATTAAGAAGTAATTAAGTTAATTATATTTCTAATTAAACCTTAATTAAGCCAAATTCACTGTTCAAAATCAATCAATGATAATTTTTCTGAATTATACACTAAAATATCTTTGAAATGTTTCTAAGTTTGCATTTTTTGGATTTTTTTATATTTAGTTATGAATTTAGGATGTTTCAGAATTAAAAATAAATTAATTATCCTTGTATAGAGCCTTAATCCCGTCAGGCCACATGGCAGCTAACACGGTGCGCTTTCCACATGGCGTGACGGGATTCACTATTTAAGTTATCATATCCGAGTGCTAACTCAGATAGCGGTGCATGCGGCATCTCCGTGAACCATCCAATCTAAGATCGGACGACCACGATCAAACCCGCATTTTTGAGAGATTAAATTGAGGGGCTAAGTGTGATTTAATCAGGACCGTTCATCTCGATCACACGGGATGGACGGTTCATGATCTATCTCCTCCTGAGCAATGAAGGATGGCTACCATCCATCAATGGTCACTTGATCCGAGCTCACTCGAGCTCGGATGGAGATGAAAATGATCCCACACCTTTGGAGAAGCATGACAATTAAATCTAATGGTGGAAAATGCATAACATGAAAATTTCTTTCACAAAAGACCAATCCATTTTCATTCAAGGATCGATTTCAATGGAATACCTCACCGGAGCTTGTGACCGGCAGTTTCAATGATTGAGGAAGTTTCGTTTGATAGAAATGAAGCCATGTTGAGCCTCATGAGCTTTGATTTGGTGTGGTTTGCTCGAAAGACCAAGGCATTAGATGAAGGTGGTCGGTCTCGATCAAACTCTACCCTCTGACCGTCTGGTTGCTTGGGAAAGGATTCGTTCTTGGTCATTTAGCTCTAAGGAAGGTGCGTGCAAAGTTAATTACACTTTGGTGGAGATTTGAGTAAATGAGAAATGTCGGAGGCCTCCCCTATTTTGATGTCATGTAAAATTGAAAATGGATATTTGAGGAAGCTTAGGAAGGCTTGCAAATGGCTCTAGGATTCCTTTCCTTGGCTGGTAAGGTTCAATTGAATGTGTGTCCTTTAGTTTGATTGAGAATGAGGGGGTATACCCCCTCATTTCTTGGATTAGATGGCCATGACTGATTTTACTTTTCCTTGATCATTTGGCCATTTCAAAGGGTAATGGAGATCCTTGGGAGGATGATGTGGCTCGATTTGGTTAGGTGAGGGGCGTGAAGGTGGCTGCCAAGAGAGGTGGTGCTTGTCCTTAATGGTTTGAAAAGCTCCAATGGGGATGGCGAGGTGATTTCACCTCCCCATGGATAATGGCCGACCCAACCACTATTTAGTTAGGTTAGCCCTGGTCCAAGGTTTCTAGGTGGACCTATGCTTGGGTGCCAAGTGGTTAGGAGGAGAAAATGATGCAATGTGCATGTATCTTATCTCATAGGATGCCCTAAATCTGAGGGAAAAATGGTCATTTGGCTATGAGTTTGACTTGGGCAGAATTGGAATGGATCAAAAGTGAGTTAGCCCAAATTTCAAGTGGTTTGGAATTTATTTGATTTGATTTAGCTTAATTTGACCTATTTAGGTCAAAATGGGTTAGGTTGGGTCAAGTTGACCAATTGGTCAAATTGGGACAAACCAAGGGTTATGTCAAGTCCAATTGGCTAATTAAAAATGAATATAGATTTTGGTTTAG
The DNA here is from genome assembly GCA_021442155.1 of Cymbidium sinense. Lineage (NCBI taxonomy): Eukaryota > Viridiplantae > Streptophyta > Magnoliopsida > Asparagales > Orchidaceae > Cymbidium > Cymbidium sinense. The sequence continues at coordinate 40,817,847 of CM038223.1, forward strand.
TTCAATTTAAGATTAATTTGAATTTTGGCTTATTTGACCATTTAAGTCAAATTTGGCTAAGTTCAATAATCAATTTGGGATGAACTTGAGCCATTGGTAATCAATTTGAATCAAATCATGATTTGACCCATTTTTACTTTTTAGGCCAATTTGGGTCAACTTGGGTCAAATGACCAATTAGGCTAGGTTCGACTCAAGTGAGGTTTGGTCATGTTCAATCATTGATCATGAGTAGGTTTGAATCAAATGTTTCAATCAATTTGGCATATGATGAATTTTGGCTCATTTGGGCTAAATGTTGACTTGGTCAAAGGCTAGGCTTAACTTGGTTTGACCCAATTTAAGGTAATTGATCTCCCTAGGGTGATTATTGGTTAGGTTGTGAGGTTTGGATGTGTTTAGTTTAATCTAATTTGGGTTGGATTATAATTTGGCTCAAAAGGATCTTTTAGGCTACTTTGGATAAAGTGAGCCTAAATGGGTCAATTGGCTTGATCATGGCTTGATTCAAGTTTAGTTGACTCATACATGAGCCTAGGATTGAAATAAAAATCCAACTGCAGTTGGTTTGGAGCCAAATGAGTTTTGGTTCACATGACAATTTCAAGTCATAAGAGCTAACTTGGGTTTGATTTGGGTTAGCTTGGATTTCGTTTGAGAATTGTAGTTTATATTTATATTTAAGTCAATGATTATAGCAATGATTGAATCATGAAGGAATCCATAAATTTTGAATTGGTTTGGGCATCATTTAGCCAAGTCAAAAAAATTGGCTAAAAGGGCTAAAATTAGAAATTTGATTTGATTTGGATTTCAATCATTTGGATTGAAGGGTTTGAACTTGGACTTCATTTATATTTGTGAATATAAATGAAGGAATGATTGATTCATAAATAAATCAACCAAGTTTGAGTTGGTTTGAAGGAGTTTTGACTAAGCATATGAAGGTGGTTCATATGGATTAGGAAGAGAATTTGGATTTTGGGTTTAATCATGGGTTTCGAACATTGAATTTGGAATTGGTTCATGATTTGAAATTTGATTTAAGATTTGAATTTAAGAAAATTAATTGAATTGAGTTTAATTTAAATTTGGGTTAGGCTAAGTCCATAAGATAAAATCAAAGGGCTTAGGAAGGGGTTTGAAGTTTGAATTTGTTCATGGGTTTCAATCATTTGAATTTGGAATTGGTTTTAGAATTTGGAATTAGTTTTAGAATTTGGATTTGAAATTTGAATTTGAATTTGTGGTTTGATTTGAAAGAAGGAAGCAAGGATTGGGTTTGGGCTATAGGGTAGGCAAGTCTTCCTAAATCCCTATAGCACAACCTATCCCTATGCCTAACTCTTCTAAGTCTCTAGGGTTAGGTTAAGTGTTCACCTAATCATTAGAAGTATCTTAAGACCAAGGAACTCTTAGTATCTATGAGAGTCCTAGATCTATGATATAGAAGTTGTGAGCTCACTCCAAAAGTGAGGTCAAGAAAGGGCGCCCAATAGTTGTGGTATGACTGACAAGGTACACCATACGTATTGGTGTTGATCGAGATGATCAACAACGTCCGAAGGATTACAAACACTAACATAAACAATCTGCTCCTAAACCTGAGATGTAGAAGGAATCAAGATCTTAGTGCAATGCAACTCCACTCTTGCCATGGGCATAAGGGAGGAAGAAGGGATCCACTAAGGGATCCAGCATGTGAACCTTCCACTAGGGAAGTAGGTTCAGGTTATCCATTAGGGATAAGGGGTTTGGATTTGAATGCAAGATATGATTTGGGTAGAGTATCCACCGGGGATTAGAATGTATAACCTGCCAGGGATAGGTGCATGAACCTTCCACGAGGGAAGCAGGTTCAGGTTATCTACTAGGGATGAAGATTTGATGAGATTTCTTTTGAAGGTTTACTCGTTGGGGACTGCAGATTTGAATTGGATTTAATTGACATCACTAGGGAGGTTGGGATGATTGATGTTTCGCTAGAGAGAAGTTGGTTGATTATTTATTTTAAGTTTAAATTTTGAGATAGACCTTGTTGGTTTGCGATGGACCGCACCGAGAAGGGGCTATGTGTCGCCTTAGTCTATCTCAGATTTACCAATCCAATGGGGTAGTCCACCAGCCACATGGTAGAACTATCCGACCAAGGGATTGCCTTTCGGTGTACAATAGTCAAGTTAGGAAGATATCATGGGCACTCCACAAGGAACCAGGGTGCTTTCTGCGTAATAAATCAAACCTAAGCTTAATTCTGAATGAATGCCTCTAGGGGACTTATATCAGTTCGAAAGTAGTAAGGATAATGTCATTTGATTGAATTGCATTTGTTTTAATTTTATTTGTTTTAATTTGATGGATCCCCTCAGTGTGTGATGGATCCACTAAGAAGATGCTAATATCAGCCTAAACATGTCTTAGGTTTACAAATCCAAAGGGATAATCTACCAGTCGTTAGGTAGAACTAACCAACTAAGGGGGTGCCTTTTGATGTGCAAAGGTCAAGTTAGGAAGAAAGTGTGTGGACTCACATTCTCCTACACAAGAAACTATTAGGGTGATCGATTGCTTGCACAACAAATTGAACCCGCCTAAGGTCATGGTTTACGATCATGAAAAAAAATAGAATATATTTCAAAGAAAAAATGACCGACAGGGTGACTCGTTGGTGGCACAATAAGTTCAACCCGACCTAAGAGTGACTGCTGAGAGAGTGTCGACCTGGGGGCTTATCTCAACTCAAAGTAGTCAAGCAATTCCTATAAGGAGTTTTGTTGACACTTCCCAAAATATAGGAGGCTGCTTGGGAAAGGGGTCACTAGGGGCTTGAATTCCTAATCAACAAATGAAGATATATTTTATTTATTTTATGTTATCATGGACCATATTGGTTTGCGAGGGATCACACTAAGAAGGAGCTCATATCTTCCTAGTCTTATCTCAAACTTACTGGACCAAGGGAGAATGTGCGCATCTGCTGAACAAATTCTACAACCACATGGGTGGCTACTAGGAAAGGGGAACTGTCCAATCTAAAAGTAACTAGGGTAGGGAAGTGATCCAAATAGAGTACCCACAAGGGAGGTGCCACTAGGGGCGTTATCCAAAACCCTATAAAAGAAAGCCTATAGGTATACAGTGGTCAACTTAAGGTGAAAGCACAGGGACTCACATCTGCCAAGAGTGGTGTATCCATCGGGTGGGTCACCGTCAACATGGCGATAACCAACTAACCTAAGGTGCCCATCGGTTTGCGACAATTAGTCTAGAAAGAAGGTGTGTAGGCTTATATCTCTCTAAAGCAAATTTGATTGCCGAGATAGACTGTCTTCGGCTCGATAGGGGCTATCTGACCTAGGGCGACTACTAAGTGAGGAGCCTATGTAAGGACTAAACCAAAGCTTGAAGTAGTTATGAGGAAAGGAGTCACTGGAGACTTATCTTAAACCTCAAATATACTCGACCTAGTCAATGTATGTTGGCCAGTCCAATAAGAAAGCATGCAGGCTTACATCCTCTTAAACAAAGTCAACATAGAGTATCTTCTGCCTACCAACCGGTGTGCTCATTGGTTTGCAATGGTCAGAAGAAAGCGTGGGGACTCACATTTGCCAAATAAGGACGACCGGGTGACACAGCAAGGTAATATACCGAACCTAGAGCTAATTAGTGAGTACCAGGGCTTGCTCCCACATCAAAATAGTTTGAGATAAAAGATATTTGTGTTCATTTGTGTTGCGGAGGAGGGAATAAGATGCGCTTCGGTTCTCTTACACCTACCCTAAACACATCAAAAAATGGATGCAATGGTGTCATAGGGTCAATTGTGACTCCACTGAGAAAGGATGCCTCTTGGGTTCCTTTACACCAAACTTAGTTGTACTAATCGAAATAAGATGTATCTTGAGTTCTCTTACACCTATCTTAATACACTAGAGGATTGTTTTTAGTTTGTGTTTGTGATGTGGAGGGATAGGATGCCGCTCAGGTTCTTTCACACCTATCCTAAACACGTCATGGCGGATTCACAAGAGAAAGATATTTCTAACATATAAGAGATAGAATTTGATATGAAAAGAAAGTTATTGATGATTATTTTTAACAAGATTTATGGATAGTAGTTTCTTTAAGTAGAGCCTGCTAATTGGAAGCATCGGACGCTCTCCTTTATAATTTATGAGTTGATAAGATACTCTTTGGTAGGCCTTCTCTATAGCAAAAGGGTCTTCCCAAGTGGGTTAAAACTTGCCTCCCATCTTTTGATGGGCAACAATTGATCCCTTAGAACTAAAATAAGCTCTCCTACTTGAAAAGCTCTAGGACAGACTAACTTATTGTGAGCTTGAATTATTTTGGCTTTATATAACTCAAGGTTCTGGCATGCCCGGAGGCGTCTCTCCTCCAAACCTTCGAGCTCTTCCAACCGTAGCTTGGCATTCTGCTATATAGTGATTTTACTACCCACAGCTATTCTTAATGATGGGAGTTTGGACTTCTAATGATAGAATGGTTTCGGATCCATACGCTAAGGAGAATGGGGTATATTGAGTTGGTATTCTGTATGTGGTGCGGTAGGCCCACAAGGCTTCAACTAGCTGCTCATGCCACTATCTCTTATTACCGTTGAGTGTCTTTTTTTAATATTTAAATGATGGTTTTGTTGAATGCTTCTACTAGACCGCTTGGGTAGTAGATGGAGGAATATCTCTAATCTATGATGTATCTCTGGGAAAAGCTATTGATTTTAGTGCTCTTAAATATTATACCATTATCGGATATAATTCATCGAGGCTCCCCGAACTTATATACGATATGGTTCCTAAAAAACTAGAGCATATGTTGAGTTGTGACCTCTCTAAGTGGGATTGCCTCCGCCCACTTGGAAAAGTCTAGCTATAATGAACTAATGACCCTTGGAAGAAGGATGATCAATCAGACTCACTATGTTGGTACCCCAACACTTAAATATTCCTGGGATGTCCAGACTAATATATCACTTTTCTTAAATACATATAAACGTATAAGCAACCATAAGGATAAGAAAATTCATGAAAAAATTATATTTGATTCATTTAATTCTTGTTTCATATTCATTGGTCATATCACACATGCACATGTATAAGAGTTTTAAGTGAGTATGGTGCCATTATTTTTACACTAGGGGCGTAAGGTACAAGACTTACTTAGGGCTACTTAAAGTCTCGGAGGATGTCCAGACTAATATATATCACTTTTCTTAAATACAAGTAAATGTGCAAAAAGAAATCATAAGAATAAGAAGCAATGCAAAGAATCATATTGATTTGATTACATGATTTACATATGTGATATGAAATTCTTCCTAAGTCTTAACATAGAAATACATAGAAATAGGTTTAGACAAATGTTGCATTCTTTTCAAATGAACCATACATTTGTGAATCCTATGTGAATTTATGCAAGATAAGGAAAGAGAACTTCACATTGCATATTCTATATTATCAACACATGCAACTTATAGGTATTTATAATTAGCATTACTCTACATTTTATAATCGATTTATACATTTTGGAAAATAACTTTGATTTAGTAGTGATAATAGTCACACATATTTAACTTAAATCAACACATGAAATTTGACATAAAATAAATCATTTCATTTTTTGTTAATTTTAAAAGAAATGAATGCATGATTACATGTGGCAAGCAACATTTAGCATGCTAGGGAAAGAAGTAAATGAATATAAGCATACAATTTCATTCATTCGATTAATTTCTAAGGGCAATCATACTAAACAAGGCTACTTAAAATAAGCAAAAATTCTTTAAGGCTATTTCATCTTTATGTTTGATTTGAGTTAGGTAATATGAGGTTTACTGGTCCTAATCCCATTCCCCATGTGTGAGTCAATTTTGGTTCAATGAAGAAGTAATTAAGTTTTTTACGATTTGGTTAAATTAAGGTATGAATTAAATGAATTAATTAAACCATACCTATATCACCTTAAGTTAATTTATTAAACAACTATGAGCTAATATGATATGCAACCACATGAAAATTAAATTTGCAATGCTCCTAAGAAATGAAAGGGGCCTAATGCAATTAGCTCATATATGATTAGTTAATTAAGCTTAAGGAGCTCACCTAATTACTTTTATGATTTTCTCACACATGTGAGCTAATCATAATTTCATTATCTCTCACTTTGGATTGTTGAACACCCGAAGAACTACCCAAGATTAGAAAGAGAAATTAAGTTTAATTGGATTAATTAAGTTTATTAATTAGTTAATTAAGTCTTAGTTAAATTTAACCAATCAAAGTGAGATGGGATTAGAGAAAGAGGCAAGGAGGGAATCCATAAATCTTCTCAATTAATCAGTCAAGGTTTTGATTATGAATTGGATTTTTTATTAATTAAATTAATTAATTACTTAAGAGATTACGATTTGAGGAAAAGATTAGAAGAGGGAGTCCCAATCCATTTCCCTAGACCTCATCATCATTAATAGAGGTTAACAAGCTCAATTGATTGATTAATTTATAGTTCATTTGCTTAGTTATCACTAATTACATTAGGATAGTGATTCGGACTTAATCCATTGATTTTCCTAATTAAGCAACTAGTAAAATCTTAGAAAAATGGGGAGGCAGAGGTCATCCCCCTAAACATTCACAAAAAGTTGAGATCAATTGGATGATTAATTATGGAGTAATTAGGTTAATTATATTTCTAATTAAACTTAATTAAGCCAAATTCACTATCAAAATCAATCAATGATAATTTTCTTAAATTCTATATTGAAATATCTTTAAAATGAGCCTAAGTTTGCATTTTTTTTGCATTTTTTGCATTTAGTTATAAATTTAGGAAGTTTTAGGATCAAAAATAAATTAATTAACTCTATTTAGTGCCTTAATCCCATTGGGCCATGTGGCGGCTGACGCGGTGTGCTTTCCACATGACGTAATAGGATTCACTATTTAAGTCACATCTGAGTGCTGACTCTGATGGCAGCACACGCGGCATCTCCATGGACAGTCTGATCTAAGATCGAATGACCATGATCAAACTCAATTTTGAGGGATTAAATAGAGGGGGCTAAGTGTGATTTGATCAGGACCGTTCATCTCGATCACGTGGGATGAACGGTCCATGATCTATGTCCTCCCAAGCAATGAAGGATGGCTACCGTCCATCAATAGTTGCTCCATTCAAGCTCACCCAAGCTCGGATGGACATGAAAATGATCCCACACCTTTGTAGAAGCATGATAATCAAATCCAATGATGGAAAACACATGACATGAAGTTTTTTCACAAAGACCAAGCCATTTTTATTCAAGGATCAATTTCAATGGCATACCTACAAAAGCCTGTGACCTGCTATTTCAACGATTGAGGAGGCTTTATTTGGTAGAAATGAAGCCCTATTGAGCTGCACGAGCTTTGATTTGGTGTGGTGTGCTTGGAAGACCAAGGTACTAGACGAAGATGGTCGGTCTCAATCGAACTCTACCCTCCAACCATCGAGGGATGCTTGGGAAAGGATTCATTCTTGCTCGTTTAGCTCCAAGGAAGGTGTGTGCAAAGTTAATTACACTTTGGTGGAGATTTTAGTAAATGGGAAATGTGGGAGGCCTCCCTATTTTGATTTCACATAAAATCAAAAATGGAGATTTGGGGAAGCTTAGGATGGCTTGGAAATGGCTCTAGGATTCCTCTCCTTAGCTGTTAAGGTTCAATCGAATGTGTGTCCTTTAGTTTGAGTGAGAATGAGGGGGGTATACCCCCTCATTCTTAGATCGGACGATAATTATTGATTTTGCCTTTCCTTGATCATTTGGCCATTTCAAAGGGTAATGGAGGTCCTTGGGAGGATGATGTGGCTTGGTTTGGTTGGGTGAGGATGTGGAGGTGGCTACCAAGAGAGGTGGTGCTTGTCCTTAGTGGTTTAAAAAGTTCCAATGGGGATGGGGAGGTGATTTACCTCCCCATGGATCATGGCCGACCCAACCACTATTGGGTCAGGTTAGCCATGGTGCAAGGTGCCTAGGTGGACCTATGCTTGGGTGCCAAGTGGCTAGGAGGAGAAAATGACACAATGTGCATGTGTCTTATCACATAGGATGCCCTAAACCTAAGGGCAAAATGGTCATTTGGCTATGGGTTTGATTTAGGCAGATTTGGAATGGGTCAAAAGTGGGTTAGCCCAAATTTCAAGTGGTTTGGAGTATAATGTATTTGATTTGGCTTAATTTTAACCATTTAGGTTAAAATGAGTTAGTTTGGGTCAAGTTGATCTATTGGTCAAATTAAGTAAAACCAAAGGTTGGGTCAAGTCCAATTGGCTAATTGGAAATGATTGTAGGTTTTGATTTGGTTCAATTTGGGATTAATTTGGATTTTGGCTAATCTGACCATTTTGGTCAAATTGGGCTAAGTTTGGTCAAGTTGACCAATTGGTCAACTTGGGCTCAATTATGGCTTTGGTCAAGTTCAATAATCAATTTGGGATGAACTTGAGCCATTGGTTGTAATCAATTTGGCTTTTTAGGCCAATTTGGGTCAACTTGAGTCAAATGGCCAATTAGGCTAGGTTCGGCTCAAACGAAGGTTTGGTCATGTTCAATCATTGATCATGAGTGGGTTTGAATCAAAGGTTTCAATAAATTTGGCATATGGTGGATTTTAGCTCATTTGGGCTAAATGTTGACTTGGTCAAATGCTATGTTTGACTTGGCTTGACCCAATTTAAGGCAATTGATCACACTAGTTTAATCCAATTTGGGTTGGAATAGAATTTGGCTCAAAAGGGTATTTTAGGCCACTTTGGGTTAAGTGAGCCTAAATGAGTCAATTGGCTTGATAATGGCTTGATTCAAGTTTAGTTGAACTCACACATGAGCCTTGGATTGAAATTTAAATCCAATTGCAATTGGTTTGGAGCCAAATGGGTTTTGGTTCATAAGATAATTTCAAGTCAAAAAAGCTAACTTGGGTTTGATTTGGGTTAGCTTGAATTTGGTTTGAGAATTATGGTTTATATTTATATTTGGGTCAATGATTTTAGGAATGATTGAATCAAGAAGGAATCCATGAATTTTGAATTGGTTTGGGCATCATTTAGCCAAGTCAAAAAAATTGGCTATAAGGGCTAAAATTGGGAATTTGATTTGATTTGGATTTCAATCATTTGGATTGAAGGGTTTGAACTTTGACTTCATTTATATTTATGATTATAAATAAAGGAATGATTGATTCATAAAGAAATCAACCAAGTTTGAGTTGGTTTGAAGGAGTTTTGACTATGCATATGAAGGTGGTTCATATGGCTTAGAAAGAGATTTTGGAATTTGGGTTTAATGATGGGTTTCAATCATTGAATTTGGAATTGGTTCATGATTTAAAATTTTATTTGAGATTTGAATTTGATAAAATCAATTGAATTGGGATTGATTTGAATTTGGTTAAGGTTAAGTCCATAAGATAAAATCAAAGGACTTAGGAAGGGGTTTGAAGTTTGAATTTGATCATGGGTTTCAATCATTTGAATTTGGAATTAGTTTTGGAATTTGGATTTGGAATTTGAATTTGAATTTGAGGTTTGATTTGAAAGAAGGAAGCAAGGATTGGGTTTGGGCTATAGGGTAGGCAAGTCTTCCTAAATCCCTAAGGCACAACCTATCCCTATGGTTAACTCTTCTAAGTCTTTAGGGTTAGGTTAAGTGTTCTCCTAATCACTAGAAGTATCTTAAGACTAAGGAACTCTTAGTGTCTATGAGAGTCCTAGATCTATGATATGGAAGTTGAGAGCTCACTCCAAAAGTGAGGTCAACAATTACCTAAATAAGTACCCCTAAGATCTATGTGGTGTTCCAAATAAAATTCCCACATTATTTTAGAAATTCCAACTTCTTAGTAAGAGTCGCTTATGATGATGAATGAGTTAATACCTTGATGGAAAATGAGTTGTGTGTTCCATTTGATTACTTCTAATTTTGGCCTTAAATTTCCCTTGTATGTCAAGTAAGCTGATATCTTGAATTTTATGAATTCTTACTCACATAAGCATTTCCAAATTTTATAGTGAGTGACACATTCTTTATTTTATATTTGAGGAAGGAGATATTGCTATGGAGCTTGACTCTTTTCCTTATTTTTTTGATTAAGGGTCATAAGGATGAGTCTTTTTAGTTCTCAATAGTTTTCCAGAAAATTATTGGTCTATTTAATAATGCGAGAAACTGGTGTTGTAAGCTTAGTCATCAAGTCCTCGATCAAGTGAGTAGTTTTAACTGCACCCACTTTCTTCAGTGCTAATGAATTGGTAATCCTTAAGCTGAATGTCTAGGAGGTCGAGAATATAGAAAAGTTGGTGGGTAAGATGCACAACAACATGGCTTACCTCTAATTTGGAAAAATCTATGAGCACATCTATAGTGAGTACTCATCTTTATTAAGATTTAATTTATCTTTACTTTTCATGTGTTAATCTATACTCTCACTTCTTCAAGAGATGATGTCTCCACTCCCTTCTAATCTGAAGTCCAAGTATATATCAATGAACACTATTCTTAGAGCTTCACCAAGAAAGAAATGTAATAAAGGAAAAGAGCTGACAAGAAAGCCTCATTACACTTATCCCAAGAATAATTATACTCTCAATGTAAAAGCCATGATAATTAAAGATTTGAAGTTGAGTCCTTAGTTTATTCTGAAATTTTAGATATAGTCTTTGAAGAGCATCCCATGGGGAGACTCCCTTACACCACTATGATTGCTCAAGCGAATAGCGTGATAGTCAACTTGGGAGCTAGGTAAGGAGTTGATGTTTACAATAAATGCTCTTGCCACTACCAAATTGGGTCGAGACTCAACGATTAGCCAATGACAGGATGCCAAGTCCGAGTTGTCTAAACTACAAGAAGAGGCAAAACGATAAGAAGAGGAGAAAGACCAAGAAATTTTAGAATTGATTCACCTCTCTAAGTCAAATAAAGAGCTTGAGGTTGAATTGTCTCATCACATTGAGTAGTTTTAGAAGAAGGAGCCCAAGTTATGTAACTTTCTCAAATCTAACAAGTATAAGGGCTATTGTAGTAGAAGTTCAAGGAAGGCGTCAAGTTTATCATAGACAAATTGGTAAAACATGGCCAACTAGATGTCAAGTACTTGGTCTTCAACAACATGCTCTCTTTGTCAGAGTTGTGCTCCAAGGCGAGTGACGAGGAAGAGAGCTCTAACTTGCTCATTTTTGTAATTTTCTTTTTTCTTCCTTTTTACTTGTAATTTTTCTTGTTTGTACCTGCAAGTTAGAAGAGTGATTGTATGTTAAAATTTTATATACTCTCTACTCACCTTTAAACTTAAACTTTTCTTAATGATAGAGAATTTTTTAGTCTTTTTTATTCATATGATTACTTTATAATACTCATTATACTCATATTTGTACTTACTTTGTGAATGTACTCACAATGAAAACACTTACCAAATATACTCATCGAAAATAAAAGATCATGGTCATCAAACATAATTAAATATACCCACCGAATATAATTGAATATACTCCTTAAACATGATTGAATATACTCGATAAATATAATTAACTATACTCACTGAATATAATTGAATAATGGCTTTAAGTGATTGCTACATAATATTAGGGGAATATTGTTGGCCAACCATGGAGTATTGGTCATTTATTTTTAGCTACAAACCTCATCAAGTATTGGTCTTATATTTGAGTTGCTACCACTGAGTGCTTTATTTTTTAATTTTTAGTCACCCATCACACGGGGGGTTGGTCTTTCACTTAAGTTGTCAACCACACAGAGTGTTAGTATGATACTTTATTTGTCAACGACATGGAATGTTGGTCTTTTTATTTATAGTCACCAACCGTACGAAGTGTTGCTCTTACACTTCAGTTGTAAACCACACGAAGTGTTGGTCAACCGTATGGTGTGTTGGTCTTTTTATTTATAGTCACCAACCATATGGAGTGTTGATCTTACATGTTTCCCCTTACATATTTTACAAAGCACTTAAAGAAAGTAAGTTCAAATGATCCAAATTTAGTTTTGATAATCTATAGAGTCAATCTTTGTACATTCAGGCTAGAAGCAACTCACCGAGTGACTTGAGTTGATGCATAGCTCCTAAGCATTAATTCAAATTATTATAACTTGTCGAGTGCTTTAGATCTATGCAATTCACCAAATCACTAGGCGAGTATAGTTTGAATTTTTAGAAACCATGTTTTAGATTTTGAATGCATATTTATAAGTATCAAGAAATCATTTCACAAGTAAGAATAAAAAATATTTATTAAATCATTCTGATCATATGCATTCACTTAAAAGAAGAATTATTCTGAAATAGAAAAATAACTTAGCAAAAATGAAATAATTACCAAGATGGCTTATCTTATGGATAAAATTTCTTCAAATCTCTCGTGCTTCATGTAGGCAACATATCTTGCCCCAAGTGTATTTGTACCTAGTAGGCTCTTAGACTAGCTTACTTTGTAATAATGCAAGGTTCAACCCAAGTATGGGTAAGTTTTCCTAACATATCATGATGAGATGTTGCATATATCTTCTTTAATACCAAGTCACTAGCTTTAAAATGTTTCCCTTTTATGTTGAGGTTGCCATTCTCCTCTTTGTTTTTTTTTTAAATATAAGTGATGCTTCAATCTACAACTCTTCTAGCAATTTGAGTGTTTGTTAGCTCCATGAGCCCATGGACTCCTAATTTAGATTTTGAAGATAACAAATATATGTGCGAAATTACTAATATTTAATTTTGATATTTTTCAAAAAAATTGCAAGACTCAATAAGCATGGGAAACTCAAGTGCTATTTCTGATATGTTTGACTTGAATTAGAGTTTTGCTTTGTACATCCTTCAAAACATTTGACAAATGACTCTCCTTAAATCAAATTAATCATTTATTATAATTCCATAATGACATTAATCATGACTTCTTTTTCAATAATATGTGAATTATTATTTTACTTAATCATATGCATATTACTTGATGTATAATTACTTCAATTGTAAAATTAACATTTAAAGAATTTCCTTTAGTTTTGTTGGAAATAAATTTTGTAAAATCATAATTTTAATCATCTGATTTTGTGCTTAAGTAATATTATTTTTATTAATTTTATTAATTTTACTTGGCAGGAATTTCTAGTATTTGTAATTTTCTTATTTAATTAGATTAAATTCATAAAATTCCTCATGCTAAAATGTCATTTAAATTAAATAAAAATTTTCATATATTCATGATGTATATTTTTATTTGAAATGTTAATTTATTTAATTTTTATGAGATTTTTTGGGCATTTAATCATGCATTTACAATTTATTTATCTATATGCATATACATTTATGTACAACTTTCCAAATATAACTCAACCTTCTTCCTTTCATGCATGGCCAAAATTACCAAGATTTATTCCAAGTTTTATTTATCTAATTCCCTCCTTACTCTCCATAATTTGAATTCAAAATATCTCATAAAATCTCTTAGCCATTTGGAGCCTTATGGGTTAATGACTTTACAATTTGGGTTTAATTCATGGGTCGGCCAATATATCTATGCAAAATAATTTAATTAAAATAATTTTGGCATCCTTTTTCCCTACTAAAACCATGCTTCCCTTTCTTTAAGGTTAAATAGAGCATTTCAAAGCAAAAAAACCTAATTGCTAGTGATGGTTATATCCATATTTCTTCAAAATGAAGCCATTATTAAGGGACTCTTGATGTTTAGATTTTTTGGTGAGCTAAATTGTTGTGCAAAAAACTTCATATTTTAAATTGGTTTCTAATGCCTTGAGTGAGATCTTAATTTTTCTAAATGATATGTTTATTTAATTTGATTATAATTTATGATTTGAAAATCTTAATCTCTAATTTTGTTTTCAATTTGATTAGTTAAAATTGAAATAATATTGTCAAGTATTTTATCATTATTTATATTAATTATTACATTATTAGCATTATATTATTTTTATTATAGTAATTTTATTTGAATCTAGTGGAAATTATCTTTTTGTTAAAACAATTGAGACATCTTGTAGAAAAATCTACTTTGATTGTTTGGAGAAAATCTTTTTACAAAAAATTATTTGTGTGCCAAAATTCATTTAATCTAAGATTTATTTGAAAAATATTTTATCATTAGAACCTTTTTGAAATTTCATTTTAAGTAGAAGCAAAGTTTATTATTGTTAAAACTAATCTTATTTTGTTAAAATTATTTTTTTCATTACAAAAACTTTTGATTTACTAAATATCATTTCACCATAGCATTATTTGAAACCCCCATCATAATTTGAATCACATTTGAGCATAATTTTGGTTTGGATAAAAGTTTATTTTTTTTGAGTTATTTGCAATTTTTTAAATTGATTGAAGTTGTTATCATAAAATCTATTGATCTGTTAAGATTTAAGTCTTATAAATTGTATTTGATTTTGTATCCATGAATCATTGCATTCTAGACTTTAATTCTTGCTTAAATCTAATTTATAGCTTCCTAAATTTTAGTTTATTTTGTTGTCTTAATTGTTCCTTAAAGAAAAAATCATTTTAGTGAAAAATTATTCATTCTTACTTTTCTATATTGAAACAAGTTATAATCATTCTTGAAAATAAAATTTTTATTAGCTAAAATTTAGTTTGTTCAAAAGTAGAGACTTGTATATTTATTTCAAAGTTATTTTTATATTAGTCTATTATTTTCATTAAGCTAAATAATATTTAATTATTAATTTTTAAAAGATAAAATTGTCATTTCACATTAAAACATTTATGAGTCATTTACTTTGTCAAATTTGTTGCAAGTTGATAGTTTGTAAGATGGTCATTTTATTTTATAAGATCACCATTTTATTTGGGGTGAATTGCTAGATATTTTGAATTTTATTATGTCAAATTTATATTTGTTGCAATCTTTGTTTATGCTTGAAAATATTTTGGGTTGGGTTGTTCTTGCCCCATTATAGAGAGTACAAGATTTTATTGGGGTTATACTCACCCCGTTGTAGGAGAGTACAATTATAATCTATTTTTATTGAGATAGTGAATTCCTAACTAGGGTGTCTAGGTGTGGATGTAGGACTGTTTTGGGGTTTTTGGCCAAATCACGTAAAAAAAACTTGTGTATGTTGTCTCTCTTTTCTTCTCTATCTATTATTTTTTTGTACATTATAATTTTTATTTATTTATCACTATTTAAATTAAATTTAAATCTTTAAATTTGTTAAATTTTTTAAACACCCAATGCCTCCCTTCCTCTATGCATTGTAATCACTCTGAATATGTACCAAACCCTGGGCTCTTCTATTGGTTTAACATCCAAGAGTTGGTCATTTTTCACTATGGAACACTATTTTCCTATGGGTTCACTACCTAAAAGACAATCTACTTATAGACCTCCACTATTAGATGGTGTTTTTGATTATTGTAATAATAAAATTAATACTTTCTTAAGAGGTGAAGATGCACATATTTGGTATATGTTGACACACCAATATCATACACACGCAATAAAAGTAAATGGCATGAAAGTAGAAAAACTTTATGAATTAAATGCTAAAGGCTTGTAAATTACTTTGTGCTTTATTATCTATTGATTACATGATAATTTCTATGTTGAGTATAGTAAAAGAGAGTTGGGATAAGCTAATTGTTACTCATGAAGGAACTAGTGAGTTAAAAGATGCACATATAAGTAGACTAGTTGATGAATATGAATTGTTTCATATGCTTCCAAATTAATCCATATCTGGCATGTATACTAGATTCATGAAAATCTTAAACACATTACATTCTCTTGGAAGAACACATAAAACTCAAGACCTAGTATATATAATATTAAGATGTTTTCCAAAAGAATGGGATGCAAAAGTTACTGTAATTAGTGAAGCTAAAGATTTGACTTCATAAAAACTTGATCAACATCTTGGTTCTCTTATTGCACATAAATAAGTACTTACTCAGAGGGAACTAAATGAAACCTCCCAAAAGAAAGAGAAAGGAAAAAAAATTGCCTGCAGATGATGTTAGTGATGGCACCACTTCCAATTCAAAAGTGGATAGTGATGAAGTGGAAATGCTTTCAATGAGGCTTGGGAACCTGCTTAAAAAGAAGAACTAAAGGTATAAAAATCTAAAATTTATAAATTACATACTAAAAAACTTTATGTAGGTGAAGGGATTATTTTCTATCACTATGAAAAGCTTGGACATGTTAAAGGAGAATGTCTAGAGCTTAGTAATGAAACTAAAAGAAGGAGAAAGATTATGAAAAGAAGAAGGATAGGAAAGAGAAGAAGTTCCATAGAAAGAAGAAGAAGGAACTTTGGGCAAATCTAAATTTAGATGATACAAGTGCTAGCTCAATGGAAGAGGAGATCAATTGGTGCTTGATGGCTACTGGAGTGGTCACTTCTAACCATCCTGAGGTATGTGATGATATTTTATATGAAAAATTGGATTATGCTTTTAATGAATTAGCTCATGAATATGGAAAACTAAAAAGAAAATATAAAATCTTATAAAAGAGCACAAGAACCTAGACAAGCATTTTTCTAAATTGAAAATTGAATGATGAGCTTAAGAGTAAGAATAAATCTTTAGTAGACCAATCTATGATTATTAAGTAGTTAGAAAAGAAAATATTATTCTAAAAGCTAGATTGGATCTACACATTTCACATTCTCACACATCTCAAAATGGAATGCAAGGAAAAGAACATGGCTTTTTCACACATATATCACATCAAACACAAGCTCAAGTCATATGCAAATAAAAATATTTGGCATCATTGTTATAGTAAGAAAGTTCTTATTTCTTTTATTTGTTATAAAAAAATATCATGCAAGATCATCATTCATTTAGGTACCAAAAGGTGCTAATTGAATACTCACTACATAACATAAAGCATTTATTTCTTCTATAGAATATTGACCCAAACTAATTGGGTTCCGGAAGTTGACATTTGATTTTCTCTTGTACGAATGCCTTCAAAGCAAGATAAAAGAGGGCATGTGGTATTTAGATAATAGATTTTCAAGAAATATGGCAAAAGATAAGGAAAAGTTCAAAACACTAAAGCCAAATGATGCTGGACTTGTTGTTTACTGAGATAATGGCAAAGAAAATTATTCGGTATTTAATCCATATGTAAGAATTCAATAGCTTTAATAGAGTTTTTCTTGTAGAAGGATTGAAGCATAATTTAATTTCCATTAGTCAATTATGTGATAAAGGTTTAAATATGTCATTTCATGCATTTTATTGTGTTATTAAAAATGATGAAAATGTTTTACTAGCAGGATATAGATAGAAATATTTACTTTCTTGATTTAGATAGCCCTTGTGAGGTGGACTTGAATTTAATTTATTTTAAATGCACTAATGATGATGATTGGCTATGGCATGCACACTCAATAAAATTGTAAAACTTGGTTTGGTTATTGGTTTGCCTAAATTAACATTTTATTCTAACTATGTATGTGATACATGTATTCATGGAAAGCACACAAAAATTTCTTCTAAAAGTAAAATATTTTTTCTACATCTAGTCCATTAGAGTTTTTGCACATGAAATTGTTTGGTCCTATTAGGACTACTAATTTAGTTGGTAAGAATTATGGATTTATGATTTTTGATGATTTCTCTATATATATGTTAATTATTAGCTAATAAAGATGATGCATTTGGAGAATTAGGGAAGTTTGCTAAATACATTCAAAGAGAACAAGAATATTTGATTAATAGAATTCAAATTAACCTTGGTGGAGAATCCAAAAATAAATTATTTAAGGATTATTATGATGAACATGAAATTAGATATAATGTTTCTACACCTACAACTCCCAAGCAGAATGGAGTGGTCGAAAAAAAATAGAGTATTAATTGAATTAAGTAGAACTATGCTTGATGAGTATAAATTACATAAATACTTTTGGGCTGAATCTATAAACACTGCATGTT
This sequence comes from Cymbidium sinense, assembly GCA_021442155.1. NCBI lineage: Eukaryota > Viridiplantae > Streptophyta > Magnoliopsida > Asparagales > Orchidaceae > Cymbidium > Cymbidium sinense. The sequence goes on from CM038223.1 coordinate 40,835,846, forward strand.
TTGTGATGAACAAGATTTACCAATTTTAAATAAAATTCTATATAAATTATTTTTTGGAAAGAAGCCTAAGATTAATCATTTTCATATTTTTGGATACTAATATTTTATCTTGAATAATGGAAAAGAATCTTTGGGTAAGTTTGATTATATGTCTGATGATAGTATGTTCTTAGGATATTCTATTTTTGGTAGAGCTTATAAAGCTTTTAATAAATAAATTTTGATTATAGAAGAATCAGTTCATGTTATTTTTTATGAAAATTTAATTGATCACATTAGAAATGAAGTGATTGATGAAGAGATAGATGACCTTAAGAAAATGACTTTAGAAGATAAAGTGGATGACTTATTTTCTAAAGAATGGAAATATAATAAATGTCATCCAAGAGAATTGATTATACAAGATCCCTTTAAAGGTGTTATGATTAGAATAGTGAGGTTGTGAATTATTCTATGTTCTTATTTGAGATTGAACCCAAATATATAGAAGAAGCATTAAAAGATAATTTTTAGATTATTATTATGGAAGATGAGTCAAATCAATTTATAAGAAATGATTATTTGAGAATTTGTCCTAAGACTCTAAGATTAAATTATTATTGGAACTAGATGGGTCTTTAGGAATAAGTTAGATGACTCAAGTTATATTATTAGAAATAAGGCTAAGTTAGTTGTAGATGGGTACTCACAAATTGAAGGTATAGATTTTGAAGAGTCATTTTACTCGTAGCAAGATTTGAGGCTTTTAGATTGCTCTTTATGTGTGCTTGCTATAAGAATTTTAAACATTTTTGGATGGATGTTAAGAGTGCATTTTTAAATAGTTTTATTGGCCAAGATGTCTTTATAGAGGCACATCTAGGATTTGAGTTCCTTGATTATCTTGATTATGTATATAAATTGAAGAAAGCTTTATAAGGTTTAAAACGAACTCCTCATGCTTGGTATGATAAGTATGTAATTTTTAAATAGCCTATGGATTTAGTAAGGGTTGAGTAGATACAACCTTATTCCTTAAAAATATAGGAGATGATCTAATTATAGTATAAGTTAATGTAGAAGATATATTATTTGGAAGTACCAATGAGTCTTTATGCCATGAGTTCTCATCTTTGATGTCTAAGGATTTTGAAATGAGTATGATGGGGGAGCTCAACTTTTTCTTAGGTCTTCAAGTGAAGCAAAAAAAAATGGCATCTTTATTTGTCAAATTAAGTGCACAAGTAAATTGATCAAAAGGTTTGGCATGAAAAGATTCAAATCAAGTAATCCCCATGAGCCCATCGACTAGATTAAATTTAGATGAGTCAAGAGAATCAGTTAACCAGAAGCTTTATAGGAGTATGGTAGGTTCATTGTTATATCTTTCTATTAGTAGTCCTAACATTATATTTATTATTTGCTTGTGTAGTCATTTTTAGGCCAACCCTAAAGAATCTCATTAATAATAATTAAGTGTATCTTTCATTATTTGATAGACATATCTAGGTTAGGCTTATGGTATCCTAAAACTTTCTTGTCATGTGATTTGATTGATTTTTCTGATGTTGACTTCATTGGTTACAAAATAGATAGAAATAATATATCGCATGTGGCAATTTTTAGGATCATCACTTATGTGTTGGTCCTCAAAGAAAAAAAACTCTATAGCTTTATCCACTACTGAGACTGAGTACATTAGCTATAGGTAGTTGTGTTGCTCAGGCCCTATGGTTAAAGTAACAATTAGAAGACTTTGGAATTAGGTTAGTTCACATCCCAATTAAGTGTGACAATATTAGTGTCATTAGTTTAAGAAAAATCCTATCCAACACTCATGAACCAAGCATATCAAAATTAGACACCATTTTATTAGGGGTCACATTGTTAATGGTGATGTTAATATTAAGGTTATTTGCATTGATCTACAAATTGATGATATTTTTAAAAAACCTTTACCAAAAGAATGTTTTTGCACTTTATGATGCGTGCTTGGTATGTTAGATCTAATTATTTAAATTATTTTATGCCTCATTATTTTTAGCTTTTTGATGTTATCAAATGGCAGAGAAATTAGTATGTTGGTTTCTCACTTTTTTATATGCATACATTTAAGTGGAGCATATGAATTATTTTGATGAATTTGATTTGAAATGTATGATGCAAGGTCACTTTGCACCTTCGTCTACACACATTACCAACATAGGTTTGTCAGCATAAAAAATGGGGGAGATTGTTAACTTCATGAGCCCATAGACTCCTAATTTTAATTTTGATTATAACAAACATATGTGTGAAAATACATCTTAGGATTTACTCACCAATAAATCTTAAGAAATCTATATAAGGTGCCTTTTAGTCTCAATTTTACTTCCCTAAATTTTCATATTAAGTAGATTAATATTTTGAGCTTAATTTAGGTTTAACTATTTTAAATTAAACTCAAATTAACCTAAAAATATCCAATAAAAATCATGAATTTTGGATTTAATGGACCCTTCTCACTTTGATGAATCCACAGAGCCCTTATTTACATTTTTAATTGAGTAGTTTATTTTTTAGAATTTTTTTATGTTTTGTGTATTTTTTGCATTTTTTATTTAAAAAATCATATTTTCTTTTTAAAATAATCAGCACCACGTGGCACTAATGTGGCACCACTTTATAGTGACATGGTGTTGTGTGCTATTGAATTACTTGACAAACATATTTTTTAGTTCAGTAAAAGTGTGCACTGAATCATTTGGTATCTTTGCATATCAATCAAAGGCAGCCCCAGTCAAACTACTGATGAACTAAACAACAAGGCATCACTTCCTCTGATGTTACAATAGCTCACTTGAAAATGTACCAAATTCTATTTGGGATTGTATATCCCATCAAAAACCTTTGAAAGAAGGCACAAATCCCATTGGATAGGATACAAAATCATATTCCTCAAGATAGGGTCTACCCTTTTGAATAAGAGTCGTACCGCAGGATTGTGTCAAAGCTTCCTTCACCTACTATTTCACAAAAGACTTAAAGTTAATTTTGCAAGATATATCATCTGTTAGTTTAGGTTCTTGATGATACTCTTCTAAACCAAGCTTCGTTTCATATATGGGATGAGACACTTTGGTTGCTCTAGAGAATATGGTTGAGAATAGGTGAGAAATAGACTTTGGAGTGATTGCATAGTGTCAATCATCTCCTCCATCTTCTTTTCCATCCTCAAAATCTGATCATCCTTCTTCTATAACTAAAGGATTATTTGTTGAGTAGGATCAGGTACAAGAACCTCATGTGTTTCTTTATATTTACCATGAAAACATAAGCTATGGGTAGCCTAGAGTCATCATCTAATAGGTCGTCCTAATCTAAGTCAAAATGTTCTTGAATCTTACTCTTTTTTTTTTGCCTTTTCCTCTCTGACAATGCTTTCCACTTCTTCTTTTGTCAAAATAAAAGGAATACCATTGCTGTCAAGGATGGCTTCAGATTCTTCTTCTATATCCATAAGTTTTACCTTAGATGTCCCTCTCTTATGCTTTCTCTGGGTAGAGGGACATCACTAGAGTGACTCCCAAACTAAGGTGTCCCTTTCTTTTTTTATAGGCATATGAAGTGACTTTCTCCCTGAGGATAAACCCCTTCTGGTTCTTTCTAACTATCTGATAAACCTATCTTTGCCTAAAGTCTCATCCTATCTGGTTAATGACCTACCCACATGATGGTATCAATCTGATATAATAGGCATAGGTTGATAAACTCTCCATCTATTGGGAAGACTACTTTTTCCTTCCCTTTATTTCATGTAGTCACAAGTCTCCTTAAGATCTCTCTCTCAAGATCTCTAGAGATTTGACCCTTCATGACCCTAAGTAACTCTTTCTTAGTGTAAAAAAAAGACCTAGGGGTTCTATGAAGGATCTGCTACAATCTATCATGAGTTTTCTATTCACCAATCTAGAGCACTTTCTACTTTCATAAGAAAAGGGGCGAGGTGGAGAACTCATAATTCTAGATACATCTTCCCCTCCCTAGGCTGCAAAAAGAGATTAGAATCTAGTACCTCTTAGGAGAGGAGAAGTATCCAGAAGGGTATATATCCTTCCCTCGCTCTAGCTTGCTCTATTTCTTACATCTCCTTTTGTTTTCTCTATTTTAAGGCTTTTCTTCTAAGTCTCCTCCATTTTTCTGACTCTTAATCATTAGGGGAGGCTTAGAAGTAAACCCTACCTCAAAAGTGCTAAAAAGGAAGGGGGAAAGTGTCTTTTCAACCAGTAATTTGAGTTTCTTTGGCACGAGGCCTATCTGGACCCATTCAATGACCTCGACAGGAACTTCCCTACCAATGGTAGGGGTAGGGTACACTAGAAAACTCCAACTTGGGCTTTTTGTCTATAATAACTAAATCAGTAATAGGAGCGAGAGTAAGTCCATTTGCGGTGATGTTCAAATCCTCAAAGTCAGCTCCAAATTGATGACAGAGCCACATGTAGTCTTCTGCTATCAACGAAAAAGCTAATCACAGATGTGGCGTGAAAATAAGCTATCTAACAATTTTCTATTTTTTAAAACAAAATTAAAACAAATTACAACATGATTTATTCAACATAATGTAATCAAAAGAAAATTTTTGACCCATCAAGAAACCTTTAGCCATTTTGATTATGGCTGGAGTTTTTAAAAGAATAATTTGATTATTTTTAAAAATATACTAATTATTGAGCCCTTATATTTGATTTTAATAAATAGAAAAGTTTTATAATCCATTTAGTGGATATTGACTATGCTCTACTAAAGATAAAATGGAGAGGTACTCTACAGAACAAAAAGAAATCTTAACCCATGAAAACATAAGTATATTGTTGATGTATAGAAATAAAAGTCTATTTCTAAAGATGAGGAGAGAAACTAATACCTAGTGTAGTTGTTAGAAAATATCTCTATGGGAAAAATTTATGACAGCACATAGATGTTAGGAATTTTTTATTTAGGTAATCAATATATTATTATGGAATGAACATATTAACTTGAAAGATAAATATGTTATCTCATAATGTATTTAATTATTTAATTACTTAATATAGATTCATAAGGCTAATGGGTATTCGATATTCTAAAGATTTTTTCCTTAAACTACACAAAAAAAGTAAGATAAAATTTATTTTATATTAGGTTCGTAGTTCTCTATAAGGGCAAGCCCTTATAGTTAATTACATCCTAGAAAGAAGGGAATTCTTCCTAAGAACACTCTCGAGTAAAGAAGTTGACTCTTATTTCTATTGATTTCAAGGCTTACCTTAAAAGGATGTTTAATTTGAAATTTTGATAGGGAATGATTCAAAAGGGAAGAGTTCTTTTCAGGGGCCAATTGAGATTGAGAAGGAAATGCTTATAGATATTGGGATACCCAATAAGCACTTCAACTATTTTACCATTATGCTTTATATTTTTGATATCAAATTTAATAAGATTCTGAATTGACATTTTATTAAAAATTTAAGACTTAGATTCTAGTAGCACAAGATTATAGAAATGCCTAATATTGAAGACTTATTCAGTTAGATTCTTCAGACCCTAAATATACAAATACTTTTGGCATAAGTTAGTTGCTCGACCAAATATAAAGTTCTTGGGAATTATTAGTTCTTTTCCTACCAGAGAAAAATGAACCTATCCCTAACTTTTCTAGAATTATAACCTATCTGAAACGGTTGCTAGATAACATCATCTAAGCGATTTTAAAACCATGAGTCTGATCATATGTATGCAAGATAGTTGGGCTTTTGCATTTAAGAAGAAGCTAAGAGCCTAACTCACTTTCTAACCCTAAGATAATATTTGGCATGTTATTCACCTAACTAATGCAACAAATTTCATCTTTTATATGTTTTGACTCACAATTCACTTTAGAGGTCTTGGGTATGTAGTTTATGCCTATAATGATATGCAATTAGAAATGATCGTGAGCCAAATAAAAATAAGAAGGCATACTTCACCAAGAATGGTGGTCATCCTCAAAGGTTAAATGCCTCTTATGTGCAATAAGTAAAGTGTCCAATTCAAAGAGAATGAACAATATGCTCTTATGATTCACAAAAGGTAATTATTTCTAGTTGCTTTTAAGTTATTCCTATGACATTAATTAATGTGCGGTTATGAATTTTTATTTTATGTTCAAGTTATTTAGTTTAGGTTTGGTAGAAAATTTAATTTTTCTAGGAGTTTATGTTTCAACATTTCATCATAGAAAGAACATCGTCAGAAAGAAACCTAAAAAAACATGTTGTTCTATTACACACTCTAAAATAAACCAAGCCAATTCAAATTAATAAAATAGGCTAATGTGGTAGGGTACTGCTATACACCTTAGAAGAAAGAGAAAATGGGTAGTCGAGTTTTGCCCTTATATAGCCCAACTTTGAAAAAAAGTTGATCTATGAGGGTCTTCTTCCAAGATTGTCACATTCTTTAGCAACCTCCATGGGCTTCCCAGAAGACCACCAATTGATAAAGTTGACTCTTGCTATTCCTAAACTCCATAGATCTTAATCTAATTCTAGGTTCAAATTATATTTCAAAATTTTCAAAAATAAAATCCTAAACTCTACAAAATAGATATTGAAAAATACATATAACACACAAGCAGTTATAATATGAATATACGGGCTTGCAATAGTTGCTTGCCAAGCCCACCTATTCTATTGGGCTATGTTTAGGGACTTAAGTAGCACCTACAAGCTAACTTCATTTATTATATATTTTTAATATGACAATCCCTTTAAGCACATACCCCTGTAGAAAATAGCATTAACCTAAAAAGAATGTTGTGGCATCTAAACTAGAAAAAAAGTATCCTAGCCATCCACTCTAAAACATTACACCACAAAATAAGAAAAATATCACATCACATCATCGAATATCATAGATCATTGGTCTACCTAATTCTAGGGTCGGTGGCATAATAATCTAGTTTGTGAATGAGAGGCTTGTGTGGTTTGACATTAGGCCTTGTTTTAATTTGAATTTGGTTTATGATCAAATTATGTTTTTATTTACCATGGAGTGGTTCAATTTTAATGAATTAATTGATTTATGATTTTATTTCATTTTCAGGTTCATTTTAAGTTAAAGTGGAATTTAAAATTTAAAGAATGAAGACTATAATAAATTTCACTTTGAGTAGAACCAATTCCATTCAACATCCTAAATTCTAGTAGAATGACATTTTCATCTTATGATAAAAATCCATTCTAAGGGTCAAACTAAAATTTTAAGTATCTTAATTAGCTTCTTTTGAATTAATTTATATGATTTATTTTAAGTTTGGTTTGATTTGATTAATGTTTTGATTTTTCTTAACATTTAGAAGTTTAAAAAATATAATCTAATTAAGATTTGAAGACTTCATTCTTATTTCATTTCTTTTACTTTGATTAATGTTTCTTTAGTTTGATTTATTATCTTTAATTAAAATTTAAAATATTTCTTTAAATCTTAATTAAAAGTTTATGTTATCATGATTAAGTTTAATATAATTTTTATTTTTGTTTCATTTCCTTTCAAATGATTTGATTCATTTATATTTTATGTTATTTAATGTTTTATATTATTTTCATAACTTAGCTTTATATTTAATATTATGTTTCTTTTGATTTGATTACATGTTCATTTGATCTTATGTGTTTTAATTATTTATTTTATTTTATTTGAATTATTCTCATTTATTCATTTAATTAATGTTTATGTTTATGAATTTGGATGAATTAACTTAATTAGTTTCAATTAATCTTTAAAAATTTTTAATTTCATCACTTAATGAATTTATTATATTTTAATTTTATAATTTAAGAGAATTTATTAACTTATGCATATTTTTAATTCATTATTTAGATTAATTTTAATGGAACATTATATGACAAAGTTTCATTATTTAATTTAACCTATTAAGATGAAGTTTGGTTTATCAATCATGACTTAAGAAACCTAACAAATGAGCTACTTTTGGTATCCAACTTAAATCATGGCCATTTTAATTTTCTAGGTCATTTAAATTAAGTGATTTGATTGTTCATTTTCATTTTCATTTGAAATTATCATTATTCATTAACATTAAAATTGACTTAAAGTTATTTTAATATTATTGAGTTTCTTTATTTGGGTATAAAGTTTAGGGGCTGATTAATTTTAATTTTAATTGATTTAATGTAAATTTATTAATTTAATGATTTGATTAATTTTACACTTTCTTAATCATTTCATTAACTCTAAGTAAATAATTAATTAAAGTATTTAACTTTAGAGGGTTAACAAATTTTTATTAAGTGTTATGATATTAATTAAAATATTTTAAGTGAATTTTATAAATTTTTATAATTTTTATAATTTTCTGATTTTTAATTTCATTTACTTAGGGATTAAAAATTATATAACTTCTAATTTAGATGTTATTTGGCCTTGAAACTTTTATTCCAAGTGGGGTTCTTTGCCAACTTAATCTCCCTAAAGTTTCATCTTAATCTTATACATATTTTAAGATTAATTAAGGTCTTAATTATTTTAATAAATTTTAAATTAAGCCTTCATTATAAGGAATTAATTAGAGGCTTTAATTTTCCTTGATTCCTCTCTAGAAGATGCATCCATAGAGAGCTCATATAGAATTTTAAGAGTTTTGGTTTGGTTGATTTATCATGATTTCTTAAAGTTTAGACCAATTAATTAAATTTATTTATTTAATTGCTTAATTAGGTTATTTTGGAGATTATGAGGTTTCAGTGAAGTTTCATATTGTCCTAAGGTCTACTGATATGAATTATAATGTTCTAAACTAACTTTATAAAATTTTCAAAATTATTTTATTTATTATTAATTTATTTCATTAAATTAAGGAATTAGGATTGAAATTTTACATCTTGAGTTTTACTCGCCAATAAATCCTAAGACATTTATTTGAGGTGTATTTTAGTCTCAATTTTAGTTCTCCAAAGTTTCATATAAATTGTATTAATATTTTAAACTTAATTTAGATTTAATTTTTTTAATTAAACTTAATTTAACCCAAAAATACCCAATAAAAATTAAAGATTTTGGATTTAATAGATTTCTCTCACTGAGATGAATTCATAGAGCTTTTATTTGTATTTTTTGTTGAGTATTTTATTTTTTATAATTTTTTTAAAGTTTTATGCATTGCTCTCTATTTTTAATTAAAAAAATTGTATTTTCCTCTTTAAAATAGTCAGTGCCATGTAGCATTAACCACTTTATGCATGGCAGTGCATGATTTAGCCATGTAGAATCCACATGGATCTCACATTATTTTGGGTGTGGGGATGCAATTTGATCCAGGCCATGGATTCTTTAAAGGAATTAATCAAACAATCAAGCTAAATCATGGTCGTTCGTTCCAAATAGAAAGAATGGGAGTTCACAATTTCATCTTCTCCATCCACGGTGGCAATCAAGCATCGCTAGCTTTCACGACTAATCATTGGTGATCTATGCAATGAAGTCATAAGATTTGATTGTAAAATGATCAGTGAGTGGTTTTAAAGAGATTTATATGGTTTTTCCAATCTTATGGTTTACTTCACTTCATAAACAATCAACATCAAATGAAAAAGGGGTCGATTTCTCCCATACCTCATTAGCGTGGGGTCTTAGTGGTAGTTTGAATTTCAATAATGTTCAAGAAGGTGATACAAAACTTTTGGAGGAAGAATCAAGCTTTGCCTCCTTTAGATCGATGTGAAGATGGATGTCTGCCATGACTCATCGAAATTTGGTGTCAAGAGCAATTGGGAGAGCTTTAGAGGAGGGGGTAAGTATGTTCGGGTTCAATTTCACTTGGAGAAAGTGATGGAGTCGAGAGAGAGAGAGAGAGAGAGAGAGAGAGAGATATAGAATATCATGAGGATCCAAAAATTAGAGCTCAAGGTCCATTTACAAGATCTCAAGCTAAAGACCAAGAAATTTCAAGAAAGAAGAAGGCTTAGCCCTTTAGCTTGCTAAGGCCCATTCTATGATTTCATCTTTTTTATTTATGTAATTTTTAATTTTCTTCTAGAAACTCCATGTTTGAAATTTTGCATTTAAAAATTCAAAGCATGACATCTGGGGTGGTTGAATCCACATAAAATAATAGCATGTGAAATGGGTGGATGGCATAAAATAATGAGGCAATTTAATGCTTCACATTGATGTGGACACCCACCTTTCTCTCCATGTTTTGAATTTGTTTCTTTTGAAAGATGCTTGTAATGGCTATAAATAGCCCCTCTTACTAGAATGAAGGAGATTTTTTGGCAATTATAAATTATTGAGTTATTCTCATGGTTTGAGAGCTTGGTGGCCAAACCTTGGCAATCCATGGTGGGAGCACTAGTTATCCAATATATCTTCTTCTCTCACCTCCAATACCCACGTTCTCTCAATCTTATCAAAAGAAAGAACTCTCACCTCTATCAAATTTGGTATCAGAGTGAAGCCTAGAAGGAGCAAATTTGGTCAAAAGTTTGCTTCAATAAAGGGAGCATCTCAAGTGGTGGACTTGTCTTCAAACTTGTGAGTTTTTCTTAACTTGTGAGGTTAATTAATTTCCTTTTATATGATAGTTTAAATATATATTAGTGCTTGGAAAGATATATATTGCTTGCAAGTTTATGGTGATAGCATAAAATTTTAATTAGTAAGTTCCATTATATATTTTAGTCATTTTTCAATTGTGAGAACTTGCACATCTCACACACACACACACACACACACCAAGAAAAAGAAAAAAAAAATAAGAGAGCACTTTAGTGAGGTAGTGCTTCACCGTAAAAATAACCTAGCAATTAGTGCAAATCAAAATCTAATTACTTGTTTTATTATCTTTGTTATTGTTTATGGTTAATTTTAGAAGTTTTTTTGATTAACTTATGATAACTTGCTTTCTTAAGAAAAAAAAAAAAGAGGCTTGATAGATTTGAGCATTTTTTGTTGCATTCAAAAAAAATAAAAAATATGCATGCATAATAATATAAATGTGTTAAACTTGGTGATTTTGGAAGCTAAATAGAACTTTGTCAAAAAGACCTAAACTATCTAAAAAGAGCTTGGGATTTAAGTGGTCTTGTACCCCCCTCCTCACCTCGAAGTTCTTTTAGCCTAAAATTTCACTTTGGTTGCATAATTATATTATGCTTATTTATTTATTTTTTCATTTATTTTTTTATTTTTTTCATTGATTCTTTTTCATATATTTAAAAAAAAATCTCATGGCATCAAAATCTATCTTTGAAGATCAAGTTGAAAATTTGACTAGATTAGTTGATGCCTTAGATCTTAGGATCCATGATAATGAATTAAAAACTCAATAAATATTAGAAGAAAGTAAGAATCAAATGTTAGAACTTAAACAACAAATGCAAACTCTTATAGCTCATCTACAAAATAATAGAGTACCAACTCCTCCTCTAATACTCGACTGATAGAGATGAAGAAGATTCATATCCAAACCATAGAAAATCAATCACTTAGAAGACCATCAATTGTTAGAAATGGTTGGAAGGGGAGAAATTTTTTTTAAGATGATAGAAGACTCTAATGATCCATATTGAAAAGTTAAAGTAGAAGCCCCAACTTATGATGGTATACATGACCCAATTAAATTTCTTGATTATTTAGTTCAAATGGATGCCTTCTTTGATTGGTATAAAATGGATGATTACCAAAGGATTACTTTTGCTAAAATGAAATTAATAGGACATGTTGAAATTTATTGGACAAATACTTTAGTTGAAAAACAAAGATTAGGAAGGACAAACCTCACTTGGATATAAATGAAAGAAATGTTAAGAGCAAAATCATCTAGGCATCATGATAAAAGCTACATAGTCAATTATTAACTTTGAGATAAGGTAATTATCTTATTGAATACTTAAATACTTTTGAAAATCTAGTTTCTAGAACTGATTGTGATGATAATGATTGGCAATTAGCCAATAAAATTGTTATTAGACTTAGGACTGACATTAGAAATGAGGTTGAATTATTTGACCCACAATCTTTAGAGGAACCATTTCATTATGCATTATTGGTTGAACAACAAAAGAAATCTTCCTCTGCTCTAAAATTAAAAGTCAAGTACCTTCCATTTCATCCCATAGATCTATTATTAGATCCACCCATCTAAATGGCCCACACCCCTTTGCCTAAACTTCACTGAAGGAGCTCAAGAACACTGTGAAAGTAATATGTTTTAAATGTCATAAAAAGGGTCATATGCAAAATCAATGTAAAGCTTAAATATTATTTTTAGAAGAAGTTAAAAATTCAATAGATGATAATCTAGAAGAAGTTTATGATGACACCCCATTATCTGATGAAGAATTGAAATTAACTGATGACCCTCATGTTAATGTGATGAGATGTATTAATGTAATTAAAAATGAGGTAGAAGATTGGAGGAGAAAGAACATTTTTAGCATATATATTTTATGTAATGAAAAGAGATGTAGATTAGTTATAGATGGAGGGAGTGCTATGAATGTCATTTCAACACACACCTTAACTCGAGCCAACCTAAAATCTGAACCTTACCCTAAACCATTTCATGTTAACTGGGCAAATCATACATCTCTTTCCATCACCAATCGATGTTTAGTTCTAATTAAAATAGGAAGCTATGAGGATTAAATTTGGTGTGATGTTCTCCCTATGGACATTGCTCATATTCTCTTAGGATGACCTTGGTTGTATGATATGAATGTTATTCACTATGGTAGGAAAAATACTTATATTTTTAAACATAATAATAAGACTATTAAACTCCTACCAATAAAGCCAATAGAAAAAATACCATCCATAACACTACACAAAACAACTTGTGACTTACAACATAAGCCTCTACTGAAGAAAAATGTCAAACTTCAATTAATTATCATAGAAAATCCTACTATTATGCTTAATACCATCATTTCTGATTCTTACTTGAAAACATCTACTCTTCCTTCTTTGACCTGTTGACCTCACTTTTAGAGTGAGCTCTTAACCTCCTCTTCTTAGACTTAGGACTCTTCTAGACACTAAGAACTCCTTAGTCATAAGACACTTCTAGTGATTAGGTGAACACTTAACCTAAGCCTAGAAACTTAGAAGTGTTAATCATAAGATTAAAGATGCTTGGGTTTAAGGAAATTAACTATCCCATAGCCTAAACCCAATCTAGATACACTTTCTAAAATCAAACCCATACTCAATTCTCAAATCAAATCTCAAACTAAAATTCAAATTCCAAATCTAATTTCAAAATTTGACTCCAAATGATTGAAACCCAATATCAAATTCAAATCCTAAGACCCTTCCTAAGCCATATGAACCACATTCATAAGCTTAGGCACTTTGACCAAATCAAACTCAATTGATCTCTTTATAAATCAATTATTCCTTCATTTATATTCATAAATATAAATAAAATCTGAATTCAAATGACCAAAACTATATCAAAAATCAAATCTAAACTCAATCTAAGCCCTTTAAGCCAATTCTTGGCACTTAGACAAATTATATCCAAATCAAGTCAAAACTAATAGATTTTCTTTCAAATCAATCATTCATCCAATCATTTATCCAAATATAGATAAAACTTATAATCATCAAACCAAATTCAAGTCAACCCAAGTCAAGCCTAACTTAGCTCTTTTGACTTAAATCTTTTAATTGAGCCAAAATCCATCGGAGTCCAAATTGATTGCCATTGAATTTATATTTCAATCTAGGGCTCATATATAAGTTCAACTAAACTCAAATAAAACCAAAACCAAACCAATTGACCCACTTAGGTCCACTTGACCCAAAGTGACCTAAAGGATCCATTTGAGCCAACTTTCAATCCAACCCAAATTGGATTGAACCAAGCTCACTAAAACCTTCTACCATGATTATTGATCACCTAGAATGATCAATTGCAATCAATTGGGCCAAACCAAGCCCAATTGGCCATTTGATCCAAATTAACCCAAATTAGCCTAAAGGACCAAATCGGGTCAGATCATGATCTAATCCAAATTGATTGCAACCAATAGCTCAAGTTCATTCCAAATTGATTATTGAACTTGACCAAATCCATAATTAAATCTAATTTGATCAATCGAGCCCAATTGGTCAACTTGACCCTACTTAGCCCAAATTAGCCTAAAGGGTCAATTTGGCCTAAATCCAAATTAATTCAAGACAAAGATCACATTCATCTTCAATTATCCAATTGAACATGAATCAACCCATAACCCAAGCTAATTTGGCCAATTTTGATCAAATGGGTCAATTTGACCTAATATGACCCATATGACCCAAATTGGGCTAAATCCCTTGAAACCAAGCCAAGAACCAGTGAGGGCTGATCAAACTCAACCCAAAACTAACCCAACCTATTTAAATCTTTCATGGATCCTCTCCCACATAGGATTCCACCCAACTTCATTTAATCTCCCATAACATGCACATCCCCAACATTCAGATGAATTGGTCGATCATATATAAAAGAGAGGACTTTGGAGCAAAAATCCAAAGTCTTCAATCAATCTATCATCCACCCAAACCACCCCAAGCAAGATGGTAATAAATTTGGAGCCAAAAAATTCAAAAAAATATTGGATTTTTGGCCATTATAAAAGGACGGGGAGATTAGGCTTTATATTTATTCCTCTCACCACCATTCAGCCCCCAAGCTCCCCAAATCAAAAATGAACGCATCCCCAACCTCTTTGAGCTATTTTTGAGCTCAAACACACAAATAATTGCTCTTCCTGTGAGGCGATGGTAGACATCAGAGAAGGTGATGTTCCGAAGGGAGGCAAGGGCTAAAGATCACTCCAAAGCTTTCACACATACCTAGGAGTTCACTCGAATCTTCACCGCCTCTGAAAACCATCCCCGATGAGGTAAACTTCGCCAAACCATAGCCGGCCTTAGAATTTCAAGCATTTTCTGTTAATTTTTTTACGATTTTAGGAATTTCCCCTAGATAATCTCACATTTTTATTTTAAATCATCCGAATTAGAAAATAGAATTTTTTTGGTGCGAATCGACGTGAAAATGGGTCTATTTGGATAAGTTTTGGCTTTGAAACCCTCATTTTTCCCTTTAAAAAGCCCGAAAACACCATTCATTGTCGACGGATTGTCCGATCCGACCGGATCGACGGCTAGCTGCGGATCGCGTGATCCGCCTTAAGATCGCTGATGTGATATGGACCTGATCCGCGGTTCACCGATCGGACGCTATCGCGAATGGACGCGAATGGCCTTTAGATCATTTGATGCGATCTAGACCATCCGACGACGGTTATGATCGACGGCTCGATCATCGCGATCGACATCCGTGGATCGCTGACCGATCCGGACCATCCGATTCCAGCGAGCTGGTCATTTTTTTCCTCCCAACGACATCGCCGCCAGATTTTTAAAAAAAAAGTTAATTTAAGTCATGTGAAACTTTAAAAATTCAAAAAAAAAAAAAATACTTAACCAAAAATTACAAACAAGGGCTCGTTGGATTCATCTTTCCAAGAGGAATCCAACAAACTCAAAATCCCCAAATGTTACTTAGTATTTTGAACTTAATTTGAGTTTTAGTAAAAACAAATTTTTTTAATTAAACCATAAAAATTTCAAGTTAAAAGGACTTCTGGATTGGGAGAGATTAAATTTTGAAGTTCAGATTATCCATTTTAATAATATAAATCAAATAAAAATTCAAAAATTTATAAAAATCTTCAAAATGGCTTAAATCACTTCAATTGACATCTAGGACCCTTAAGAAAAAAACAAACACTTAAGAGTAGAGTTTAAACAATTAAGGAGTTAATTAAAATATAATCTAAAAATAATTTAAATATCAAATCAAAAATTAGAAATAAAATAGCACTTAAGCAATCATTAATCAAGCCTCAAATCAGAAAAATATCATCCTTAGAGGAAATTAAATTAAATATGATTAAACCTATTTAAGTTAATAAAACTCAATTAAATGATTAAATCTTAAATGAAACTTAAACAAATCTAGAAACTTTAACATAGTCAAACTAGTATAACTAAACCTACACTAAGCATGAAATCTTAACCATATGAAACTCCTTAATGAGTATAAATAAACTGAAACTAATTAATCATTAAATAAACTAAAAATCAAATTGATTAACAAACCAATTCAATATAATCATTTAATACTAATCAAATTAAACCAAATAAAGTTGAAGTAAATTTAAATAACATATGATTAAATCACATCCATTTGGAATAAGATAATGAATTAACCATTAAATATTTCAACCTAATAACTAAATCAAACATGTTAATGAAATCAAACAAACATAATAAATGAATGAAATCAAGTAAAACCATAATCATAAATAATCAAACTTAATTGAAATGAAATAAATAATTAATTCACTTAACAATAATGATGGTAATAACAATGACCCCTTAATCAAATCAAACTTAAGTAAAACACTTAACTAAATCAAATCATTCATACATGGGAAATTAAGTCATTAATCTCTAATTAAACAAACCCTTAATTAATCTAATGATTTAAAAAATTTAATTACCCTTAATCAAACTTCTAATCAATGCAAACTTAATGAATTAATCCATCATCTCAATTAATCAAATTAATTAAGCTTAAATCAAACCCCTGATTAAATTTAATAATTAATCACACCCCTCAAGTAAGCTAATTAAGCTAATCAAATTAATCATATTAAACCAAAGCTTAATCAAACATAATCAAAATGCAATTAAATACTAATCATAACCTAAATTAAACCTAAATCATTAAGTCATTAATTATATCATTAAGAATTAAATAAATCTTTATTTAATTTAATAATTAACTTAAACATGCTCCTTAATTAAACTAATTACCCTTAAGCTAATCCAATTGAATAAACACCTAACTAATGCAAACTTAATAAATTAATCCACCATCTTAATAAACCAAATTAACTTTATAAATTAGATTAAAATTAATTCAAATAATTAATCTACTAATTAATTTGATCACAAATCTTAAGTAAACTAATTAAGTCAATCAAATTAATCATATTAAACTTAAACTTAATCAAACATAAATACAATTAAATACTAATCAAAACCTAAATTAAATCTAAATTATTAAGTCATTAATTACATCATTAACCTAAATAAATATGAAATCAAATTGAAAATTAAACAAACCTCTATAATTAACATAAATACACTTCTTAATTAAACTGATCACATAATCACATTGAACCTAAGCAAACCCATAGACTAATAAAATTAATCAAATCAAATTAAATTAAATTAAGGAAGACTCTCATCAATTTAATATACAATCAAATCAAATCTCATTCAACCTACTTAAATAAGATAAACTAACTAACTATCCAATGTATGAAATTAAAATGCAAACCAAACTTTGATAAACATGACAAATGGATGAGATTAAATATAAAATCCTAATTATAAAGAATCAAACTCAATTAAAATCAAAATAAAATCTCAATTAATCTAATCTGATTAAACTACAAATGAATGAACCATAATCAAATTAAATAAACATAAAGTCAAGTCACATAACCATAATCAAAGAAAAGAATTAAATATTAATTTAAAAGGATATTGAATTATCAAGATGTAATTAAACCAAAACATCTAATCTGAAATGAATCAATAAAAAAACACATGGACTTAAACAAACTTAAACTTCATTAGATATCAAGGATATTGAATTATCAAGATGCAATTAAACTAAAACATCTAAATCAAAATCAATCAATCAAATACTTAAACAAACTCAAATTCTAAATTCTAAATCAAATCAAATCAAATCAATTACACAAATTCAAATGGGCTAATTAAGATACTTAAGGACCTCAGTTAGATCTTTTAGGAATTAGGATGTAGAATAGGGTGAGTTTCATCTATAAATGGAATTCATTTTACTATTCATTCTTGAAAACGTAAACATCATTTTAACTAAATAAAAGTGAAATAAAAAAAATGAAAAATAAATCATTAAATCATTTAAATTGAAATCACTCAAAGGTAAAATTTAAACAAATTCAAACTCCAAATTGAAACTTAAACTAAAGAAGCCTAGTAAAGTCTTGCCACACAAGCCTTAAGCAAACACATTAGAATACTAAGTCACCACTTCTAATGCTAAGTTAGGGAATTGTATGTATGATGTTGTGTTTTGTTTTGTTATGTAATATTTTATACCGGATGTTAGGGTGTATATCATAGACTGAGGATCATTTAATCATATTTTCTCTGGGTTGTGCTTATAATGAATAAAAAATATAAATGTTTTGTCGTAAGTTGCTTAGCCCCTAAGCATAACTCATGTTAGGATAGCTGGGCTTGGTTACCCATGTGTAGGGTGCTAAGTCTAGATTATTCATATAACTGCTTAGGTTGTATAGTGTGTTTAGCTAACAATTATTTTGCAAGTGTAGTTAGATTTACTTTTCCTATTTTTGATGTAGTTTTGCATTAGGAATTAGGTTTATTGTTATGGGGGATTAGGATGAGCAAGTGGCGAAGGCTTAGTCCTGTCACATGATGCCTTTGGAGTAAATCAAATCAAAAGAAAGAGAATGAAGAAATGAAGAAATGAAGAAAAGAAGACCCCATAGCATTCATTATTTTTTTGTAATTTGGGTTATATATGGGTAGAGCTCGGCTACCCATCTTTTTTTTCTCTTTTCGGGTGTACGAACACAAGACGGCCTTTTATTCTTTTACGGTAGTCTATAAAATTATTTGATGTTGTGTTTAGATTGTGCATTAAAATAACATGCTTTTCATAGCTTCTTTATGATTAATGTTTGAATCTGTGGCCTGGATACGGTAGGCTCTTAGGATAAAATTAAATTTTCTATCCCACTAATAACTCATAACTAAAATTTTAAAACAACTCATAACCTCACATAAAAGCCTACGAATTAAATCAAGATAATAAAATTTTTAACAACCCCTTAGCTGGATGAATGAATGTATAATATCATGCATGTCATATTATTTCACTCTTGTTAAGAGGGGGCTTCCATCTTTGCCAGAGAATCAAAGCTTAACCTGTAAGAGCCTTTGGTGGAAAAATACCCATTTCTCTCTTGATTTGGCCCATAATCAAATTCTCATGCATTTAAGCATACAAAATCCCATAGCTCATGTTAAAACAAAGAGTCCAAAAGAATCAAATAAATTTGATAAAATTTGCATTAGATTAAGTCATGAATTCATACCACTCATGCTCTAGTCTCTTAGGGAGTGAGTTTAAGGACTTAATCTCCTTTCTAAATAAATAGCATCCTAGCCATCTTGCAAAAGTATAAGACATTGCCTACATGGATTTAAAGCATAGGAGGAGTTAGTTGGCTGCCACTCTAAGCGTTAATAAGTCCAGCAGTTAGGTGGTTTATTCTCTTATGGAGGTAAACCATATACCCATTTTTGCCTTAGATTTAGGTTGTGCCTTTATTTTGTACTAAGGCTCCTTAGTTTAGAAATCTGAGGTAGCTGTTTCCTTCAGGCTATAAGCATAAATTCTCACCTCTTAGGAATTTTCATAATCTTATGTTGTAGAATTATAAGCCCTAACAATCTAATAAAATGTCAACTCAAATAATTAATTCTCTTCAATTTCAAAAATATAAAGCCCAATTATAGGGTAGATTAGAATGCTCACTAGGCTTCCTAGTATCATGAGCATTTCCTACTTTCTCCTTTTGGATTCCAAAAATAAGTCTTCTCCTTGATCTATCCCATTTGATTTTCTAAAATAGGCAATCCTTTAATAGTCTTATCCTTGAAATCTTCGGGGACCCTAATTGTCAACTTTAATCGAGAGTATTCTTAAGGAATTCCCATTCCTTAGAATGTAATTAACTATGAGAGCTTGCCTCCATAGGGAACTTAATGAACCCGGCTTAAAATAAATCCTTCTTTACTTTTTTATGTAAAGTAGGGAAAAAATCTCTGGTATATTCGAAGACTCATCTTGCTTTAGGAGTCCTTATTAGGTGATTAAATATATTATAAAGTGGTGATTTCTATCTTTTGAGATAGTACATCATTCCTTAATATCGTACCCGATCATTTCAATAAGTACACCCTAAGATCTGCATGGTGTCCCACATCCTCAAAAATAAACACCACAGACCCCAAAGATAGAAATAATAGGTTTTGGAGCTTTATGAAAAGAATTTTTTGATCCATTTCTTCTTCACATATTACATGTAAAAGAATTTTTTGATCCATTTCTTCTTCACATACCTGATGTGGTCTCTTATCTTCCTTTTGATTTTAAAGATATTGCACCCATTGAGCTTCCTGATGAGCTACCTCCTCTAAGAGACATTCAACATGCTATTGAGTTCTTACCCAGTTCTCAACTTCCTAATCTTCCACACTATAGGATGAACCTTATCGAGCATGTTGAGATTAAAAGATAAGTTGAGGAATTATTAAAAAAGGGTTTTATTCAATAAAGTCTTAGCCCTTGTGTAGTCCTAGCATTATTAACTCCAAAGAAAGATGGAACATGGAGAATGTGTGTTGATAGTCGAGCAATAAATAAAATTACTATCAAATATAGGTTTCATTCCCCATTAGATGATATGTTAGATTTAACCTCGAGCAATTTTTTTTCAAAGATTAATCTAAAAGTGGATATCATCAAATTGAGATCGAGATGAGTGGAGGATGGCTTTTAAGACTCGATGGAATTTTATGAATGGCTTGTCATGCCCTTTGGACTTTCAAATGCTCTAGCACATTTATGAGATTAATGAATACCGCTCTTAAACCATATATAGGTAAATTTTTAGTGGTGTATTTTGATGATATTTTGATTTTTAGTCCAAGTGAAAATGAGCATCTACAATACCTACAAAAATTCTTTGAACTACTTAAACAAGAGAAATTATACATTAATTTAAAAAAAAGTGTTTCTTTTTGCAAGCCGAGGTAATCTTTTAAGGCTTTATTATATCCACTATTGGACATAAACCTGATCCTTCTAAAGTGAAATCAATCTTATATTGGCCATCACCTAAAAGTTTTACTAAAGTTAGAAGCTTCCATGGTTTAGACTTTTTATCAGAGATTTATCAAGAATTTTAGTACCATTGTTGCTCCGATATCTGATACTAAAATTAGTTAAATTTTGTTGGACTCCTAATGCATAAAAGGTCTTAGAATTAATATAGGTGAAATTTTAAGTCAAGAGAATCATCCTATAGCATTCTTTAGTGAAAAGTTAACTGATATTCCACTTATGATAGAGTTTATGCTATAATTCAATCCTTAAGGCATTAGCAACACAATCTCTTACATAGAGAATTTATACTTAATTCTGATCATCATGTCTTAAAATTCATTAATACTCAATGAAAATTAAGTCATAAGCATGCAAAATGGGTTGAATTTTTACAAGACTACTCTTTTATTCTAAAGCATAAGTCTGGAATTGAGAATAAACATATTGATGCTTTATCTGATAAACCTAATGATTTTATCTTTAAAATTGAGAATCCTATGATTTAATAGAATTAAAGATTATTATATTGTGTGCCCTGACTTTCACCTAATTTATCTTGAACACCTAGATAAACCAATAACTTTACAAGGGACATTGTTGATAATAAATGGATATTTATATAAAGGAAAATAACTATGCATTCCTCGATCTTCTCTTAGAGAATTTCTTATCATTGAGCTACATGTTAGGGGTGTAGTTGGTCATTTTGGAAAGGATAAGACCATATGTTTATTAGAAAATAGATTTTATTAGCCTTCATTAAAATAAGATGTTCAAAAATTAGTGGCTCAATGTTTAATTTGTAAACAAAGCTAAAACTATCAAACAAAGGTCCTGGATAATACACCGCTTTACTGTTCCTTATAGGCCTTGGGAAGACCTGTCAATAAATTTTATTCTAGGATTACCTAGGACAGCTCAAGGACATGATAATATTTTTGTTGTAGTGGATATGTTCTCAAAAATGGCTCATTTCTTATCTTGTTCAAAAATAAATGATGCTTCTTATATAGCCAAATTATTTTTTAAGAAAATAGTGCGACTCCATGGTCTCCCTTTAACCATTATTTTTGATAGAGATGTTAAGTTTGTCTCATATTTTTAAAAAATATTATGGAAATTAATATTAAATTAAAATTTTCTTCCTTTCACCCATAAACTGATGGACAAACTGAAGTAGTTAATCATACCTTAAAATTTTCTTAGATGCTTGGTAGGTAAAAGTTTAGGAAATTGATATTTACATTTACTAACCTTAGAATTTTCCTATAATAGTACTATTTCTAGAATTACCAAAAAAATATCCATTTGAGATAGTCTATGGTCAAAACCCATGATGACCAATAGATGTAGCAAACCTACCATCTCATATTTTTTCTGATGTAGCATTCTCATTTGCTAAAGGGTTGAAATGCATATCATACTTCCTCAGGGTATCAAATGTCTCATTTAAATCTTTGATGTGCTGCTCAAGAGACTTACTTTTGACTAGCTAAGTCATCCACATAAACCTCCATATGTCTTCCCTTTTGTTCTCTAAATACTTAATCCACCATTCTTTGATATATTGCTCCTACAATTTTTAGCCCAAAATACATTACCCATAGTAATATAAGTCTTCTCTAGTGATAAATGTCATTTAATTTGAGTTAATGGGATGAAACTAGATTTGATGGTACCTTAAAAAGGCATCCAAAAAAACTCATTACTAAGTAACTCACTATTGAATTGATGAGTGCATCTATTTTGGAAAGTGGGTATCCATCTTCAAGATAAGCTGAGTTCAAATTTGTAAAATCCATGCACCTCCTCCACTTGACATTTGACTTTTACACCATCACAATATTTGATATTCATTATGGAGAGTAGACTTCTCTAATGAATTTGGTTCCAGTAATTTGGTGACTTCTTCTTTGATTGGCTCAACAAGCAGAGTTATTGTTTCCCTCATTTTCTATTTCATTAACTAAGCATCCTTCTTGATATTAAGCTTATGACATGCAATGTTGATGTTAATACCTAACATCTTGGTTGCATAGCAAATACATAAATACCTTTCTGAAGGCCCTGAATAAGTGCTTCTTTATACTCATCGTTAAAGGTTGAGCTAATTCTTAGTAATTGCTTTAAGTTTAACATAGCTTGCACTTCTTCAATTTCTTCTATGATCTCCACTCTAGTGCATGCAACTTTAATTGTAGCACCTCTTCCAATCTATATGAGTCATAGACTGCTCACAGGTTACAAGCTCTAAATTGATTCAATTTTTTTTAAGTGTTATCTCTTCTCCTCTTGTTGGGAACTTAACTTCTATGTGATAAGTCGACACCACTACTAAATGTATTGAATAGTGGTCGACCAAAAATAATGTTATACATCGAGGGTGTGTTCATGATAATGAAGTCGGCCATAGTTGAAAACTACTTTTCTCCTTCTCTTAAGGTCCAAAAAACTAATAGTGGGATGAGTTTTAAACTCGTGAAGTTCATCTTATCAAACACATACTTAAAATGATATTTATTGAGTTTACCATGTCGATCAAAATACTCCCTATCAAGTAGTTAACGACTAATGTTGTGATGGCCATCATTATCGAAGTTGTCAATTGTTGGTTGGTCTTTCTCTAATAAACTAAGTAGGATAATTGCTGTGCTCAGAGCTTGAACCATGGCCACTCTCCTGAACATAGTTATTTGAGATTCACTTGCTTGGATGACTCTTCATCTTCACCAAAAATGTTGGATACAACTCTTGTAATATGGAATGCATGAGCTGGAGAGGGTTCATTACTTGGCTCGATGACTTTTTTTCCTAGACTCTTCATTAACTCCTTTACCTTCCCAGCTTTTATGAGTTCCTCCACTAAGCTCTTCACATGTTGACACTCTTTAGTGTCATGTCTAGTGTCATGTCCATGATCAATCGTGAACTCCATCAATCTTCAAAGTTGGTGATTGCTTGAAGTATTCTTTATTTTGAATCCACTAACTCTTCCATTAACACTCTCAAGGGTGTGACTATAGTTGGTTGGAAATAGTCACCATGACCATACATCTTTTATCAAGTAGGCTATCTTCTCCTTCTATTTTGGTTGTAGATCAAACCTATCTCTCAAAGATCTCTCCAATGGTGACCTCTTTGCTTAATCACTTTTGTGATTCATGATTGATCATTGAGCAACCTCATTGTATTTTTTTCACATTTAAATGGATGTTCACCAAATCCAATAGCTTGGTGAGTGTTTCAGGTGACTAAATCCCAAGAGCATATCTAAATGGCCCTTCCTTGAGGCCTTAGGCAAGTGTGGCCTGTGTGACTACAAGCTCTAAATCCTTCACTTCCAACATCCCCCTTTAGAAGTGAGTGATAAACTTCTTGAAGGACTTGTTTATCTCCTTTCTCATTTGTAGAAGAGCCTATGAACTCTTCAACACTTCAAATTATGTTAGGAACATTTTCTTAAACTCTATAAAAGAAGTAATTACACTCACTAGTAGGCATGAGATCTGAGAGACAACTCATCACATTATTTAAATATAATAATGATGTAAGAGACTCAAATATATGACATGGTGGGGTTAGTATGATATTTGTAAGATTTCAAGTGTGAAATCTTGAACTTTTATAGAGGATGAGCTTCCATAATCCTCCTAAAGAATGCATTGATGGGGTCAATATTTATCTGGCTTTGGATAACTTTTACCTCATTTTCTTGATAAGACTTGTCAATGATGCAAGGCATCCTAGATAGTTATCTTCTATACCGAGTTTGACAAGTCACCAAATTAGAGGACCCTTCATTCTCCCTAACCCTCTAATTTTCATTCTTTGCTAGTTGAATAGCTTCCAAGACTATACAAATGATTTTGTCTTCTATATCTTAAGTCTTATTATGTGATGAACTACTACACATTTTCCCTAATGATTGCTATGTTATTCTTATAGCTTGGTATCTGGCTTCTAATCCTTGTTATCTTCCATGCTCACTACACCTAAAAGGATGTTGACTACAAATTTATTTGTGGAACGATGAAAGACCTCTCTTAGACATGTAGGAAGAACGGCTAGTTCAAGTGAAATAAAAGAAACATAAGAACTAAATTAAAAAGTGCAAAAAAGTATGAGAATTTCATTATCTTTGAGACTATAAGTACAAGTGGTGGTCAAAGTACAAGTCTCTTTGAAATCCCAAAGGAACTATAAAAAAAATAAAAGTCCATGCCCCCCTTAAGGATTTTTTATTATTAGGTTGATAACTCGAACTATTTTGATGACTCATTTTATTTTTTATTTTATAACTTTTGGAAAGGATTTTATTTTTTATTAAAATTTTAGAGCTTGTAAAAATCTCTTTTTTGCCTTTTTTGGTTTTTTTGGAGCTTTTATAAATAGGTTAAAAAAAGTCATTTTCGGGAAAAACCAAAGGAAAGTTCCACTTCCATTCCAAAAAATGTTAAAAAAAAATTTATTTTTTCCTTCTTTTATAAGAGGGGGTGACTACATATAAAAAGTACAACAAAAACAACAACAACAAACCTTTATCCCACTATGTGTGGTCAGCTACATGAATCCTTCTTCTCCATTGTGCTTTATTATGTGTCAATTTCTCATTTAATTTTAATAAAATAAGGTCATTTTTTATACATCCTAACCAAGTCTTTTTAGGTATACCTCTTTCTTTCGTAATATAAAGAAAATCTAATACATCTACTCTCCTAACCGGGTCATCAGACAACCAACACTTTATGTGGTCAAACCGTCTAAGACGACTCTCTCTAATCTAATCTACCATTGAAGCTACTCCAACCTTTTCTCGAACATACTCATTTTGCATTTTATCTCTAAGAGTAAACCCACTCATCTACCTAAGCATCCTTATCTCTACAATACTTAACTTAGTATTATGCTTCTCTTTTGTTGGACAACATTCTGCACCATAAATCATTACAGGTCTTACCACCATCTTATAAAATTTTTCTTTAAGTCAAAGAAATACTTTTCTATCACTCAACAGGCCAAATGCATTCCTCCACTTCAACCATCCAACTTGAATTCTACTACTAACAACTTCATCTATTTCACCAATCATTTTGAATAATGGAGCTAAGATATCTGAAACACTCACTCTTTTTAACGACTTTATCATCCAATGTCACAACACCATCACTAGAACTTCTACAACTAAAATTATACTTTATATATTCAGTTTTAGATCTACTCAAATGAAAACCTTTAGACTCTAAGGTTGACCTCCATAATTTAAGTTTCTCTTAGACTCCCTCTCTAGTCTTATCAACAAGAAGAATGTCATCAACAAAAAGCATACACCGAGGTACATCCTCCTATAAATTCTTAGTAAGAACATCCATAACTAAAGCAAATATATACGGGGCTTAAAGATAATCCTTGATGTAATCCAAATGAAATAAAAAAATATTTTATCAATCCTCCTTGTGTTTGGACACAAGTAACAGTTCTAGTATACATATCTATAATGACTTGAATATAACCAATATTAACCCTTTCTTTTTTAGAGCTCTTCAAATGACTTCTCTCTAAAATTTATCATAAGCCTTCTCTAAATCAACAAATATCATATGTAGATCTTCATTACTTTCTCTATACTTCTCCACAAACCTCTCAATAAATGTATAGCATCCATAGTAGATCTACTCAGCATGAAACCAAATTGATTTTTAGAAACTTTTGTATCACATAGTAACATATGCTCAATTACTCTCTCCCATAATTTTAATGTATGACACATTAACTTAATTCCTTTATAATTTGCACACTCTTGTGCATCATCTTCATTTTTAAATATAGGAACCAACAAACTCTTCCTTCACTCATCTAGAAAAGTACATATAAAAAGTACATATTAGCTATGTCAATTACATAAGATGAGACTCACTTGTGAGAGCGAGTGATTTATGTTGAGTGGTAAGCAATTAAGTGCTTAATCACCAATCATGTGGAGTAAGTTTTTTGATGTGAATGCCTTATTGTGGAATTGCCTATGTATGGACAAGTCTCCATATACGAGGCGAGTTGCTCGATGTTGGTCACCTAGCTACATGGATTTTTTTTCTCATGCTCACCTACTCAAAGCAAGTTCTTGTGGGTGAATACATAACTTTCCTAAATTATGCTTCTTACTATTATTGAATTCTCTTATGTCAATCATTTATTATTTATAAATGCTTGTTGGGTTCATGCACACCCCATGGTATACATCAGCCAAGATCGATTATTACTCTAAGTTTCTTAGATGTTAGTAATCTTTCATATCATGTTCATGACCTCTATAGAATTCATAGTTCTTGTAGGTGACTCTCAAGTGTTCCCCTACACTTATTGGTGGTGACCATTTGAAAAAAACTTCTATTCTAATGGCTTCCATTAGCTCAGTTATTGTCAAACAGTGATGGTTAAGCAATCATT
This sequence comes from Cymbidium sinense, assembly GCA_021442155.1. Classification (NCBI taxonomy): domain Eukaryota; kingdom Viridiplantae; phylum Streptophyta; class Magnoliopsida; order Asparagales; family Orchidaceae; genus Cymbidium; species Cymbidium sinense. Next base: position 40,863,327 of record CM038223.1, read on the forward strand.
CCTCATGGGGTTTTGCTTTCTTATTTTGAATAGCTTGAGAATCAATAATTATGAGCAATCTTTTAAGCCACCAAGTTCTTCTCTAGCAATATGAATGTCTTCAAATGTGGGGCCTATTTGTGCTCTCACAACTCAGTGAAAATTTCTTCTTGTTGGATTATCCCTTTAGCACTTTGAGGAGGGCCTGACTACATAGTTGTATAACTTAGTGGTGATGAGACTATTGTAGAGTTTTAATAACTTGACCAATACTTTTTATTGTGGCAAACAATGGGCATATATGAATGGCCTTTTTTGTTGCAATCCTTAGTAATAATAGCTTGGGCAACGATCAATCTTTGGTATTTGATCTCCATCATTTTTTATTAGAACTGCATGATGAAATTCATAAGGTACTCATCTAGCTTCTATCTCATCTTTAGGAGAGCCTGTGAGTTTTTTAGAAGCCATTAAGCACTTGTAAATTAGGTGATTAACATTCTCTTCATTTTTTATGAAAGAGGTTATGATTCTTATTAGGAAGTGAGAGAACCATCAAAGGGGTGCTTCCTTAAACATGATAAAAAAAGGTAACACTTTAGAGTGTCATTTATGTCAATCAAGAAGGTGGTTGAGTCAAAGTATGCCATGTGATATGTCAGATCAATCCTTACTATATATAATTTGTGTGCTATTTTAAATTTTGATCTTGTCTTTTGTTATCTCCATGTATACATTTTCAAGTAGAGGCCTCCTTATTTTTATTGGGAGAGAGAGAGGATTCATTGCCACTATTAGGATACTAAGTCTTGTTTGTGGTTGGTGTAGAGGTTGGTGTTTTAGTGGTGGAGGTTTGCCTTCATATGACCAAATTCAAGGAGTCTTCTAATGCCCCCATCTTTGGGAATTTTCAAGGGAAGATTATGGCTCTTTAAATAATTCTTGTAAGTATTTACTTTCTCTTTACAAGTTATTTGTTGGTTATGAACTCCTTTTGTTTAGTTTAGGAATGGTTCTTAAAGCACTACTTCTCGTAGTATATAGTTTCTAATTCTTGGCATCAATCCTCCCTAACTACACTTGAAAGGATATTAGATCTAATTTTATGTTATGATACCTAAACTCTATGTTTAGTAACCATGAGATATCTATGGATCTAAGAGAAAAAAGGGAAAATATAGTGCAGGGAAGAGAAGAAGCTTAGAAGAATTTTATTCACCACAATCTTGAATTTTAGTATTGTATAGGGCTATAAGCAAAAATGGCTCTTTGATCCATTATTTATAAGATTGGGGCACTCAAACAATTGCATTCTAACCCAACTAAAAATAATAAAATAAAATAATTTGGTAGTTATAGATAAGTGGACATGATTATAACAAAAATTATAATGCTTGTCTAACGTGTATGATATAGATTTTCCTAACTAAGATAAGTATCATCTACATTCTAAGCAAGTTTCTCTAATGAGTTGACTGAGTTCATTCCTTCGAGCTAGACTAATACTTCCCTTGAATGGATGAGTGCCTTATTAGAGTTGGGTGAGCATGCTCTCAAGTTGGATAGTGCCTCTTCTAATTAAGCTAACACTCTCTTAAATGGTGTGAGTACAATTTTGAATGGAACAAGTATGCTCTTAAGTTAGGTGAATACTTCTTTCATACTAGGGTAACATTCCTTTAGATTGGGTGAATAGCCCTTTTGAGCATTTCAAATGTGCTCTTAAGTTGGGTGAGTGCTTCTTTCGAGTTGTGGGAGTATTTTCTAAGCTAAGTAAGTCTAAGCTAGGAAAACGTGCTTTGGATTTTTGCATTGTAACTTTCCCTTTATCTCCATGTCCTTATATTTATTTGGAGCTATATCTTGTAGTATATAGGGCATCCATGACAGTTATCACTTAATATTTGTAACATCTCTACATATTAAAATTTAAAACCATAGTGGATCCTTTGCAAATATATATATTATATTTATGTAATACACAATTATGATTTATTTATAAAAAATTAAATTGTTTATATCTCACTAAAACTTTTTTAAATTTACCAGCATTTTAATTTTTAAAATAATTTAATAGTATGATTTCATACATATAAAATATTATCCTTTTCATACCAAATTTTATTGTCCAAAACTAAATAAAAGCAAAATAAATTTATACCTTTAATATTTACTCCTAGCATTGAAATAATAATATTTTCCCAAAAAAATCAATAATATTTATCTATTTCATCATATGCTTTGCTAGAATAATCAATGCATCAACTTATGCTTTTTTTTTGGAAAAATTAAGGGCCTAAGCCCAATTATATTACAAAGTAGAAGTTACAATAAGAAGTATAGTAATCCCAAGGAGGACTGAAGAAACAAAAAGCATAAACCTTACATGCAGAAATCAAGTCACATAAAAATGTACTCGAGCAAAAACAAAGAGATAGAAAGAAAATGAAATAAATAAATCAAATGGACTGAGAGTCAACAAAATTCATCAATAAAATGATGATCAAACAAGCACTATGTTTACTGCAGCATCTAGCAGAGGAGACTAGATGAGAGCCGAGAAGAACCACTCATGGTTATCAAAATCGCTGTCCAAAGGATCCCCAAAAGACAAATCAGGCAACAAAGATTGAAACCAAAAATGAAAGTAGGGATCCTTGGTTGCAGAGATGATCGTCTAGGTGAGGGAGGCTAGATGCATAGCTACAGTCATTGAAGTCGAACTTGAAACTTATCATCGTCCAACAAAATTGAAACAAAGCAAAAATGGAGAACTGAGTGAGAAACAAACACAAGAAACATAGCCACCAAAAATTCAATTAGAAATCCCATAATTCCTCCAAACGTTCAAAATAGACTGGATATGCGTCGCCCAAGTCTCTTTGAAATTCCATTGCTTAAGTTTAAATGCCATCAAAGTTTGATCTGAGATTCCAAATGTATCAAAGAATGTGCATCCAAGCCATGAAACCTTCTATTTCTTTCCTTCTAGATGATTTAAATGCTTATAACAATGATCAAAAGACTTAACCTTTTAATGACCTTATGTTCAAAGCAAGCAGCCACCTCCAAAACTTGTGGGAAGGTGGGATGCATAAGGAAGAATTTCCATTAGGTAGAAGATCCCTAATAATCTCAGTGAAATGATGCACTCGAAGAAGAGATGAGAATGTGATTTCGAGGAAAGGTTGCAAAGGAGGCACATCATAGTATTCCCAATACCTCTGGAATGAAAGAGATCAGAGGTTTTAAGGCCCTTCAGGACAACCATCCAGCAAAATAATGCATAATTAATTTCAAAGCCATTAAACCAAATGTATTTATACCAAAGGACTTGAGGGTAAGTCTCAAAGATAGATCTTTGAATAAGCTTAGAAGATACATGATTTTGTTCATTCTAGAGAACAACATCAGGGACTTGGGAGAGTTTAAGAGAGGCAATTTTGTTATAGCTTGTCAAGTGAGTAGGGTGAAGAGAGCCTGGTAAAACCTAGTGGCCATTGCTAATAATGGCATCTAAAGAAGCCAGAGGGGATTGCCCAAATAAGGAATAGCATGATGGCCCAATTTGTTCAAAAATAAAGAGCCCCCCACACCAAGGGTCAAAGAAGAGGGAGAGAGAGGAATAAAATCCAATACAGAAAGAGAATTTCTCATGAAAACACTCCTCACATGCTTTGAGTTCTCTCCAGAAAGGTGAGGAGTCCAAAAGGGATCTATTCTAGAGAGACCTATATTTGCTGAAGCACCAATCCGCCAAGAGGGAAGACTTATTAAAGAATTTCCATAAGGGTTTTGATTTGTAAATCAGATTTAAGGTGGAGATAAAGTAAAGACCAATCCCTCCCTTATCTCTGAGCAGAGTTGTTTTGGCCCAGATATCAGATGCAACTTTCTAGACTCACCCAAATGATAAATGAAATTCGATGTAAGGGAGGAGATCTTTTAAGAATGCCTTTAGGGATAGAAACAGATCTGAACCAGTAAGACAAATAGTTATTGAAGGAGGATCTGATGAGTTGAAAGTGACCACTGTATAATAGAAATTTATATTTTCAACCCCAAGCCATCCAAAAAGTTTATCAAATAAAGAGGTGAAGTGAATTAACTTGAGAGGACCTGGGTTCAAAGGGACACCAAGATATTTGAAGAGAAAATTGCCATGAGCAATGTCTAGAATACTACAGAAAAGATCAGCATTTCTAACATTTTTAGAGAACAAACAAGCGATTTGTTATTGTTCACCTGCAAGCCCAAAAAACGTGCCAACCTATCTATGACTGGTTTTAGACAACTGATAATAGCTTCATTAGCAGAGCCCATCACCAATAAATCATCCGTAAAGAGAAGATGAGAGACAGTGCAGTTACCCAAACAAAATGGATTGAATCTCAGCAAATTCACCTCTTGGTCTATAAGACAAGAAAAGTTATCCATGACAATAGTGAAAAGAAAAAGAGATAGGGGGCATCCTTACCTAAGTCCATTAGAGAAAGGGAAGAATCCTTTTATTTCACCATTTAGGACTAAAGAGAAGGGCACATCAGAGATACAAGTCTCAACACAGTCCACAAAAATAGGAGGAAAACCTTTGAGCAAGAGTCTGTCTAATAGAGACTTACGATTGATCATATCAAATGCCTTCCTCAAATCAAACTTTGCTATGAATTTATCTAAGGGGCCAAGAGGATATCATTTGCCAACTCATGAACTAAGGCAATGCTATCCGAGGTATCTCTATTTTTGATGAAAGCCGACACAATCATGGCCTATTAGCCAAAACTTTTGTAAGAACTTTATAGAATGTCTTACACAAGGAGATCAGCCTATAGTCGGCAATAGAGTTAGTGTTTCACCTTTGGGATAAGAGTAATGAGGCTGTGCTTGAAAGTACGGGAAGCTTTTAGTTTTGAGGAAGTGATGAGCAACTAGAAAGAACTACCTTCCAAGGGATATCATGGGTAATGAGAGGGGAAGAGAGGCCACCATTGAATAGTGAGTGGTAGTATCAACATATTTCATCAAAAATAGCAGCAGGGTTAGTGATGCTTCCAAGGATGGTATGCAAGCTCCTGATCCAATTAGAATTGCATCTCTCTTTGATAGTAAAAGAATTGAAGATCATCATCAGAGTGGGTGAGCCAATGAGCTTTAGCTCTTTGTCTAACCCACATAGCCTCTTACTTGACCAAATCCTGATACCTGGAATTAATCTCCTTGGCCTCACGAACAAAAGAAGAGTTATCAGGTTCCCTTTTAGACAGGCAAGTACACTCTCTTGCTCTTTAAGAAGAGAAGAGATGAGAAAATTGAGGGAATGTTGGTCCTATATATGACTCTTCAAGGCATCCCTAAAAAATTTAAGCTTTTTTGATAGCACAAACAAAAGATCATCAGGAACGAATCTGCGCCACACACTGTTAATAACATCATCATAACAAGCATGGGTCGTCCAATAATTGTGAAACATGAATTTGAAAGAAGGAGAGGTGTGTTCTGCAAAAAAGTGATCAAGGGCGAGTGATCCAAATATAAAGGAGAGGGCACTCTATAAAAGAAAGCAGGAAAAGCATCAAGCCAGCTCAGATTGCTGAAAACTCTATCAATCCGATACTTAATAGGATTATCAATTTGCTAAACCAAGGAGAGACCTGTGCTAAGAAGATCCATGAGTTCACAATCTTGAATGCATTCCCTAAAATCCAGAGTTCTTTGGATAAAGGAATTGGGTTCTCCCTTGATTTTTCCTTGCTAAACAAAACACAGTTGAAGTCTCCCATGAGAATTCATGGGGAGCTCATAGTAGCCGCAATATCACGAAGAGAGCTCCATAGAGAAGATCTTTCATGTGCTTCATTATGACCATAGATACAAGTGAGGTAGAAGGAACTAAACCTGATAGCTGAAATAAAGTCATGCATAAGCTGAGGTGTCTTTAGAACAAGGCTATAAGAGATCTCATCAAAATTCCATTTGATCCAAATTCAGCCCCATGGACAATAGTTAAAGTTATTGACGCTCTTAGGGTGAAAAAGATTAAGCTTGCTTCTTAGGGATTGGTTGGCAAGGGATTTGAGGACAATTTGGTTTCAAGTAAGCATAGGACATCAAGCTTATGTTCCTTAGTAATTTGCACACAATCATTGAGACTTCCTTAGCCTTAAGGGCACGAAACATTCCAGTAGCCGACAATAGGCATAGACATAAGAAATTAAAAGAAGAATAAGGTATGGAAGGGAAGGAGGGGGTTAGATTATTTACCCTCTTTATTCGACAGAGCCTTTCCTAAGTGTCTTGGAATGGAACTCTTGAGCCTTATTATACAAAGAAAGAGTCGGAGAGATAGCTGTAGAACAAGTAAGGCTCCATAAGAGGAATTAGAGGTTTGAGGGTCATTGGAAGGGTTGGGATCGGGATTGAGGCAGGAGCCATCAGTATCATTTTACGATACCTCTTGCGACGGAGATAAGATTGGGGGGTGATTGAGGTCATTAATTGTTAAAGCTAAGAGGAGGTTATCAGAAGAAAGCAAAAGTATTGTGGAAAATTTACAACTATAGGAGGGATAATAGTATTGATGGCTTCATTACCCTCAGTTTGAGACTGATTACGTGGGTGGTGTCTGCTCTAGTAGCAACCCCTCGACTTAGGTCTCTTAGCAGAATTCAGAGGATAGGAGAATTTATCATGGGAAGAGGGGGAACAAGCCTGACAAACTTTAGGTTTCTAGTCATATAAGATCTCTTGTTGGAATTTAACCCATTGAGGTTGATTGGGATCGAGCTTGGTAGCAAGGAAGTTGGGTTGATCTAGACACAGATTCTGGCAAAGGTGATTCTAGACTTGGAAGTACTAAGACTGTCGACGGCAAGAGACACCCCAACCATACTTGCTACTTTGGAGAAGCCTGATTCATTCCACCAACAAAGCAAAAAAATTAGGGAGTTTGATCTAGATTGGGATCTCCAAAATGTTCTCCTTGGAGGGCCAAAAGTCCCAAGTCCATTTTTGGAAGAAGAAATGCCTGTCGTTAAGGAAATAGGGGTCGTTATCCCAAACTAGGTTGTAATCCTTTTGACTTAAATAGAAAGAAGTCCCCCTTTAGTGAGAGAAGCTCTAAACTACCCTTGAACTTCCACTTCTTCTTGACTGTCGCGAGGAGAGATCCATAAAACGGACGCTTCCCGAGCACATGCCCAATAAGGGAAAGGTGTCATTCTTTTTTACCTTCAAACAAGTATTCTTCAGAGAAATTAACTTCATCCAAGGAAAAAGGGATAAAGGAAAGCGAGAGAGATTTTCTATTCTCATTATGAGAAAAGAGCAGATCTTTCTAGTTATGAGATAAGGAAGAAGGGGGGAGAGGGAGTTTGAGCGAGTAAACGAAAGTTCGACGGAGCAGTTCCAAGAATAAAGCTAGAGGAGTGGGAGGAGTGAAGGGAAATCAAAGTCGAAGGAGGAACTGTGGTTCATGGTGAAGAAAGCCCCAGGGTGAACTAGAAGAGGAAAAGGAAGGAAAAACCAACCCCCGGCCTAGGGCCGGAGGCCAAACCCTGGAAGATTAGTCTAGACCGAGAGTGGGAAGGATCCACAATACCTGAAAGAGTGAAGAGGATTAAAAGTCGTCGTCAGAGAAGAGAGGAGCCCTAAGAGAAACATGCACTAAAACTTAAGCTATTTTACATTTTGATATGAATCCTATAATACGTTTGGTTTCAAGCTAGGCTAACATTCCCTTGGATGGGGTGAGTACCCTTTTGAGCATTTCAAGTGTGCTCTTAAGTGAGTGTTTCATTCGAGTTGTGGGAGTGTTTTCTAAGCTAAGTCTAAGCTAGACAAATGTGTTTCGGATCTTGCATTGTAACTTTCCAATATCTCCATGTCCTTATATTTCTTTAGCTATATCTTGTAATATATAAGGACATCCATGACAGTATCACTTAATGTTTGTAACATCTCTATATCTTAAAATATAAAATCATAATCAAATCTTTGCAAATACATATATTATATTTATATGATACACAATTATGATTTATTTATAAAAAATTAATTTATTTATATCTTAGAAACCTTTTTAAAATTTACCAGCATTTTAATTTTTAAAATAATTTAATAGTATGATTTCATACTTATAAAATATTGTCCTTTTCATATCAGATTTTTTGTCCAAAATTAAATAAAAACAAAATAAATTTATAACCTTTAATATTTACTCCTAGCACTGAAACAATAATATTTTCCCAAAAAAAAATCAATAATATTCATCTATTTCATCATATGCTCTGCTAGATTAATCAATGCAACAACTTATACTATTTTACTTTTTGATATGAATCCTACAATACGTTTGCTACAAATCCACATGGCTGCTATATATTTTTAATTTAGATTCTTACTGTTTGACTAAAATCAATAAATCTAATTTTAGCTACATTTGAAAAATATTCTCTACCCAACGTTATGATTCAGACTGAGACTACAGCACAAATTACATTTAAGAAATCATATTTTACCTTTTTTTTAAAAAAAAACTATCATAAAAAAGTGCATTTTAAAATAATAATATCGTTTATAATAACTCCACTATTTTTTCAAACTACAATTGCCCCAAACAAACCCTGATCAAATAGTGAAAGAAATTCATTTTTCAAAATCCAATTTGATTCAATGTTCACAAATTTAACTGTCAGTTCTGATTATTTCTGTTAAAAAATAATTTTGAATCTGAATCGAATATATGTAACCACCTACTTAAATAGATACAAAAATGAAATAAAACAATGCTCAATAATAAAAATAATATATTTAATAATAAATACTAAAAACTTTGATGATAAACATTAAAAATATAATAATATTAATATGATAATATCTTTAAATATATTAACTATGTATATATACATAAATATAGTTGAAAGCATGAAATTAAGTAATAAAGTGACACGTCCAGAAATTCTAGAAAAAAAAATACTGACATTTAAGGGTTAAAAAAAACATTACTGATTAAAGAAGCAACCAAAATAGTCTCCTGCTAAATCAATCACAGAACTCCATTTGTCTTCCTCACTTCTTTTCTTCCTTCTCAGCTTCTGCAGCCTTCTTCAACCTTGCACCGACCTGCCTCGCATTCATTCTCTCAACACGAAGCTTTCCATAAGCCTTGAATGCCTTCATCTCATCTGTGATTGTCACCATCTCGACTGAAGGCTTCCCATGAACTATAGGCATATAGTCGCCCTTCACCTGTGTGGCTGTGGCGAGCTCCTCGAGGGTAGAATCACCGACCTACAATGGCAGAAAAATATCACGAGTACTGCATGCGCAACAATATTTTGATTTGAAAAAAAAAAGTAAATTTTGATGATATAATTTGCCTTAAATTTTCGTTCCCGTCTGGGGAAGATGACGAGCTTAGCTTTGTAGGTCTTCAGCCTTTGCACATTGGCTTGTAGGCCTTCCAAGGAGCGGTTTTTTCTACGATGATCAACTGCAATGCCGATTGTGGGGGCAAGCTTCTTGGGAATTCCTGCAGCCTATATGAGACCAGAGATATGATGATGGATGAAGGAACATCATTATAACTGGTGATGTAAAAGTGCCAATAAATGATCCGACATATCAACACAAGACAAACTAAAACTAAAAAAATTATGTTCAAGGTGTTGACCTAATTAAGAGTCGAGTTCAAGCCTGAGCATAACTATTAGCCTCAGGTCAACCCGTCAACTCTAAATCGATCTGATTTTGACCCGCCTACTCAATTTTGATCTATCAACCTGAAATTGACATAATTTTGACTCACAAACTTGAATTATACTCAATTTTGATCTAAATTTGACTTGAAATACAAATCTAAATGGATCACTTGAGTAGTTTTCAAATCAATTAGATTAAAGATGATTTGCATTCGGATTGAAATTTTTTTACTCATTTAATAAACAAATCATATTTAAGTTATATCTATTCAGATCGAGTTAAATCTGAGATTGACCTGATTCTGATCCACATTCAAATTTAACTAAATTTTGATCTAAATTTGACTTGAAATGCATGTATAAATGGGTCGGTTGAGTTGGTTGAGTTGGTTGAGTTGTTTCGAGTCAATCGGGTAGAAGACAAATCAAGTTCAGATTGAAGTTTTTGATATGTTCAATAAATGAGTCGGATTCGAGTCATATCTACTCGGATCAAGTCAAATTCGAGTTAGATCTAAACCTAACCTATTGATCTAAGTTGAGATCGTTATGATGATGTGATGACAAAAGGAAACATTACTTTACACCTGTTAAGAATGTATAGAAAAAATAGAAATATAAATAACATGCAAGGACAAACCAAAACAAATTTGACAGTAACCACTGCCAATTACCTTGACTTCCTCGACAGTAAAGCCTCTACCTGCTCTTGGTTTCATATTGTACTTCAGCGTCTGACACCGGACAACTGGGCGGAGGGGACCAGACGTTGGGCGAGGGAATATCTTCACAGCCTTCTTCTGTCTAGCTGCAGTTTCCAACCAGAATTGAATCCATTTAAGTAAATAAGATTGTAAAGAAAAATAATAAAATGGAAATTTACATTACATATCTAACACCTAAAGTTTGATTTTTATAAATATATCACTTTTTCTATAAAAAAAGTGCATTTTATTTTTTAAAAAACTAATAATAATGCTAGTTTTGATATAATATTAAAGATTTGGGTGCTTTTTATGTAAATATATAAAGAATTGTGTGGTATGTATAAAAATATCGCTAATTAAGACTCAGCCAAAATCTAGTTCAGGATATATGTAAATAATATATAGTGCAAGATGCCTACCAATGCGTCTTCTGGTCTTTCGAGCAGGCTGGTTGAACCAGGTCCTCACATAGTTTTGCCAGTGCTTTTTGAAGTGGCCATTCGGCACCACATTGTTGTGCTTCACCATATTTATACCTGGAAACCGTTGATGAAAATCATTACAGAAATATCTCACATCTGACAAAGCTGAGAATGCGATCAATAGATTAGACTGAAAATGAAGCCAGCACATTATCTCAAGTTTTTAATAGGCTATTTTCAAGGTTCATGGCTAACTGTTTGTACAGGAAATGCTATTATCAAGCCCAATGATCAAATGAACTATCATTCTCTTCCACATAATATATGCTTTAAACAAAAAAAAAAAAAAACTGTTACTTAAAAATGAAGAATCTAAATAATCAGAGAATAATCATGAAAAAAAGACAATCCTGCAATTCATCAACAAGTTACAGGACAAAAACAAAATGTTTGCCATGTTGCATATTCCACTTTCTTGTTATTAGTCAAATAGATTGATAGTTCAAACAAAGTCAAAATCATGATTTGCTGCTTTAGGAAGATTGCTCACTAGTGCTTTTTTGAATGGGATATCATTCCGGAAGAAATGTATTGATTTCATCAAAATCTTCAAAAGCAATCTCTAAGAAATCACCTCTGCGCTGTATGGTTTACTTGCATTGAGTGGTATTAAGATGTAAGTGATATCTATCACATATTTTGTTTGGTTTAGTGTTTATAAATCAAATTCTATATAAGCACATTATGAAATTTAGAACACATGCTATAAAAATAACAGATTTGGTCTCAAATCAACTTACAACTCAACATGAAATTAATCTTTTTTTTTTTTTTTTTTGGTGCTGCGTCAAGTTGAAAAAACTAGAGCAGAGCAGAAAACAAGATGTTTGAACTTGAATTGATGCTAAGTCACTCTATCAGGATAAAAGTACACCTAATTTTAAGCTATGGAAACAACAATCTAGAAGCAAGTGTGATGAATATTATATGATAGCAAAAGAGATCAAATACCATGAAAATGGAATGACAAACTTTATACATCCACAAGAGAAGAGTTGGTATCCAATCTATTAACAAAGTAGTCGCAATCATGATATACAATAAAAGCACACACACTCGCCTTTTATGTTTTTATACTGTCGATCAACAAAGAAAAAACATCAAATATCTCAAGACAAGTAAAGAGAATAATTTATAAGAGAGAACATACAAAAAATTGATTAATCAAAAACTAGAAAATTATCAACTACCATCAATTTGTCAAGATGATATTTTGAATTCTTGAAAGAAAAAAATTCATGATTTTCTTCTTTCTCCTTCCCTCCCCTGTAATTTCTTTCATAAATTCCTTCTCAATTTTATAATAAGTTGAGCATAATCTTATGATTCCATGCATCAACTTATATAGTTACTACCCAATATAAAAATATCTACTCTATGCAAATTCACCTAACCATTTCAGATTTTCACACTACAAGCCTTTTACCTATCTTATTATTGAGTCAATATGTAACATATTTTCAATATTTTACACAAAAACATGAAAACCACCCAGGGGGGATTCACCTTTGCCCACCCACAATTTTTTTTTTTCTCTTAAAAAAAATATTTTTTATATTTTAGCCCCTCTTAATTTGCATTTTATGCAATAAACCTCTCCCCAAACAAATCAATTTAACATATTACTCTCAAATAACTATTTAATTAATTAAAATAAAAATTTATAAATTTAATAATCTTGTCCACTCATTTTTTTTCATATAAATTTTTTGATATTGTTTTACTAATTATTTATATTTTTTATTAATTATTAATTTTATATACATTTTACTTTTTAAATTATTATATTATTTAATTATTTAAAAAATTTGCTCACCCTAAAATAAATAGCTAGTTCCACCTGAAACCACTCACAACCTGATTCATGCATGACATTGAGTGAATATCTGACAAATCTAAAAATATCTAACAAATCTCCCTTTAACTCAAAATTATGAAAAAAAAAAAAAAAAAAAAAACTATATCACTACTGGAGCTTCTCTCCAAGACGAAAATTCTAAGCTCCCAAAGCCTAGGGCTTGCAATCTCATTAGGCTTAAATGTCACCTATGTTGAGTACCTGCAAGAGATATTTACCATAAATGTTGTACTATGAAATGGTACCCGATGATCCAAATCATCCACCACTAAATTTTCTATCCCTAAAATTGGTGTGAACTCACTTTGGATGATACAATGTTAAGAACTAATATTAGAACAAAATGCGATAAAACCTCTAATCATCTCCAAAATCCTCTCCCTCAACTTCTACATCAATTTCTTTCGGAACATATCTCAAAAACTGAAAGCTAACTCTCTTTTTCTTCTCCCAAATCAGATGTTTCACTGAAGTTATCAAATCCAATACATCACCACTCTGGTATTATACTATACAATAAATAAATTCACTGACCTATTTGCCTTCAAGAAACCTAAGCACTCTTACAAACCTACAAAGCACTTGCATCACCAGAGAACATACATTCTACAACACTAAGATCACTTGAAAAAATTATACCTTTTCTCAAATTTGGAACATCCCAAGTCACAACATCATGTGTATCCCAAGTTTCACAATACAAAACCACCATTCATGCACAACTCCATTCCCACGTAAATGCAGACGCCAGAACCTTAGCTCATACATGAAAAATATCTCCAAAATATACCATATGTGATTATAATAAGTTCATAATCCACTGCCTTTGCACATGTTCTACTCAATGATCAAAAAAAATATCACCAATACAAGAACCACACCAATCTGCAATTATACTTATTCTATTAATTTCTACTTCTCATTTGTATGCGATTCTTTCCTCTTTGAAGTAAATCTCTTTTCTTATGTGTTTTTTTCTTATAATAAAAGGAAGTAATATTCTTAAACTTGATAGAAGGCTTGCTCATGTCATAACTAGAATGGGCAGTCATGCGTATTTAGATATCCTTCATATTAATAATAAGCCTACAACTGATTTATTATCTGCTGCTTTAAAACAACTTTTCTATTAGCATCCTCTGCACTTATTGTATCACATTCATATAGCATAGTTTCCCAAAGTACCTACAAGAAGATAATGAGCATAATAGCAATAAAGCTTCTTTTTTTTTTTTGTCACCAATATTCTTTGACTCTTGAATGATAGCATTAGACAAGTTTAGAAGTAATTTACTAGGGATATCATGCACTTAAAAGAAAGTACAGCTTTCTTATCAGAGATTGTTGGGGAAACATTTGGTCATGTACATAAACTCAAGTTTGAGCCACAAATTTTTTGCAATTGTTTCCTCTAAGACCACCATCAAACCTTGTCTCCTAAATATAATTGAATCTATGAATACAAATGAAACAAGCAAAAATTGAGCTAGAGCTTATTTGAACTCGAGCTCAGTTGGAGTATATTGGAGAGCCGTCAAGCTCAGTTCATTTCAAAATCATAGTTGTTTGACCTTGGTTTAAGCTCAACTTGAGTTTGTCTCAATTTGTGATTATGAAGTTATTACAAAGCAACTGATTTGGGAAAATAAATAAGCCTTATTCAGCCAATTAAATGAGACATACTATCCAGCTACTTAATAGCTAACATAACGAGCCTTATCGAGCTTCTTAACAAGCAAAATTATCAAACAACCTATCACTTAATCGAATGAACCTTATAAAGCCTGTCAATAAACAATATTATCAAATCGCCTGTTAGTTAATCAAACATCTTCTTGATGAATATTAAACATATTAAAATTCAATTAATTAAAATTCATTCAAAATTTTTACATTTAAAAAAATCAATAGCCAATTATATAAAGCATTAATTGAAATTATCGTTAAGTCTTGAACAAATATATCATTGATTTCTAAACAAGCTAATTATCGGACCTTCAGTAAGCATATTATTGAATTTTAAGCAAGTATCTTAACAAGCTTGTTTATGAGTTTTATATGATATCAGTTATGATCATAAATAAATCAAGCACATAACTATCCAAGTTTGTTCATTTATCATTTGAATTTTTATAAAACTATTCAAGTTTATTTGATTAGTTAATTAAATAGTCATGAACAAGCTCTAGCCAAGCTGAGTCATGACTAACTTATCAAACATATTGGTTCATTTGTAAGTCTAATAAAATTATTAAAAGTATCTCTTATCCATTATTATCTTAGCTCCCTCAGACATGATTTCAGGCATCTTAATAAACCATAAGTACCTTAAGAAGTTCAAGTTTGACTAGAGCACACATCTTAGATCTCCAAAGCTCAAAACTATTCGAGCAATAAAACTTCTTGACTTCAAGCTTCATGTCATCATATTCCTTGTAAATATCTACTCCAATATTAGTTAAGAAAATAATGTCTAATTTTATGCTATATATTAGATCTCAAACTATCTGTGAGTTGACATAAAACTTACGATACTTGCTTGAAAAAGTAGGAGAGAGAGGTGAGCAAGTAACGGGAGAATATGAGGGCTAGTAAATATGTATATATATGTCACTAATAAGAAAGAATTCAATTCAACAATCAAAGAGCTAAGATGTCCAAATAACCTACAGGAGTCTCAATAAGAGCTGAAAAACCCTAAAAATGCCCTCTAACATTTTATTTATAGGGCTGGAGGACTATAAAAAATGGCTACACCACACATAAAATAATAAAAGAAAATGTACAAACATGTGTACAGTAGCTTGGCATAGCAAGAGAAGTTGCCTTCAGATGATGTGGTCACCTATGTGGGTCAACTTTCCCAGCCATGAGTATGGGCGAATTTGGTAAATGGGTACCTGCCAAATAGGCGATTTGTTGTGAGTTCACCTATATGAGCCTCCCGTCTGGTATGATGGATGAGTTCACCAATCGAGTCATGGCAAGCTTATCAAATGAGGTGATGAGCTCCTGACTGGAAGCTGCACTCTGACATGCCCTTCTAGCCAACAATTGATAGCAGCTAGATGTGGGATGAGCATTATTCTAAATTGACTTGATTGAGTCGTGAGCAAGCCCAAGCAAATCTTTTGTAATGAGTCTGGTTGGTCCAAGATATACTTTAAATATACACTCAAAGGTGACTTGCAAAAGGACGAGACAATTAGTGGTTAAGATGAAAAAAGCATTTTTGCTACAATAATTGCAATTATTAGAGTATTTACTATTCTATATTAATCTTTTTAAAATGTGTTACATCACATTTACTTTGATCACTAATGTGATGGCTCAAAAGGCCTCATGTCTATAAATTGAGGGGTCAATGAAGTATGGGATCACTACTCTTCTTCTTTTTTTCGCTTTGCCGAGTGCGTTAGTGCATTAGCTTCTCGGGTATGGTCAATAACATGGGCAACCAAAGGTTGTGGAACCCACTCATGAAAAAGAGAGAACTCGCCGTGAAAACCATAGGACATAGATCAAGTCACCCCTTGTAGGTGGAGAGTGATGCTTCTATTGTGATAGCTCTAGTGGTGGGCAATGAGCTTGTTGAAGTACCTCAGATGGTGACCAACATTCTAACTCAGATAACACCTTAACAGAAAGGGGAGGTTCCACTGATAAGATGACGAGTGAAAAAAGTGGCCTCTAGCTCATCACAATTTGGTAGTGGATTGCTTCGTCGAAATATTATCAAACTTCATTTTTTTTATTTCTTACTAATAAATATACTAAAGCTCAAGTTTCACTTCAATGAACAAAAGGCTTTGGTAAGCATGCAGTAAGTAGTTAGCTTCCAAGTGTCATAGAAGGTGAGTTCGTTTAAGACAAATTCCTTTCTGACAAACTGGTGAGTTCCTATCCTAACAAGCCTAGGATTTTACCTCATAGTGAGCGAGTTCTTAGGTCGATTGTTGAGTACGCGATGAGCAATGGTGATTTCTCCATTGATTCTCGAGTTTGGGACAATTGATTTAGCGAGTCATCTTGTTGTTGTTGCAATATCTACCTTAAACAAAATT
Source organism: Cymbidium sinense (assembly GCA_021442155.1). NCBI lineage: Eukaryota > Viridiplantae > Streptophyta > Magnoliopsida > Asparagales > Orchidaceae > Cymbidium > Cymbidium sinense. Next base: position 40,880,115 of record CM038223.1, read on the forward strand.
GTTGCTAACCTTGCTACATCATTGTAATATGCAAAAATGACCACAATTGAGGAGTGTGGGAGTGGCAAGCTCTCATCCATTTTCTCATCATGAGGGGAGCATCCACAAAGAGAGGAAAGTTCTCACAAGAGTGGAAGAGATGCATGCTTCCTCCTCTCCCCATCAAATGGCGAGCTCCCCTTCCTGGAATTAGGTGTTGGTCCCAACCCAGGCTCCATCACTGTAGGCAGAAAAGGTGGGCAACGAAAAGCCCAGAAAGGGTTGCCAGTAGTGGGAGGTTGACGTCACTAGCCTACAAACCAAGTTGATGAATCGGCAATCCAAGGTCGACTTATTAGAGCGAGGTGTGAGTGCAACAATTACCTCAGGTTTTGTGTCACTACAAGACGAGTTGAGAGAGCTGCACGGAGGTGGTAGCTTGTCATCCCCACAAGTTAATGGAACCCTATCAATTTATTGCAGGTAATGAGTTTGACCTATAATACTTGCTCCTTATGTTATGTTAGATCAGGTACATAGGCATTTTCAGGGGGAGCATTGTAATAATGTATATGACAAGCGTGTGCTAACATAAATGCGACAGTAATAAAATTTTTCGACTATAGAGTTGGTTTGTATTTGATTGTGCATATCTTAAAACATTTTTTCATGTATATGCCAAGTTAATGTGTTTCATACTCACAACAAATACACTTTATGAGGTCTTGTCAAAAAAATTCAGCATAAAATTTGACAAAATTTTGTAATTATGATGAGAGATTTTATCATTTAATGCTTGATTTGAAATTGCTTTTGATATTAAGAATTTTATACTATATAAATAATTTCTTCTGGTATTTGAAATTGCTTCTGGTATTTTCATTGCTGTGATAAATAGATATGCTCATAACTTTTAGATGCAAGTGCAAGTCCTCAAGCGTGAATGACTTATAGGGAGGTATGGTGTCCTCAATTATTATTATGACAACACAAATTATGTGATGCAAGCTCTACATGAGGACTAGCGATTCAACACATATTACTCAGACGGGTTATGTACATCATATGGCAATTTCAAGCTTGATCTTAAATTCTCAATATGTCTAGAATTAGCTAACATCCTCAAATTCAATGGGTTGATGCCAATTCAATTGTTGATCAACTCGATGATGGACATTATCGCATTCATCTCACACTTGCAGAACAAGGGGATCCCATATAGCCTCACTTTATAGTCACTTATTTGCCGCCAAAGTTCATAAGGATTGAATTGTACAGTTTTCTAGTGTTCAAAGAAAGATTCCTAAGTTGACAAATAATAAGATAAGAAATTAGCACAGCTAGTTCCTCTTCGTGAATAGCTTGATCAAGTAACTAGTGCAGACAATGTTAGTGCCCTTTGAGGAGAAGGTTATCGTGCAACAATTAAGTCCAACAAAAGACGATTCTTTTAAGAAGTTTTGGGGAAGGGGTCTTGATATCAACTCCTATTTGAGAGGTAGCCAAGTCTATGAAACTCTGTACTATAAAGACTCGTCACTTTATTTCATTTGCATTTTACTTTAGTTATCTTATTGGCTAATGCATTTCACCGCCGCCACATACCCTACAAACCCGAAGGTACTCACCTTATTAGGTGACTCGCCCTTAGCTCTCCATAGGCCAAGGAACCTATTCTAGCTAGCCTAATCGCCGCTGCTAAGCCTGGGTCAATGTTGCTCTGGTATATGTCAAATCCATAAGTAATGAGACTGGCAAGTGAGGTTGAGGGGAGCACACCGATGTTGCGAGGAAAGGAGACAAGTTTAATGTCGTGAGAAGAGGTGGCAAGTGCTCTTGCTTGCGCACTTAAGCATAGCTAATATAGAGACTCCTAAATAAAGGAAAGGCCAAGGTCATAGAGCTCGAATCCTCTGAGAAGAGAAAAAAGAAGAAAGTGAGGTCAACATTGCCCACTAAAATAACAAATTCTCATGGTCCGCACATAGTTAACACATTCAGCTCTAACTTTACATCAGCATTTGAATTTATTCATTCCTCATGAAGAAGTCAATCAATCAAAATCCCTTGGTGAAGTTGTCCTTCACTGAGATGCATGCACAAGCGATTAATTGGCAAATTGATTATATCCTCAACCAAGAATTCATGATTGTTTTGAAGTAACTGAATGAGACTGAAAAAGCATGTAGCATCACAATCATGACTACGCAAAGAGTTCAGCCTTAACAGGGCGACTAAGAGGGTGTGGCATACTAAAACAAAACCAAGATGAGAAGAATAAGCTCATTGAAGAGCTACCACGTTGCAAAGAGTATCAAGAATAAGAAGCAAAAATCCAAGAAAGGAAAGCACTGTGGGCCAACATCTTGAAGTCTCCAGAGTGTACGAACCTCCTCATTGTTAAATTCAAAGAGGGAATTCAATTTGACATAAAGAAATTGGTGAACAATGGCCACCTTGACAGAAAATTTCTCGAAATGAAGAATATTTGTGTCACACTCCAATGAAATCGAAGAACTGAGTCTTGCTATTTGACTCAAAATTGCTTTCTTAATACTTTTTGTACCTGTGAGTAAAGAGATATAAATCTTCTTTTTTTTTATAATAAGTGATAACTCTCATCCTAGTCACATGTGAGATAATATTATAAAGAAATTATTTTATTTTTAACTTGTCAATATTCATTTTTCTTTATTTTCCTTTTCTACTAACTTTAATTATCAAATATGAATGTACTCGTCGACACTTACATATGAATTTTTTTTTATCATATTAGTCTATGCTTGATAGTAGTGAGCTCACTAAGAGCATACTTGTCAATACTCTGAAATCATAATGTACTTGCAAGTCGATTAATACATCTAACTCAGTACTATTTATAAGATAGAATGTGATATCATAACGAGTTGGCTAATAATCATTTTTAGTGTACCTCACCTTACACCAATTTCTTGATCTTCTCGAGGGTACCCACCATGGCCAATAAGTTAATGCTATGGGTTGCATGATAGTCGCCTTAAAGACATCTCACCTAACATCAACTCTTGGTCTCCATGGGGTCACTCAAAATTGCCAATAAAAGAGATTAGGAATCTCATTGCAGAAAAAAAAAAAAAAAAAGGAGAGTAAACTCATTATGGTTGTAGTCATAGGTTTAGATGCGCCTCACATTATACAAAACTCTTATTCTCCGTGGGGGCGCTCATTTAGACTTAGTGGCTTGAAGAGACTCATACACTATTCATTATGAATTCTATCACAAATGGTGTTGGCTCAGTAAGGCTTAGCTATTTAAGTCTCTTTTTTTCCTTTTTTTTTTACCAAGTTCATGTGAATAAGTTGTCACAAGCATTTGAGTATTTGGTTGCATGTTTAGTTTTTAACAATTTAAATGTACTCAATACCTTAGAGTGAATATTTCTATAGATGAAAAAAAAAAAGCATGCTAGGTATGAACTATCCTTTACCCAAGGGACTTTAACTCACCAGCAAGTATTTTGACTAGGGACATCCACTCTCCTACAGTAAGTAGTCATGTTATGTTTGGGCACTTTAAGATTTAACTCTTAATTGCCTCTCAAGTTAGTTGGCTCGCACTTAAAGTCAAAGGTTCTAATTAAATTGAATCTTTCAAATCATAAAAAGCACACTTGTCCCCATCAACGGCTAATCAACTTTAAATTCGTGTAAGTTTAAAATGTAAGTAATCTTCTGACACGAGCTCCCTGAGTATCGAAAAGTATGGGTGAGCTATCATATAAAGGTGAATAATAATTCTTTTGAGGACGTAAGCACTCCACCTCCTTAACACTTCCTTTCTTGAGTAGGTTTGCAATTAGTAAGAAATTGGATTAATGTACTTCTTGATTATGCATGATCCATCCTATGTCAATCCAAGCTTATCGAGTGTTATTTGGCGTACTACTGCATCCACCTTCTTTAGTACTAACTACTAAGTCATCAAATTGGAGTTCTTCTCTTTGACATTTGTATTGAAGTATTTCGGCATCCATTTCTAAATTTTCTCGTCACAAAGAAACTTGTGTTTTGAGCTCCTCTAATAAGTTTAGTGTTGTCTCCATGCCTTTTCGATTTTACTCTTCCCACTCAAAAGGGTGTTGATTATGGTCATCGGCAGCCTAACTTGCTAGCTATGTAGCTTGTACTCAATTGGTAATAAAGTTTTTGTTCCATAGAACAAAGTGAATGGTGCTAACTAGTTGCCAAAAAGAGGCTTGTTTTAAGCGCCCGCAAAACTAAGGGCAGCGCCTCCACCAATTTATTCTTGGCTCCTTCAGTTTTCTTCTTTAATAAGTTATGAATTTGCTTATTCACTATTTCGACTTAGTCATTAGTGTGTAGGTGATGGATTGAGGTGAATGCCTTGAGATTTATAGAAATCTTTGAGGTTTTAAAGGTGAATTGGTGCCCATTATAAGATATGATAGCCATGGGTAATTCGTATCTACAAATGATGCTAGACCAGATAAAATTTCTAACTTAAGTTGAAATCTTGATAAGCACCTTAGCTTTGATTCAGTTGAACAAATAGTTGACTGTGACTAGAATGAATTTTTTAGGCCACTAGCGAGTAGCAAGGGACCAATCAAGGCCATGCATAACAAATAAATGACCAAGGACTGCTAATCAATGCAACTGGTTCAAGGGTTACAAATGCATCGATGCGAACTTCTAATGCTGCTCACATCTTCTCAAGAACTCCTCAACATCCTTCATCAATGCCAACTAAAAATACCCTTACCACAAGATTCAATGGACGCGTATTCTTCTCTAAAGTGACTTTTACACCCGCCTAAATGCACTTCACTCCACCCTTTTCTACTCATTCTCTTTTATGCATCTAAGGTTGAACAAGGTTTTAAATCTTCTCAATAAGTCACCTCCGAGTAGAATGTATTGCACTACCATAAATCGCTTCAATTCTTTAATACTCGTTGCCATTTGTTATGTCTTCAAGTACTCGAGGAAGGGGTCTACCCAAATGTGTGAGTTGTCTTCCATTATCTACATCAATTCACCATCCTAAATGCTAGGGATATATGAGTTTGTTATCGTGTGCGAGCACTAAGAGCGATCAATCTCCTAGATCACTTGATTTGGAGAGTAGATTGACAAGTTAATTTTCTCCTAAGATAAGATAATCTGAAAATGCTCCAACTTACATATCTTTGTTTCACTTTAAAAAAATACTTTTGAATTACTTCATCCCTTATTTTGTAATGGTTCACCATCAATTGAGAGTTCAAGTAAACTATCAAGTGTTTTGATCCAATTCCTTAAACAAATCTCAATCCAAAGAATATTGATTCATACTCGGGATAATTGTTGATGACCTTGAATTTTATCCTCCTAGATTAAGTGATAGTAATTCTCATTAGACTCTTCAAAATTATGTCGATTTTAATGAGCTATCAATAGACAATGACCACACCTAATCTAAACTTGCAACTCCACCAGTATTTGGAACACTGAAGCCGACTAAGAAGTCATGAGTGCTTGCATTTTGACCACCATACTAGGTGAATAAGATATATTAAACTCAGCTCTACTAATCACTTAAGCAATCTCCATCAATGGTTCAGCTTGGTAAGCAAAGTTTAAAGCGAGTGGTCAGTGATGACTTCAATTAAGTAAGCATGCAAATAAGGGTGAAATCTGCAAGTTGGAACAACGATAGTGGGTGTTAGTTTCTCTATGAGAGGATATCACTACTAAGCCTCTCACAAGGTCTTACTAATAAAATAAACAGACCATTGATTCATGTCTTCTTCTATGATCAGGATTGAGCCTACTGCATCCTCAATTACTCCCAAGTTGAAGCAAGTTTTCCCCAATCACAAGCTCCACAACAATGGTGATGAGGTAAGTAGGGATTTTCGTTGCTAGAATGCGACTTCACATTAGCTAATCCACTCAAACCTTTTGGCACTTTTGAGGATCCCCATTGAGTTCGGGGATCAGGCTTTTCACTTTCACCAACCCTTTAGCAAGATGCCTTTGTTGCCTTCCTGCCTATGCCCTCGACCGCATCGTTAGCGTCTTTCCTAACTCTTTTCATCAAAAAACTTCCTGCTAATAACAAGGCTGAAAAGTTGGTAGAGGCCTTGTGAGGCTATCGGATTACTTATCAGCCGATCTCTCTTTTGAGTCAAAGTTGTCTTGCCTCTAAAGATAGAGCTTCATTTATTACGCGTTGCCCTCAGTTACAAGTTTACTAAGGGTAAGAGTGCCAAGCTAAGGTTGTGAGCAATGTTCGCTCGCCTTAGAGATGAAAACTATTAAGGCTAGTAATTTCTCTAGTGAGTTGATGCACTTATATAATGGTTCTCAATATTGGACTCTAAAAAATTTGCCAATCTCCATGTCATACTCTCCTAATGAGCCGTCAATATACATTGATCACACCTGATCAAAGCTTACAACTCCGCCAGCATTTGGAAAAATGAAGCCAACTAAGAAGCTTCTTGATCACTATACTCGGTGAATAGAATATATCAAACTCACTCAACTCTACTGATCATTAAAGCAATCTCCTTAAATTATTTGATTTGCTAATTTGCAAGCATAGCTTTAAGCAAGTGATCAGTGATAAGTTGAATAAAAGGAGTTTGCAAATAAGGGTGAAGTTTGCAAGCTGAGAGAACGAGAGCAAGTGTTAGTTTCTCTGTGAGAGGATATCACAACAAAGCCCCTCGCAAGACCGATGAAATAGATCGGCCAATGATTCCTACCTTATTCTCTGATCAAGACTAAATCCTCACAAATACCTCACAAGTATAAAGCAAGTTTTCCCAATCACAAACAATGAGGTGAGTAAGAATTTCAACTGATAAAATGTGACTTTATAACCATAGTCCACTTGAACCTTTTACCACTTCTGAGGACTTTAAGAAAGGATGATCAACATTCGCCCACCTTAGAGGTGAAACAATTGAGGCCAGCATCACTGCACTTAATTAGCCGTTCTCGATTAAAGTTTGTTGATATGACTCTTAACTTTTTTGGATTTTATTTTTATCTCCTCATGTGTAAGAAGATTCCGTAGATAATTGCTCGGTCCTATGCCAAATGTAGACTTTAGAGTATTAAGGTACATTGTAATATGCTTTGAGAGTGGAAAGTCTCCTTGAGATCAAATATGTTGCTTAGGTGATTTATTCTTCTCCAATAATTCATCAACCTAAACCTTCATATTTCTTCCTCTCTACTCTTTGAAAACATAATTAATCATCCTTTGATAGATCATCTCAACATTCTTCTACCGAAAGGCAACACCTTATAACAATACAATCCTTCCCCCCAAAAATGTAGTTTTCTCGCAATTGTGGTATACAAATTTAATAACCAAAGAATGCATTTAGGAAGCCTGTGACTAGATATCCAACTACCGAGTCAACTAATGTGTCTATGAGTAGTAATAAGTACCGATAACAATACAATCCTTCCCCCAAAAAATGTAGTTTTCTTGCAATTGTGGTATACAAATTTAATTATAACCAAAGAATGCATTTAGGAAGCCCATGATTAGATATCCAACTACCGAGCCAACTAATGTCTCTATGAGTAGTAATAAGTACCGATCTTTTGAGTATGATGAGTTGAAGTTGATGAAGTCGACATACATCTTTTATTTTCATTTACTTTCTACACCACTACGTTTAAAAAATAGTTAGGGTACTGGAGCTCATTGATGAAGTCAGCTTCAAAGAACTTTTGCACTCCTTTATTGGCTCAACAAGTAGGGCAATAGTCTTCCTCATTTTCTATTTTATTAGCTTTATATCCTTTTCCACATTGAGTTTGTGGCAAGCAATATTAATATCTATCACAAACAACTCAATTGCAATTTAAGCGAATACATCAAGGTCATCTTGCAAAGCTCTAAAGAGTTCATCCTTGTGCTCTAGGCTCTACGAGGAGCTTATTCTTAATACTTGCTCGTGATCACCTTCAATCATTCTAATTTCTTCAATAGTTTCACTGATCTCCAATCATGCTCTTTCAACTTCTAATTGCAAGACCACCTGTGTTGTTTGTTGTAAATTGCCTACGGCTTTGAAATAACAAGTTTTACATTGTAGAAGATCATTTCATAGTGATCTCCTAACCACTAGTTAGAAATTTGACAATTACATGATAAGTTGACACCATATCCCTGAAAGAGTTCAGCAATGGTCGCCCAAAATGGCATTATAAGTGATCAGAGTATCTACAATAATGAAATCGACCATAACCATGATTGCTTTCCCTTTCTCCCCAGGTGACTGAGAGTGTGTGATCATTTCCTTCCGCTTCTCATAGCTAATGTTAAAATTGCACTTTTAGGTATTGCGACATTTTCGTTCGAGAGACGAGACATAAGCCTCAAGATGGTTTGAGGCGTAAGCACACAATAAAAAATTGTATAAATTGAAAACCATTGAGAATACGATTGACTTTAGTGATCTTAGTATCTTAAATGAAAATAAAAAATTTTATTTTCGTTGTCATACTAGTAAAATCAAAGATGAAGAAGATTTAAAGAAAATGAAGTGTGAAAAAGCAATAGGACCAAATGATATTTCAATAAAAGTGTGGAAATGCTTAGGAGATCAAGAAATTTTTTGGCTTACTAATCTTTTTGATATTATTTTAAAGACTAAAAGATGTCTGATGAGTGGACAAAGAATTGTTGATTCCTATTTTTAAGAACAAAAGTGATGCACTAGAGTGTGCAAATTATAGAGGAATTAAGTTCATACATTAAAATTATGGGCGAGATTAATTGAACATAAGCTAAGATGTGATACAAAAGTTTCTCAATATCAATTGGGTTTCACACCGATTAGGTCTACTATGGATGCTATACATTTGTTGAGAGGTTAGATGGAGAAATGTATTGAGAGAAAGGAAGATCGACATATGATATTTGTTAATTTACAAAAAGCATATCTTAAAGTTCCAAGAGAAGTGCCTTGGAGAATTATAGAAAAGAAAAAAATTAATATTGCTTAAACATAAGTCATTAAGGACATATATATTGGAGTTGTTACTTATGTTCAGATACAAGGAGGATTGACTAAGTATTTTCTTATTTCAGTTGGATTACATCAAGGATCAACTTTAAGCCCATATCTTTTTTGCATTAGGTATGAATGTTCTTACTAGATACTTACAGGAGTATGTACCTTGGTGTATGCTTTTTGCTGTTGATATTCTTGTTGATAAGATTGGAGAGGGAGTTCAAGAAAAACTTAAGTTATGTAGGTCAACCTTAGAATCTAAAGGTTATCATTTCAATAGATCTAAAACTGAATATATGGAGTATAACTTTAGCTGTAAAAGATATAGTGGTAGGGTTGTAATATTAGGTGATCAAGTGATTAAAAATAATGCACATTTTAGATATCTTGGGTCAATTGTTCAAAATGATGGTGAAATAGATGGGGATGTTATTAGTAGAATTCAAATTAGATGGTTGAAGTGGAGGAATGCATTTGGCCTATTTTGTGCTAAAAAAGTATTGCTTAAACTTAAGGAAAAAATTTATAAGATCTTGATAAGACCTACAATGATTTAAGGAGCAAAATGTTGGCCAATAAAAGAGAAGCATAAAATTAAGATAAGTGTTGCAGAAATGAGGATGCTCAGGTGGATGAGTGGCTTTACACTTAGAGACAATGTGAAACGAATATATATGTGAAGGTTGGAGTAGCTCCAGTGGTAGATAAGATTCGAGAGAATCGCCTTAGATGGTTTGGTCACATGAAATATCGGCCATCAATTGGCCCACTTATAAGAGTATTAGATTTAACCTATGTTAAAAAAGATAGAGATAGACCTAAGAAGACTTGGTTAGGTCATATAAAAAATGATCTTATTTAATTAAAATTAAATGAAAATTTGGCACTTATTAGAACACAATGGAGGATTCATATAGCCGACCACATGTAATGGGATAAAGGATTGTTGTTGTTAGTGTTGTAAAGCCACAAAAGTCAAACATTAACATCCTAATATGATAATAATAAATTATGAAGCAAATAATGCTAGAAAAATAGAAGTCAACTCATAACAACCCAAAATGACATAGTTTGCAACAATATTCTCCCTAAGTCATTCCTAAGTTCTAAGACAAAGATAAAAAAAAAAAAACAATACAAATATATGTAAATTTAAAAATCTCCATCACTCTCATCACTCAATGGATCTTCATTTGAATCATCATCATAATCAATCATCTACTTGTCCGTCTCATCCTTAGTAGTATAAATATTCTCCCAATCTTTCTCTGATCTTCAACCACTGTCATCTTATTCATCCCTAATGATGAGAAATCAATAACAATAGTGATTGTGCTTTAGGTTATCTCTTATGGCAGGTGAGAGTTGATGTCGACAGCATCAGGGATAGGAGAAGGTAGCAACAACAACAAGGGGTGATTATGGAAATGGTGACTATGACAACAACAAGACAACCTCATGTGTGAGATGATGGCATTTGAACGAGTGAGAGTCAGGAGAGGGTTGAATAGAGAGGACATGCTATTTTAGGATTTTGAGTTTTATTAATATATAGAAAGCTGTTTAATAGAGGTGCATGCCCCTTTTCGCAAGAGGCAAAGCGCACCTCAACTGAGGTACACACCTCAGTTTTTCCATTTAAGGCGTACGCCTCATTGCAATTCTAATCAGAGTTGCACAAGATCATGCCTCTTATTGTGCAATTTTAAACCACGCTCAATAGTGGGTGTGATTTCCGAACTCACCAAATTTATCTTGTCAAATATAGATTTAAAGATGATATTAACAAAACTATTGGTATCCATCAATACACTGTTGATTTGATAATTGACGATTAACATTATAATAACTACTGAATAGTTAAATGGGTGATACTTATTAGTTTGTCTCACTCCGTTAAGCTAACTTGTACGATCTCTTTAAAAGTGTGTAAGCCATCACTATCGAGTTAGCCTCTCCTAACCTTAGTCATTTGAGACTAGCTCGTCATGACAACTTGATGTTATCTCCTCCAAGTATGGCAAAAACCACTCTAGTTATATGGATGCCTTTGGCAGGTACAAGCATGTTATCTCGATCTTCCATCAACTCCTTGTCATCCTCCAAGACTAGCAAGCACAAACTCCTTCAACTTAGTGGCTCTGATGAGCTCTTCAACTAAGCTCCAACACAACTCATTCTTGTGTCTATGATCTTAGGTATGTTCATTCACATTCATGGGAGAAAGATGTTTGAAATAATATTTACACTGAATGGTCATAACTAACCCAAACATCGATACTCGCAGCATCGTGATACGAAAAAATAGTGTGGAGTTGTTACTCACTCTGATACAGGCGAGTTGATCGCGGCGCCTCCTAATTAGGGCTGCAAATAAACCAAGCGTTCGACAAGCTACTCGTGGCTCGGCTCAATTAGAACTCGTGCATGATTGTTTGATTAACTAATCAAACGAGCTTGAACACTTTTGTAAATACTTGATTGCTAAATGAACAAGCTTGAACAACTTATCGTTTGATTCATTTATGTTCAAGAACATTATCGTTTAAAGCTCATGAACAAGCTCACTAAGGAGCTCGATTACAACTCGATTAAAGCTTGTTTGTGAACAGTATTATTTAAATTATTATTTTTTAGGTTTAATAAGCTTTAATTGATACAGCTCATACATATTTCTCAACAAGCTGCTCATGAACAAGCTCGATTAAGGCTTCATTAAAGCTCGTTTATTTCATTTAACAAGTTGCTTGTTAACAAGCTCAATCCAATTTGAACCGAGCTCGTGAACAAACTCGAACTCGATAATGGTAAATAAGATCAAGCTTGAACACCATTCTAAAAAGCTCAAATCGAGCTCGAGCTCGAGCTCGAGCTCGATGATATTAAACAAACTCAAGCTTTAACACGTACAAGCTCGGCTCGACTCGGTTCATTTGTAGCCCTACTCCTACTATATAACTAGCGATCTCACTCTTAGCAATGTTTTAACATGAGCATGAATCCTCTACGAGTGACACTATAGAGGACTGCGAATTACATGTGATTTCTTCTCAAACCTCCGTACTCATAAATGATCTCTAAAATTCTGAGCGAGTGAGCAATCATGCACCTGGGGTGCAAGGCATTCCACCTTTGCAAGTCACACTAAAAGGCTGAGCAACCTCATTAGATACAAGTGTAAATGAGTTAAGTCAAGCTCGAGTCAACCTTAACTTGAGTTCGGCTCATCTCCTTGTTCGCTTGCTCGAACTGAAGCTCAAGCTCGAGTCGAACTCAAAGGTCAGGATCAAGCTCGACTCGTAATAAAAATGATAAGCTCACAAGCCGGTTTGCAAGCTCGCTGCAATATGACTTCTTTTTGTCGCCGATGGTGCTAACTAGGTGAAGATTCACGGGAAACAAGAGAAGACAATGACCTGGCACAGTGCTCACAAGCAAACCTTCATGGGAAACAGAAAAAAAAAAGATTTTGAAGAAAAACTTTAATGTTGCACTTAAAATATTAATATTTTATTTATATTTAAAGATTTTCAAAACAAGAGCTATAGGTTTATTTAAAATAAGGATTGACGGGCTTAAAAGCTAGCTCGACTCACTTACACCCCTAAACTTAGCCAAAGTCATCGATTGTTAAAGGCTGAGAGCATATCTGAATGGTCCCTCTCTATGCCTTAAATAAATACAGCATGTATGACTATGAGCTCAAAATACTTCACCTCAAGCATCTCCCTTTAAAAGTGATTGATGAACTGTCTCAAGGGTCTTTAGACTCTTGGCACATTTGCAACAAAGTTTGCAAGCTCTTGAGTCTCTACGCACTACAAACTAGGTGATCAACATTCTTATGAACTAGATAAAAAAAAGTAATGATGCCTACTGGAAAGTCTAAAAATCATCTTAAGGCTAACTCCTTAAAAGTGATTAAGAAAAGGTGACATTTTAGGTCGTCATTGAAGTCAAGTAACAAAGTGGTTGGCTTAAAATAGGCAACCTGGTTAGACTTGCCTTTATAAGACTCCAAATGGAGAATTTTAAACTTAGGCAACGGTCAGACTTCCAAACAAAATAGTAGCCAAAGTCGTAATCTTCTCTCGCCTAAGGTAGCATATTCTCGTTGCTAGTGTGGAACAAAATGTCATCTAGGCTCGACGTGGTCAACACTCTCTAATAGTATCTGATTTGACGAACAACAAAATCAAAGCATCATTTATGCTCGCATCCACAAGGACTCTCCTTGTGCACTCACTCCATAACAACTTCAATGAGACAAGTAATGCATTCTTCCATCTCCTTAAGGTGTTGATAAGTTATGATGTGCTAAACGTGTTGCTCCATGTTGACCAAGTTGTCCCTGGCTGGCAATCGTACTTTTTGAAGTACACAACTTCTAGTTGATGGCAATTGTTCATACTTCCCATGCCTAAGAGAATGTTGGTTCACAATTTGTCTATGAGTTGACACAAGACCTTACTTGCAAGACTTGCCTAAAATAGTAGGAGAGAGAGGTAGATGAGTAAAAGAAGAAAATGAGGGGTAGTAAATATGTATATATATGTCAATAATAATAAAGAATACATTAATGACTAAGTAGATCCGAGTATGGTGAAAATCAATGGAGTTATGATGTCCAAATAGCTTGTAGAGATCTCAATAAGAGTCAAAAAATTCTGAAATTGCTTTTTGACTCTTCATTTATAAGATTGAAGGGCTACAAAAATGGCTACAAAAATGGCTACATGACACTCATAAAATAATAAAAAAATATACACACTCTAGGTATTGCTCTAGTACAGACACATGTACAATGACCAGGCATAGCAGTTGTCTCTGGATGATGTGATCTTCTATGTGGGTTAACTTGTCGGCCCTAAATATGGGGTGAGTTCACTAAGTCCCTATTAAATTATTTCTTGGGCAAGTTGTAGGTGAGTTCACCTATATTGGTCATACATATGGTATATTAGGGCAGTTCACCAAGTAAGTTGTATCAGACTTGTCGAATAAGGTGGCAAGCTCCTTATTGGAAGTTGTTCTCTGACACGCCCTTCTAACCAACATTGATAGTAACTAGATGTGGGATGAGATCTATAGTAGAGTGGCCTGATCAAGTTATGAATTAGCCCAAGAAGACCATTCATGATGAGTCCACTTGGTTCGAGATATACTCTAGGTATAGATTGTAAAAATATCAACATATGAGCAAATATGTGAGCCACAATGTAATCGCAAAACAGCTCAAGCAAAATTAATAAAAAAAATCAAAATATATTATGTTCAATTTAAGTAAGGTTACATCTACACCACATTATAGAGAATATATAATACAATAATAAAAGCCACAATCATAGTGTACAATAAAAAAATACTCACCTACCATTCCCAAAACTCGATTATATTCTTATTTAACAAAAAAGAAGAGAAGCCACAAGTCAATCAAAACAAGTAAATGAAAATTTTAAAAGAATAAAGACACCTAAATAAATAACATTAAAATAGCTTTCTCATCCATCATTATCATGTCTTCTTTGCTCAAATCTGTAAACATCTTAGTACACTCATAAGTGCCTTTACAAGTACTTATGGGATTAGTACACCATACATGCAATTGTAAGAAGAGCATATATCTAATTGTAAAGAAGAGCATATATCTAATATAATATGTAAAGAAGAGCATATATCAATTGTTTACCAATTGTAAAGAAGAGCATATATCTAATATAATGAACCATAATATACATGCAAAAAAGATCAAGCCACCATAATAATAAAAAAAAATCTATGATGTTCGACTAAAGAAAGCCTATGTCCATGAAAGAAAAAAAAAAAGGATCAAAACCACTAAAAAAAGCAACATCCATGATGTATAATAAAAGAACACTCACCAACCCTCCTAAAAACTTCAATACGCACTCATTCAAAAAAAAACCTCAAGTTTATCAAAACAATATAATAATTTGACATAAGTAATAAAGAAAGAGAATTAAATAAATACTAGGGGGTGTGCAATCAATCGGTTTTGACAGATCAAATTCTGAAATTAGTTAAATAGATCACTTTTAAATCTAGAATTCGAAAAACTGATTTGTTTAATTAAAAACATAAACTGAACTGATTCAACTGAATTTTTTTTGCAGATTTTCAATTCAGTTTAGAAAAAAATTGAAAAATAAAATGATAAATTATTATAATAAATCTTTATTAAAAATCATGCCACTTTATCAAACAATTTCATATAAAATCAAGCAATTCTTTAACAAATAAAACCCACAAGATGCAAATTTATTATTGAAATCACTACCTTGAGCAGAAATTTTCTAGAAAATAAAAATAAAAAAACTAGTCTATTAGTTCTTTTCAATTTAATTAGATTAAGATAATATAAAATCAAATTGATAACTAAATATTATCAAATACAAAACCAAAATCCAAAAAATAATACATAAACCCAAATTGAATTAAAAATTTTGGTTTGAATCGATTCGATTTTTCAATAATAACCGAAAAAAGCACAGCACTAATAAATACTAGAAAATTATCAATTTTTGAAACTCCAGAAAAAGGTATTATTAGTTCATTGAATAGATACTTTGAACTCTTAAATGAATTTCTTGTGATCTACTTCTTTTTCTTTTTTTGTTCTCTCCCCGATTGTACCTCTCATCAATTCCTTATCACTTCAAAGGGACTCAAGATGCTTACAAGCATCAACTTATATAGCCATCTACAATTTGATACCAACATGCAGTCACTATCTAATAAACCACCTAACATATTTTAAAAAATTCACACATCGTGTGATGTATACATGATAATAAGCCAAATCTAACACTCCCATAAGCAACTCATTTTTAGCTATCACCACTAACTATACATGTACAGCGAGAAATCACAATGAAATAACCACTTGCAAATACAAAAAATCAAAAGAATATACTATAACAAGATTGTAAAAAGATTTTTTTTTTAATGATTAAGGACTAAGCAGGGGATTTCTACAAGAAATATGATATTATGCTCTAAGAACTAATGAACAGCATCCTCTTACACAACGTTTGCTTTCTAAAAAAATTTCTACTTGTCAATTTTAAGTATTTCAAAAAATGAGGATATAAACATGAAAAGTTCGATACATCAAAATTTATAGACCAAAAATAAATATTCATTGGGTTGCACACCCCTCTTTCTTATTTCAAAACAAATATGTTGCTTTATCAAAGTCAAGTTTTTGCTTGTTACTTCAGGAGCATTGTATTAGCTTTCCAAGAGAAGGCCACCTCTTGTAGAGAATTTATTGATCTTGTCAAAATTCTTGAGGACAATCTTTAGGAAATCAAGTATTAGATGTATGGTTTAGCTTTTTAGATTTTAATGTTACTAAGTTGTAAATAATATAAAGATGTCAATATTATTATGCTGCAATTTGTAACATAGTTCTAGTGTTATATAACTAGATGTCACATAACAAATACTAACAAATCAAAAGATATCATTTAAATATTTCATAATTAAATAACTTAGCTATTGCTATTGAATCCAAATGGTCCGAGAATCACACCAATCAATACTAAAGGTGTGTTTGGTGACAGATTTACTCGAGAATTAAGCGTCTAAATCCAGTAAATCCTACCAAACACCTTTTTGGGACTTAGAAAAATCCAGTAAATCACATAAATCTCGTAAATCTTGGATGTTGTAAATCTCATTGTAAGGTGGATTTATGGGATTTACACTAACTAAACCATGTGAAGGAAGAAACTAAGAGAAAAGACAAGGATTACCATTGTGACGCCCTACTACTCTTCCTTCATGGTTTCATGCAGTAACAGAGCGAAGGTGGAGAATAATAAAGGTTTTAAATGGAGCAAAAGAGGAGAAGAATAAAGGACACGTTATGCTTTTTGTTGTCTATGCAAAGAGGGAGGGAGAAGGACAACGAAATAGTACCCCTTATGCTTTTCATTGCTTATGCAGAAATTAAGACATTATTTATTTCATAAAAACATATTAACATATTTAAATTACTATTATTTTATTAATTGATTAATTAAAATTTGCTATTCAATTAACTTGATAAATTAGAAATTAATTATAATGAATGATAATTAATATAGATTGGACCTGATGATGTGGCAGATAAGATCAAAGAGAGTCGCCTTAGATGGTTTGGCCACATAAAGCGTCGGCCGTCCGATGACCCGGTTAGGAGAGTAGATGTATTAGATTTGACTTATGTTAAGAAGGTAGAGGTAGACCTAAAAAGAATTGGTTAAGATGTATAAAAAATGACCATAGTATACTTGAATTAAATGAGAATTTGATACATAATAAGACACAATGGAGACGAAGGATTCATATAGCTGACCCCACTTAGTGGGATAAAGACTTGTTGTTGTTTGTTGTTATTGTTGGACTTGATGATATTCTAATAGAAGTGTGAAAATGTTTAGGAGATCAAGGAATTTCTTGGCTTACAAATCTTTTAATGTTATTTTAAAGACTAAAATAACAGATGAGTGGAGAAAGAGTTTGTTGGTTCCTATATTTAAAAATAAAGGTGATGCACAAGAGTGTGCAAATTATAGAAAAATTAAGTTAATGCGTCATACATTAAAATTATGGGAGAGAGTAATTGAGGAACATGTGATACAAAAGTTTCTCAATCGGTTTGGTTTCATGCCAAGTAGATATACTATGGATGCTATACATTTGTTAAGAGGTTTGATGGAGAAGTATAGAGAAAGTAAGGAGGATCTACATATGATATTTATTGATTTAGAGAAAGCTTATGATAAAGTTTCAAGAGAGGTTCTTTGGAGAGTTTTAGAAAAGAAAGGAGTTAATATTGGTTATATTCAAGTCATTAAAGATATGTATACTAGAGCTATTACTTGTGTCCAAACACGAAGATTGACAAAATATTTTCCTATTTTAGTTGGATTACATTAAGGATCAATTTTAAGCCCTTATCTTTTTGCTTTAGTTATGGATGTTCTTACTAGGCATTTACAGGAAGATGTACCTTGGTGTATGCTTTTAGTTGATGACATTCTTCTTGTTGATAAGACTAGAGAGGGAGTCCAAGAGAAACTTGACTTATGGAGGTTAACCTTAGAGTCTAAAGGTTTTCGTTTAAGTAGATATAAAACTAAATATATGAAGTGTAATTTTAATTTAGGTTCTAGTGTAGTGACATTAGGTGAACAAGTCATTTAAAAGAGTGAGCGATTCAAATATTTAGGATCTATTGTTCAAAATGATGGTGAAATAGATGGAGATGTTATTAGTAGAATTCGCATTGTGTGATAGAAAAATACCAGCTTAAAGCTTAAGGGGAAAATTTTATAAGATGGTAAGGCACTATACGATGATTTATAGTACAGAATGTTGGCAATAAAAGAAAGCATAAACTAAGTTAAGTGTTGCAGATGAGGATGCTTTCGAGGTTGATGAGTGGCTTTACTCTTAGAGATAAAATACGAAATGAGTATGTTCGAGAAAAAGTTGGAGTAGCTCCGGTGGCAAATAAGATTAGAGAGAGTTGTCTTAGATGGTTTGGCCACATAAAGCGTCGGCCGTCTGATGACCCGGTTAGGAGAGTAGATGCATTAGATTTTCCTTATGTTAAGAAAGGTAGAGATAGACCTAAAAAAACTTAGTTAAGATGCATAAAAAATGACCTTAGCATACTTAAATTAAATGAGAATTTGACACATAATAGGACACTGATAGAGCGAAGGATTCATTTGCGACTCGATTGGGATAAAGGCTTGTTGTTGTTGTTGTATAATTAATATAGATTTAAACAATAATAAAAATTATTATTAAATTGAAGTTATTTTTAATCTAATTTAATTTAATTTAATTTTTATTAATTTAATTAATTACCAATTATTGATCATGTAATATATTAACTTAAATTAATTTTAATTAAATAATATTAATGATTTATTGACATATCATTAAAAGCTCATTATAATTTGTTAAATTTAATCATAATTTGGTTGATAATTGATTTTAACTAATTTAAACTAAATTAATGTTATTATTTCTTTTAATTTAATTTAATTTAATTTAAAATAATTTAACTGAATATTATTAATGATTAATTGATGTCATTATAAAGTAATTTTAGTTATTATAAATTTAATATTTAGCTAATTTTAATTAATTTAAATTATTATAGGAGTTAACAGACTTAAATCCTCAAATAATTTATCAAACACCTTAGGATTTAACTATTACATATTAAAAACTTTTTAGGATTTAGTAGCTTAGAATTTACTAAATCCATATATAAAAGATCTACTAAATCCTACTTAAATTAAATCCAATCTATTACCAAACACCCCCTAAGAATACTATGATAGAAAGAGAAAAAAGAAAGAAAATAAGAAAAAATAAGAGAGAGAAATATAGAATTATAGAGAGAGAAGCTCTTGGATTTTGTATGAGACTTAGTATATTGGATTGTGTAACCTCGTATCAACCTTTGACGGTTTGGATTGATACCTCGTGCGATGTATGTTGAGTGACATTCACAAATAATAAAGATAAAAAATATTATAACTTTTTGTAGATTGATTTGGTCAGGCTTCATATCTAGAGAGTGGTACTTGTTATGGTCGAATAACCAACTTAAGGAGATCATGTTGGTGAGAGGATAACTGATAGGGTGAGTTCATGTTAGGCTTTGATTGGATGGAATTGACTAGTCAGCTAGTTGTTTTTTTATGAATTGTATCCCTAAATTTGATCATTATTGTAGTCATCCATGCAGTGCCATCCTAAATTTGTCCATCTTCAAGATTACCTATACATATTTAGTTCTTTGATTCTTACTTCTTTATAAGTTTACTAAAATGAATAAGAGAATTAAATAATTTATAAATGTATATTTAAGGTATTCTTATTAATAAATGATTGAAATTTAAATGCCATTTTTTTCATGTTAGCAAGGCTCAAGCCAATAAACATTGGCTTAAGAAATGTATTTCTAGGTACTTTTATTTTGCTTCTTCCTTTTTGCACAAGTTGCAAATTTCTTGATCTTAGTCTTATAAAAGAAATTAAAGTTCTCAAAGATAAAATAACATCCCACAAGAACATTATTGCCAATCTTTTTGGCCAACGCAAGGAAACAAGCACTTCAAAAAAAAGAGAGTAAAAAGGAGAGTAAAATAAGTTAAAATAAAGCTCCTATCTTAGTAAGGTTATTTTGGATCAAACCCTCGCTTCTTCTCAATCAATTAGCAAGAACTCTCGAGCAATGCAAATTAATCCTCAACCTGTAGAAACTTTGATTTAAAAAGAAGATGAGAAAAAAATTATTTAAAACTTATTTACTTTTCAACTATGATTGTGAATAAGATTGAAAATTCTTATTTAGTTCTTTTATCGATGAGTAAACTCCTTGGCAAAGATCAACTTGTTGACCCAACTGTTCTTATAGATATAAACGTGCCTACTAGAGAAGGATGAATTGAATTAGGTCAAGTCATCACTTTCTCAAAAATTGAGTTGACCGTAGTTTCCACAAAAGATTTATGGATAAAGTGGCTCAACATCATACCGGGTAGCTAGTATATAAGACCCAAGAATTGCAGTTGACAAAAGACAAGCTGAGGGTCCTGCCAAGAGTATGATCACTACTTAATTTCTTGAAAACCATTCTACAAGTTATCTAAATAAAATCTTCCTCCAATATCTTCTAATGAATTAACTCAACTTGTTGAAGTTAATTTACCAAGTCCATTAAGTCAAGAACAAGGTGTGGTGAAGAATTTGAGAGATCCAATTTGAAAAACTCCAACTCCTGCTTTGAGGGAATGTTCTCAAGATATTTACACTGTCACTTCAAGCACTCCAATAGAAAAAGTCTCCTTTTTTAGGAGAACTAAAGAATTAACTTCTAGCATCAATTCTTTGAATGAATTATTATAACCAATAAGAATGACTACTAATTGGAGAAGACTAAGTTTGATAAGGGGATGATCAAATTGAAGAATTTCTTAGATGAGATAATTGAAAATCATCACAAAGAAGTTGTTGATCTCAACATCCAAGTAGTCACCAGCCAAAGACATTTAAAGTCTACTTAGTCAAATCAATTTATTGTTAGAGGAGAATTCTTATTGAAGCATCTACTTGAGAATAGAAAAAAAGCTCATGAAGTCACTTCCGACCTGTCTCTTCAAGTTTTCTTTAGTTTTTGTTTCTTCTGAAGGGTTGACTAATAGTCAAACAATGTAACAAATGAACTGTATTTGTACTACTACATACCTGTATATATATATATATATATAGAACAACATTCTCTAACAAATAACATCGCTTTCTAAAAAAATGTAAATTTAAAGTACTTCAAAAAATAAGAAATAAACATTAAAAGCTCAATGCAACAAAATTTATAAACCAAAAATAAATACTTATTGGGTGGGTTGCATGCCTATCTTTTTTATTCATAAACAAATGAGTTGCTTTAACAAAGTCAAGTTTTTGCTTGTTACTTTAATAACATTGTGTTAGCTTTCAAAGAAAAGGCCATCTCTTGTAGAAAATTTATTGATCTTGCCAAAATCCTTGAAGACAATATTTAGAAAATCAGATATTGGATGTATGTTTTAGCTTTTTAGATTTTCAAGTTACTAAAATGTAAATAATATAAAGATGTCAAAATTATTATGATGTAAGATGTAACTTTATTTTAGTGTTATATAACTAGATGTCACATGACAGATACCTACAAAGCAAAATACATCATTTAAATATTCCATAATTAAATAAGCTAGAAAATCAAACACAAACATCTTGCTAATAACAAGATATTATATAGCAGGTTTCAATAAACAAAAACCCCATTAATAGCAATAACTCCTTTCATTTTTCAGGAATCAAATGCACAAAACTCTATATCATCAAGCACTGAAGCATAGAACGTAATATAAACAGTAGTACAGAAAACATTAATCATAAAACTTGCAGATTTGAATGAAGAAGAAAAAAGTAATAAATGTCCTCCTGAACCATCAAAACTAATTTCTTACAAATAATAAAATCAGTGTCCCGACTTAAGGTACGTTTGGAACGGTATTAACTTAGTTGTGAAACTGATGCGGAAAAATAAATAAAAAAACAGTTTTTGGAAGTGCATTATAGTTCTTCCCTTCAAGGACAAAGTCTAGCAACTATCGTAACCTAATCGATCTGATAGTGAAATTTTTTTCCTCACCACAGAAATTTCTAAAAAATAACAAGAAAGTTGTAATAACTCAGACGTGTTGCAGTAATCTTTAAAATAAAGTTTTGAAAAAGCTATCCAAAATGCATCCTTTAACTCGATATGCAACTTAACAAACCACAAACATATTCAAGTTAGGGATTCAGTCTAAACAAAATTTCTGAAATGCCCTCCATTTCGGATGAAAAGAAACTGAAGAAAAACAAGAAATGCAATTGGAAAAATCTACAAGGAAGGAGGACGGCGGGTTTACGGGATTCGGACGCCTAACTCCCTTCTTCCGGTGCGTTTAGAACCTAGGCGATGCTGCGGCCCTGAACCTCACTTCGATCAGTAGCTTAAGGATCCGGAAGCCCTAATTTAAGCGATAACGATCACACCTATTATTTACAGGAACCCATCCAACATCTGATTTCAGCCGTTACGCTCGATTCCTGCTGTAACCAATGCTGATTGCAGCTAGCAGTGTCCTTTCGGGTCTGGTTCCGGTTAGATCCGCCATCGATCCGATCAGACTATGCTCGACCCAAAAGCGGTTAATTTATTGTACATGCTTAAATATTATACTCAAATATAATTTATCTTGCATATTTATTATATGAATTTTGAGTCAATCAAAATTATATATATTTAACATTACTTTTTGTACTTTTCTGTGCTGAAGATGACTTAAATGTAAGAAATAGATTTTTTTTTTTTATAAGCATTGACAAATGAATGGATTATGATTTGACATTATCATAATATGGTTGACTTGAATTTAACACATTTATTATACGGATAAATTCAAATAACACTGCAAGTAAAAAATCACCCCAAATAAATCCATAGTTTCAATTTGGGCTAATGAGATCTCATTAACGCCTTCCTATGTAGATATGAAGTTCGATCTATTGGTAAGCATGTATTTTGTTTACCTAGCTGCTATTATCATCATAAATTTTACTTCTTTTCTTTATGTGCATTTTATTTATTTATTTCTGATATCTTGATGATTTATTATATGTGTGTGGATTTGATTTAGATGCCATTTTTGTTACTGTAATTTATTTTAATAAACTGTGCTAAATAATTTCTAATATAATGGTGATATATGCATTTAACATATGAAAAATTAATCTGTGAAGTTAAATTTAATAAAAAATAAATGTGTGATTTATGCAATAATGATTTTCATTAATAATAATAATTTTGTAATGTTAAATTTAGAGTCTATTTGAGATATGATCTTTAAACACTTTAAAAAAATAAAGCGTCAGTCTTAAGCGTAACAGGACGGATCGACATGTCTGTTTGAGAGTAAAATAAAAATAAAAAAAATTAAGAGATGCGCATGTTCTAAATAATTCAATTAAAATTATAGAAAAAGTATTTTAAATTATTGTAGAGAGTTTTGGAAATTTAGAGAATGAGATTTGAGCTAAAAAAGAATAATAATATAAGACATATTTATTATAAATAATTAAAATTATAAAAAAACTATAATTAAATTTATAAATTTAGTATTAATAATAAATTTTATTCATTAAGATTATGAAAGTACAATAAAATAAATTTCTTAAGTAATATATTACTTAAATAATTAATTTAAAATTTGTAATAAAATGACTTATTTTATTATTATTTTTAATATTTTATCTATTTAATTTATACATATTATTCTTAATTATTATTATTATAATACCGTATACGCGTATACATGATATTTTTTAAAATAGAAGTGTCTTGTCAGGTGTATTATTCGTGTTCGTGTCCCCAATCATAAGTTTGGGACAGTTATAACTATCTGAAAAAGTCGTGGTGGAGCTACAACAGAATAAGCTGCTGTGAGAAAGTTGTTGGAAGAGAAGCTATTGTGTTATCTGGGAAATAGTTGTGAAACTATTGTACTATACTATGTCTTAATCAAGTGACAAAAAATGTCCTTTCAGTCTGTAACATTAAGGGTGCATTTGCGATAACTTTATGGCTACTTTCTTTTTTTAGAAAGCAGTCACAAAGCAATGTAGCTTTATTTGGCTACCAATTTTTTGGCTGCTTTTCAAAAAATTTTATGGTGAAAAAACTATTTTGAGAATTTGAGCTGTTAGAGTGTGATAACTATTAGAAAATTATTTTTTGAATTTTTAAAAAAGAAAAATATTTGTAACACAAGCAAATAACTTTTTTAAAAAGTTGTTTTCTCCAGAGTAGCTTTACAACCAGCTTTTTAAAAAGTTACAGCAGGCCCAAACAGACCCTAAGTATAAAAAATTTACTTTTTGAATGCAACAAGCCTCTTTTTTTCAATACAATAAACAATGTTGTACTACAAAAAAAACAAATTAATTATTTATTAATGTTTCTTTCACAAAGATTGATTCAAATTGTATCAAATACAATGAAAAAAAATATCTCAGAAGTACATAGATATATAAATAGTTGTTAAATTACATCTAGGGTACATGAATAATGGCATGAAAATTAACACAAAAAAATGCAATAAGTAATATCCTCGTAATATTGAAATTCTTGTCCAATTGATTCTTTTGAAAACAAATTTCTTAATGCTGCTCTCTAGATGTGTTCATTAACTGAAGTCGCCTCCTCATATTCATCTACCAATTTGAAAAAAAACTACAATAGCTTGTGTTTAATTCCTAAAATATCTATAAAATCTCCTCTCATAATTACCTTTTCAAGGTAAGGTGAATAAATGATATTGAAAACTACAATGGCATTATACTACTCTATAGACAGTTGAGCTCCTAAAACTCATATTTTTAGAGCCTTCTTTTGTTAACAGCTTTTAGAAGTCCAAATATTAAAAAGGTGTTATTGCATTAAATTTGAAGAAATTTAAATGAAAACACTAACATTATTGTGAAAGTAATTAGCCGTAAAAATTTCTTCAAAAAACAAAACTAGTAGACCAAAAAAAGAACAAGTAAATAAAGAGTTCATAGTAACAAACTTGGCTCAAACACCAACTAATAAAAACCTTCGTTATTGATTTCATCCTAAACTACATTTGTGCCCCACACAAAATATACATATTAACTATAGTATTTGTTCTTACGAATAGATACTCGAGATGTTGTAGTTAAGGGTGTACCCGAATAGGCAACATTCACATGGCTAGTAGCACAAAAAGTCTTTTTTTGTTAACAAATTTTAATTGTCCAAATATTAAAAAAAAGTTATTGCATTAAATTTAGAAAAATGTAAATGAAAATACTAACATTATAGTGAATGTAATTAGTAGTGAAAATTTCTTGAAAAAAATAAAACTAAAAGACCAAAAAAGGATAAGTAAATAAAGAGTTCATAGTTACAAAACTTGGCTTAAACACCAACTGATAAAAACCTTCATTATTGATTTCATCCTAAAGCCACATTTGTGCCCCACACAAAATATCCATATTAACTAGAGTATTTGTTCTTACCAATAGATACTCGAGAAGTTTTAGTTAAGGGTGTACCCAAACAGGCAACATTCACACAGCTAGTAGCACAAAAAGTTGATTGATTGAATCTCAATTTAATTCTTAGTTCTGAATTCATCATAGCTCTAAAGTGAAGAAAACCAAACATTTCAGCATACATATATTGAATTAATAAAAATGTTGTATTAATCCATACAAAATACATTTAAAGCAAGTACCATCAAATATCGAGTTCATTTTCTCAAATTTAGAAATCATGTAGTGTCCTTCCTAGTAGTAACTATCCTTGCATCACTCACAAAGACAACTCATGAGCAATTTGATCTCACAACATTATCACTGCCTCAGCTTCCTCCCCTTCTAGAGAATATGATTCTCCTATATTAAGATTAGATTGACACAAAAGTTACCCAATCTTGTACTCATACGCCTCAGGAAGACCATATGTTTGATACTGGTCAACTACATTAAATTCTTTATCATTAGGAGTTAGTTGTTTTCTTATGTAATTATGCAAATCCATTATAGCCTCAATTATCTTAACTTTTTTTAAAAATGAATAAGTAAGCATATCCCACCAAATTATCCCCCTCTTTTTCCAATCACTAAAGGCTCTCTTGATCACTCCACGTAAAGAGGAGTGTCTTTTATTGAATATTTCATTTCTATCTCGGACTGTTTGGGTTCTTTAAAGTCAGAAATATGATATCTAATATCAAGATAAGGCTTTATAAAGTCTTATTGCATTAGGTATCCAACATCAACTACATAATACTTCTTGTTCAAAGAAAATCACAATAGTCTCAATCATATTTTTTTTATATTAACAACATAATACACACCTACTTGGAGGTGACATTGGAAAATTATGCTTCGCACTATGTGTAGCAAATTTGATTATGTGACTTTTATGTGCACTCTTCTCAACCAACCATGACAAAGGTAAAACATATTTGAAAGTCATACGCGGTCATTATGTTTTGAGTTGGTGAACTACAATGATCAACATAAGCCACATAATCAGCTTTGAGAACATAAACATGTGCCCCAGCAATAGCTCCGAAATAATTATGCATAAAAAAATATCTTAATTTACAAAATTATTTAATTTTAGAAACCAATAAAATAACTAAATGTATCAGTATACCTTGAAAAATGGCATATATCAAGGATTATTTGCAATCTCTGATGGTGTTGATTGAAATGTTCGATTTATGAGTTTTATCGCTCCATTAGACAAGCTAACCAATGAATTTTACCCTACATAAAAAGATATACTATTTATTTTTATGTAATGTTGGAATCACTCACATACTGCCCTAAGTTACTCATTATGGGATAATATGTACAAAGTAATTCCTAAAACTTATCTACTTGTTGTCAATGAACCATGAAGCCCATAGAAGCCTTCCAACTATCATAATAGTTTAACAAATATTTCTTATGACATACAAAATATACTATAAAATCTCTCATAATGTCCTTCTAGCAATTCATCAATCCTTTTGTCTCCAATATATGATGAAGTCATATATGGTGTCTTATATAGATTGGATTCATAATATTCATTTATTAAGCATATTGTGGTCACAACAATGTTTCTATGCTGCTCATCTCCATTAACATCCATATCTACAATAACAATTAGGTTTGTCGCATATTTATGAATTGCATTATAAACTACAAAGCATTTTGTTTATCAAAGTTCATAATAGAGGAAAAAATTGTAGTTCATAAAGCACAAGGAATAGTTCATAGATACAACATTGCACTACGAGAAACAATTAAAGGTGTAAATGCTAAAGTTTATAAACACATAAAAAGTTCAAACATCATGAGATCCAAAAATGTGATGGAGGTAGTGAACTCGTCTTTCAAAACACATCGGCATGAAGACCTCCCTCTTAATATGTTCCCTAAGAAACTTCATTACAAAAAGATTGGCATGTTGTCAAATACTTCTTTGGTTTGAATAAGTACTTTCATAGCATCAAACATTCAAGGTGGTGTTTTACTATAGTAGAAGATAAGCCTATGCTAGTGCATGTAGAGACCATCTAAGAACTTTGTTTCATAGAAATTTAGCTCCCACTCTCTTCTTCTTCCCACCTTTGTATGCCCCTAAAGATGAATGCTTTTGGCTACTACTACTAGGCTTGATTACACCTTGTTAACCTCATTTTTGGATGAGGTTAACATCAATCTAAAATCAATAATTAGGATATCCTAACTTCAAATAGGAATCTTCTAATTCAATGCTTAGGACACTATATTTAGTGACTTAAAGGGATTTTCCTTGGGTTTGATTTAACCTAAGTAGCCTAGGTGGAATCAACCCGAACTTCCAATCTAGATTAACTTAAATCAAATCTAATTAAATAATATTAAAATTAAAAAGAATCCAAACTCATTCCACTTGAATCAAATTGTTTGCTTGAATTCAATTTGAACCACACTTAACCCATTTAGGCCAAATGGGTTAAAATGAAATAAAATTCAAAATCAATTCAAATTTAAATGAATCAATCAAATCAAAATTCAATTAATCATCAATTCAAGATTATTAGAATTAAAATCAAAGAGAACTAAAATAACTCCTTGAACCAAAGTATTTGGTTTGGATTCAAATTCCTCAATCCAAGTCAAATGGATTCAAACCCAATCTCAAATCCATTTGAGACTAATTTAGGCATGTCATACATCAATTTAAACTAGGAAGATGGTGCCATAATCCATAAAAATAATAAAAGGAAAATAAAGAAAAGGGGAATTTAAAAATTCAAAGAAAAGAGGGAAGAAGGGAAAACAAAATTCCCCTCTTCCACCTCTTCCCATGCCAAGCCATCCACCTCTTAAGAGGATGGCTGCCTTGAAGTGAAGGCAAGTAAGCTTCCAAGGATTCCTATCACTCAAGTCGACCAAGGAGAGGAATAAAAGGAGGAGAGGCTCAAGGCCAAAGAGGATTTTTGCACCTTAAGCCTTCCACAAGCCAAACTGACCTCTCCATCACCTTCTCCAGCCCAAAAGAGGAAGAAACAAAACTTCCCCTACTTCCCACGCCTACGGGAGGCCAAAAAATCATCAAACACCTCAAAATCAAAATTCACCTTGGTCTAGAGACCAATCCAGAAGGAGATAGCTCGATTCCTTTGGCACATGAGTTTCGTTTGGAATTTCAAAGCTACTGGAGTCAATCCCATCGCCTGAAATCGATTGCTCGAAGGTACGCCATTAACGACCCCCATTTTTCTTCAAAGCTTTCAGTTTTGGTTGTTTGTGAAGAAGACTTTATCTCACGTGAGATCAAGCCATATAGATAGATAGAGAGTCATTCAATGATTATTTTGCAATTGAAATCATTGAATTTCATTACTTGGATCGTGAGAAATTAGCCAAAAACCATCAACGGCTCTGGATTTATGCAGGGCGGGTAGGAGATAAAATCTCTACCGTCCATTCCTTCTAAAAGGAACAAACGACTCTAATCATGTTGGACAATCTGATTTAAAACCCATTGAAAGCCACGAGACCCCACATGGACTAACAATGCTGCGCCATGTGGCAGAGGCGCCATGTGGATCCTGCTCACTTGAATTCTGTTAAAAATCGTTAAAAATGATTTAAAATTTAATTAAAAATCACAAAAATTCTAAAAATCATAGAAAAATAAATACAAAT
The DNA here is from genome assembly GCA_021442155.1 of Cymbidium sinense. Classification (NCBI taxonomy): domain Eukaryota; kingdom Viridiplantae; phylum Streptophyta; class Magnoliopsida; order Asparagales; family Orchidaceae; genus Cymbidium; species Cymbidium sinense. The sequence continues at coordinate 40,909,457 of CM038223.1, forward strand.
TATAAAATTATAAATAAGGGCTCTACGGATTTGTCTTGATGAGAGGAATTCATAAAAATTAAATTCACATTTTATGTTAGGTATTTTTGCCTTAATTATGGTTTAATTAAAAAACATGAAACCTTAATTACTTTCAAACCATTAATTCATTTAAATTGAAACTTTGAGAAAATGAAGTTAAGCTTAAAACACACCCTCTAAAATTTTTTCATAATTTATCACAATGTATTTTATGAAAATAAAATTTTCAATCCTAAACTCCTAATTTAATTAAATAAATTAAAATTAAGCAAATTAATTCATGGAAATGATTCAGATAACCTTAAACCAACTTAACAAACATCAGTGAACATTAAATTACTAATAAAACCCATCTGAATTTAATAATTCATAAATTGGTTTAATTAACCAATTAAATGAATTAATTAAATCAAATAATTAACTAAAACTTAATTAAATCATAACAAATCAACCAGTTATCCAAAAATTATAAATAAACCTACATTGGAAACAAATTTTAAAGGATAATCAATGAAAAATAAAATCTCTGAATAAACTTCATTAAATTAAGCTTAATTGAGGTTATAAGAAAATTATTAAAATCTTAATTACACCTTAATTATAACACTAATCAATATGAAACTTCAGAAACATATAATTGTCATGTAACCCAATTTGCCATAAAATTTTCAAACCCAATTGATCTATAGATGTGGAATTATTGATTTCTAAATCTCTAGGTCAATATAAATTAAATAATAATTAAGAAAAATAATTAATCCATTGGATCATCAAATAAATTGAACTAATCTCAATCAAACATCAAAACATTTAGGATATTCCTCTAAATATCCTAAGTCAAAGGATTAATGAATTTCAAACTTAAAGATTATTGAAATTAAACCTTAAGTTAATTAAATCATTAATTAAATCAAACATTAAAACTTAAATCACAAACACTTAATGAAATAATTAAACTAAATCAAATTGGAAACTAAAACAAAATCAAATAAAGAAAAGGAAAGAAAACATCAAATCCAAATTCAAACAAACTAAATGAAATCAAAAGGATTAATTAAGGTACTTAAGGATCTTAATTAAACTTTTAGAATGAAAATTTCATTAGGATTTTGGATGTAGAATAGGATGAGTTCCACCTAAAAATGGAATTCATTCTACTCTTCATTCTTGAAAATATAAACATCACTTTAACCAAATAAAATAGAAATAAAATGGGAATTAAATCACTAAATCATTTGAATTGAAACCATCAAAAGGTAAAAATTTAACAAATTTGAACTCTGAATTGAAACTTAAACTAAAGAAGCCTAGCAAAGACTTTCCACACAAACCCCTCTTTTTCACACACAAGATCACTTAGGTCACGGACTCTAGACTTAGGTTAGATCGTTCTGTAATTCTTTTATATTTTTATGTGTTGTGATGTATTACTTTAGACTGGATGTTTAGGCTTATTTGCTTATTATATTCGATGGTAGGTATTCTTTCTAGAATTAACTCTATCTTTGTAGGGGATTGTGTTAAAGAGATTGTTGTCATAAAAATAAAAATAAAAATGGTAAAATTATTGTTTGCTTGCAGGTGTTGAAATATCCCTTAACATAATCCATAGGACAGATGGGCTTCACAAGCAACAAATGCTATGCCCGTATGTTTGTAAAATATAATTATTGTGCACTGTTTGTATTTCTTAACATCTATTTTGCAACGCTTAGGATTTCTTTTAGATTTTTAAAATATAAATTTGAGCTTAGAATTAAGTTAGGATCTATGTGGTCTAGGATTAATAGGAGCTGACCCTATCAAGAGATGGTGTAGTGGTCCCCTATGGAGCCTAGTGGATGTCCCTGAAGAAGGAGATTATTTTGAAAAGAAGACCCATAGATCTAGACTTATAGTTCTAGGCTGCGCTGTATAAGAGTAGAGCTCGGCTGCCCATTTTTTTCTTTTACTGGGGAGTATAGCGGTACCCGGCCGCATTGGCCTATTTTATAAATTTGATTAGCTTGATTTATTTTAGGTGCGCAATAGAATCAACTTGCTTTTTTAGGTTTCTTTCTATATTGTGCTTTTCTATGAATGAATGCCTGAACGTAGGCTCATAGGAAAAACTAAATTTTCTACCCAATTAACCTTAACCGATTGAAGCATAAAGTAAATGTAACTTAAAACCTCATAAACTAAAGCCTTAGGCATAACATAAAATCAATTAGAAATAATTTGGTTTGAAATCATGAAATCATATTATTTCCATTCCTTAAATTGGGCAATTCCACCCATTGCACATAAGGGGCATCTGTCTTGTAAGGATGACCACCTTCTATGAGAAGCTTGCCTTAAAATTGATTTGGCCCATAACCATTTTTAATTGCATGACATTAGGCATAAATGCATACTTATGGCCTAAAATAAATCTTGAGTCAAAATTAATAAAAATCTTAAAATAGTTATTAGTTAAATGAATCTTCATACCCTACATGATTTTAGGGAATCAAGAGTGAGTCTAGGTTTATAGATTCATTCCTTAAAAATGCAACAGCCCAGCCATCTTGAATTTATAAGACTTACCTTCATAAATTTAAAATATGCTTAGATGGTGTTAGCTGACAGCCCTCTCCAGGCACATTATAAGTGTAGAAGAGTCAGGGATAGGTTAGTTCCCTCAAGTGAAAGGAATGACCGATAATTCCCAAAATAAGAACTAGGTCAAGCATCTCATATGTGTCAGAAGCATCTATAGACTAAGTTTTGAAGCATCCATTTCTCTAGTCTTGTGCTGTTAGAATCTAAGTTCTAGATTTCTAAGAAAATATCAACTCAAAACCTAAATTAAATCCCAAATTTGAAGCCCAATCATAGTATAGTTGAAATTTCTACTGGGTATCCTAGTATCAATAAGCATTTCCTACTCTCTCTCATTAGACTCCTAAAAATAGCTCTCTCTAATTTGGACTGTTCCCAATTGAATATTCCAAATATCAATTTTGAAAACCATCTTAGAAATTCTTTAGAAATAACAACTTATTTCTTTAAACGAGAGTATTCTTAGGAAGAGACCTTTCTTAAGATATAATTAACTATAAGGGCTTGCCTTTATAGTGAACAATAAACCCAGTTTAAATTAAACCATGTTCTACCTTCTATGTAGTTCAGGAGAAAAATCTCTAGTACACGAAAGACCCATTAGCCTTAGGTCTTTTACTTAAATGATCGAATTTATTATAGAAAAATATGTTTATCTTTCAAGATAATATGTTTATTCCTTAATGTTATATTTGATCATCTAAATAAAAAATTCCTAAACTCTACGCAGTGTAATAATTTTTTCCCATAGAGATATTTTATGGCATCTCCGCTGGGGAATGGTTCCTCTCACCATCTTTAGAGATAAGTGGTTATTTCTATATATCGATAGTGTACTAGTGCCACTCCTTGGTGAAGACTGCCTTTCTTTCTGTTGGATACCTCTCGATTTCATCCTTGGTTGAGCCTATCCAACATCCTAAATTAAGGTTTTAGAACTCTTCATTTGTCATAGTTAAATGATTGGGCTCTAAAACTAAATCCAAAAAATTAAAAATGGAGAGAAATATGTGAAAATTAAGTCATTTCTGTTATGACTTAAAGCTAGTCAAGATAGATTTGAAATCATTCCAATTTGGAAAAGGCATGTTAAATTTGAGAAGTTTGAAAAGTAAATTTCAAGAATAAAATCTCAAAGTTAAATTTGTCCATAGTCTTACTTTTAGCTTTTACTAAAGCTAAAGAGAATGAGGATAGGGTGCTAAGTGGGTACCATTTGTTCTATTATATTCAAAGGTAATAAATACCTAAGAATGTAGATTGAAATGAAGGAGTTCCTTCAAATCCTAGGAAAATTTAAATCAAAAGGAGGTGTAGTTGTACCTATACCACCATGATTGAAGTTTGAATTGCATTTAAAAAAGAGGGATAAAAAAAATCATCCCAAAAAAATACCTTAATAACCTTAGGCAGAAGTTGATTAAGAAACTAAATGTAAATCTTTTTTATCATTATAGAAGTAAATTTTATATAAATTCAAATCAGCTTTAATCTTAATTTATCTCCACATGTCCATTAGAATATTGGAAAATCAACTACTCAAGCTGATTGACCAATTTTGGGGAGTGACTTGGAGGTAATCCTCTTTTAGACCTTCCAAAACCTTAAATTCTTAAGAGTTTAAGAGAGAATCAAAAGAGGATAATGACATGACATAAAAAAAGTGATAGTATTCACTTTTGCTCCTAATCAATGGAAGAAAAGAGAGGGTAGTGAAAGTGAATTATGATTCTCCTAATAAAGTTGAAATGAATGAAATTTAAAAAAATAAATTTAAATCAACTTCCTTAAAGGGAGTTTTCTTCTATTGAATGAAATGGTATTCCATGAATGGCTTTAATTAGCTTTAAGGCCAATTCATAAAAAGAAAATAAATGAAGATTTTAATCCTATTAAAGAAATCATGATCATAGAATTGGGGCATAAGGGTGATATTTCTATCTCTCAGAGTGGAAATATGAAATTCTTATCTCTAGTAAGTTGATAGATGAATCACTTAGGACTTTCACAATCCAAATGAATGAAGAGAGCCTTAGTTTTCTCTATTAAAAGACTAAGGAATTATATGCTTTCAATACAATGTGAATCTAAGGTGAATCCTTTGCAATGTCTTATGACCTATTTGGCATTGTCTTAATGTCTAGTATGGTGGTCAAAGATTCCATTGCAAGCTGAGATTACCTTTAATCTTGTATGTGTTATAAAAAAATACAAGTCAAATTTGACTTTCTAATAGCACATCATCTACTCTAGAGGGTCCTCTTTTAAATGAATAGATCATGAGGTCTATGAGTTAGACTTACCTTCCCTTCATATCAAAAGGGAAATTCTTGAAACCAAATTCAAAATGGTAGAGTCATACCACCACAAATGACATTGAAAAGAAATGACAAATAAGTCATCTTGAAAATGTGATGTCTTGCCCATCTTAGAGAAGTTGCTTGCAAAATCAAACATTGTAATGCTCTGTTAAAAAAAAAGAGCAAAAAAAAAAAAAGAAATAAAATTAAAAAAATGAAAAAAAAGAAATGAAAGTAAAGCAAGGTATTACATAATCATGCAATTTTCCTTAACTATAAGCAACTTCCTGATGTGGCATTCCACTATAAAGAAGCTATAGGGTTATCTTCTATGATGAAGATAGACTGCTAAGAACTTATCAACATCTTGGTCGATGTGAAAAATTCAAAAGAAGAAAATCTCCAAAATATATGTTGAACCGGGTGCTTTGGTCAACATCAAAGTGAATTTATATAGGCCCAATTCTAATCAAACTTTGATAAGATGGTGCCATATAAATTCAATCAAATATAGAAAAGAGTTTTCAATTTTATAAAAATTTAATCTTGAAAATTCAACCTAGAAAAAGAACTTAGTCTCAATCACATTATTGATGGAAGACAAAAAGTCAAACATGAAAAAGAAACTGAGAAATTCATGAAACATCTTTAATACTCTTGGATGGTCATGTTTAGGCCAAATAAAAAAAAGATAAAAAATCAAATGAAAGAAAAAAGAAGAAAAATATTGATTATGGAAGGATGTTCATATTCATCCTAAAGTGTAGAGTCTTTAGGAATATCATTCAGCTACTCCTAAATGACCTCACTAAATATTTGATTCTAGCAGAAAATTTTGATTTCAAAAGTATAAAGTTTTCAAGAAAGTCATTATGCCAATCTTAAATGACTCCACTAAATAATTTTGAATTAAGAAGTGTAAAATCTTTAGAAAGTCATTTTACCAATCTTAATTGGCTTTACTAAATTTGTTATTCCATGAAATGATGAAAAATAAATTGAAATGCTATATGATCAATCAAGCAAAATAAAGCTTTGAATCATATCAAAAAATCAATCAATCAAACATTGTATTTGGACAAAAAGTCAAATACAACTAATTTCCTAGTAAATCATTTAGTGGAGTCATTTCATAATTATGGAAATGAGTCAAATACATCTATCTTCTTAGTGAATCTTGTAACTCAAAAAAATGTCAAATGTAATAGTTCACAAAAAAAATGAAATGTTATAGAAATGTTGATAAAAATAAAGAAAGAAAGAAAGTAAAGTGAAGGGATGGAAGGACTGAAGTCAAAAATTGTCCCTAGCTAAACAAAAATAATCAGATATCTCATTCTTTGTAATCATAACCTTTGCCATGATTGAGTGAGCTCGCTTGGCTGGTTAAAAGAGATAATGGATCTTCTTTTCCAGGGGTCCATATCCTTTGTATGCCAAAGACTCAATTGAGTATATTCTGATTCCATTGCAAATGGCCTATAACTAGAAATAAGAAGTTATGGAACCATAGAGCCATTGCAAGTTGAAAAAGCTTAAGTAGTCAGGGTCCTGACTTTCCCTAGAAAAGGCACTTTAACATATTGCATGAATGTTGTTTAGATGTGTTTGGAGATTTATATAATCTTCAAGTTCGGGATTTACCTCTAGAATTTGAAGAGGAATCCAATCCCACAATTAACAAGCTGAAATAAATAAATAAAACAAAATAAGAGAAATTGATCTACATTTGATATCAATAGCCTAACTCTTTAATGAGTTAGCTATTGATGACTTGATCAAGCTATCTTTTGAGTTTAAAAACTATTTTATCTGAAAATAAATTGAAATGATCTCCAAATGTAGCAATCTATAAAATTAAGCTTGATGTCATTTCAATAAACATAATCCCGTGACGACATAAGGGGCATCTGTCCTATGAGGATGACCACCTTCTTGGTGAAGCTCACCTTATAATATGGATTTAACCCATTACCATTTCTAATTGCATGACATTAGGCATAAATGCATACCTATGGCCTAAAATAAATCTTGAGTCAAAATTTATAAAAATTTGAAAAATATGCATTAGTTAGATGCATCTTTATATCCTACATGATTCTAGGGATTATGGAGTGAGTCTAGGTTCATAGATTCATTCCTTAAAAATGCAATAGCCCAACCATCATGCATTCATAAGACTTGACTTCATAAATTTAAAATCCGCTTAGATGGTGTTAGCTGACATCCATCTCCAGGAGAGAGATAAGTCCAGAAGAGTTAGGGATATGTTAGTTCCCTCAAGTGAGAGGAATGACCGAAAATTCCTAAAATAAGAACTAGGTCGAGCATCTGATATGTATCTGAAGCACCTGTAGACTAGGTTCTGAAGCATCCTTTTCAAGAATAAGTCTTCAACTCTAGGCATTTCTGCAGTCTTGTGCTGCAAGAATCTAAGTCTTAGATTTCTAAGAAAATATCAACTCAAAATCTAAATTAAATCCCAAATTTGAAGCCCAATCATAGGATAGTTGAAATGTTTACTGGGCATCCCATTATTGATAGGCATTTCCTACTCTCTCCCATTTGACTCCTGAAAATAGCTCTCTAGTTTGGACCATTTCCAAATGAATATTCCAGATATCAATCCTTTGAAAACCATCTTAAAAATTCTTTAAAAATAACAACTTATTTCTTTAATCGAGAGTATTCTTAGGAAGAGACCCTTCTTAAGTTGTAATTAACTATAGGGGCTTGCCTATAGGGAACCATAAACCCAGTTTAAATTAAACCATGTTCTACCTTCCATGTAGTTCAGGAAAAAATCTCTGATACACGAAATACCCATTAGCCTTAGGTGTCTTTTATTGAAATGATCGAATCCATTATAAGAAAATATGTTTATCTTTCGAGATAATATGTTTATTCCTTAATGTCGTATTTGATCATCTAAATAAGAAATTCCTAAACTCTACATGGTGTCATAAATTTTCTCCACATAGCTCCATAGGGCCATTCAAGCTACCCTCTTCTTAATTTTGACTCTCATATACTAAGCTTTTAGTAGCTTGATAGGCATGATTCCAAACATGAACTCTAGCAGCAACCACACCTCCAAATATTACATCAACTTTTCTTCCAAATTTTGATCTATCCCATAAAATATAAATTTTTTGATATGGGGGAAAGACCTAAAATGAAGAATGGATTAATTATTAATATCAGGCTCTCATGCATTTAGGTGATGAAAAAAGTTAATCTAGTATTATCTTAAGCTTTCTTTCCACCACTCATTGGGGGGATTGATAGTCTTCCTAGTGGTATCCCATCATAAACTAGTTAGTCCTTGTTTAAGCTCCTTCCACATCTGCCAATATTTTTTAAGCTATCCCACTTATATTTTAATTAACCCCATATCATCTTTCCTCCCAATGCGCTCTTTAAATTTCTTTCAGCCCTCTTTGTTAAAGTTAGTTGTAGGCTGATTCCCTACCTCAATCTCTTGCAAGAAAATATCACAAAAAGTGATTTTGATATCTGTCTCCCACGTTGCCCATGCACTATCCTTACATTTTCCCATCACCAAGCTTTTAAGCATAAAACAAAATTTTCAAAGCTTATAAAAGATAGACACTGCTAGTTGAAAATAAACAAAAAATATTAAAGCTTGAACAAAGATCCATTGAACAATATGCTAATTATTTTACTCTTGCAAATGTATAATTGAGAATTTAAACATTTTCAAATCAGATTAGTAAAGTCTAACACTGTCATGCTTATAGTAGCCAAACCATAATGTTAAAAATTTCAATCAATAAGCACAATCATAAATGAAAGTCATTGAAACTTCGTAACCTAAGATTTTGAAGATACTTTTGTTAGAACTGTAATGCTCTCCAAATTATTCACATGCAATATTCATGATAACTTTGATATACCTAATATATTTATGTATGTAAAAAAACTAAAAAAGTTTTATAACTAGTCCTAAATGGAGTCAACCGATCACATGCATCACAAACCTCAGTAGCAGTCGAGAGGTTAGAAAATCCTCTAGCAAGAAAATGCTCTATCCAGAACAATAATAATTACTTAATATTAGATCACAACCAATAACAATAATATGGATAACTCAAGCAATGGAGTTGACCTCATTTTTGATGAGGTTAATTTTCTTCTTAATCTCAACATTTAAGATTTCCAATCGTAAGCGAAGAACATTCTCATTTAAACACTTATGACACTTTTTTAATGACTAGGTGAACACTATATTCAAAATCTGATAATCAAGAAAAATAAAATTTAAAATTTAAATATAAAACTAAGCCAGTGGATCCCACTAAGGTCTATCCTAACCTAATTTGGATAAGTGAATTCAGACACTCCCAAGTTCAACATAATTGAATTAAACTTAAAATAAAACTCATTTGAACTAAAATTTAAATTCATTTGACTTCTAAGTATGTTGATTAACCAACCAACCTATTTAGGCTTTATTTGACCCAAATTAAAGCTAAATCAAATTAAGCCAAAATTATCAAAGTGAATCAATCCAAAAGCTTAAGGTTGTTATTCAAACTCTATTAAATATAAAATTAAATTCAATTGGAGATCAAGTTAGCTAATCAAGTCATTTGATTTAAATTGAACTATGTGGGCTCCACTAGGTTAAAATTAAAATTAAATTAAATTAAGCTATCTAAAAGGCTAAAAATTATTATACTAACTCAATCCAGCTTAAATCTAAATTCAAATAAGGCATAATTTATCTAATTGGCCCACTTAGCCTAAATAAACTCAAATGGACTCTATTAATTCAAACTCAAACAAACTAAATTAAATGCTCCAAATCACTTTTAAAATATGATAGCACATAATCCATTCTTTTCCTAGGATCTAATTTAACCATTTTGGTCAATGTTGACCTCACTTTTAATCTATGTTGACGATTACATCCATAGACCTAAGATTTGATCTAGAAACTAAGACTCTCTTAGGATTAAGACACTTTAAGTGGCTAAATGAACACCATCACTTAGCTTAGAAGACTCATAGAGTTCAACCCCAACCTAGGTTAGGCAGGACCCGCCTAACCCAAACTCAAACCAACTCCTACATCCAAATCAATCCATCAAACCCCAAAAACTATAAATCAAACCTGGACTAAAACCAAATGATTCGAAACCCAATTTAACCCATTAAGTTTCAATTTGGCTAATTGCCTAAGTTGACCTAATATGATACGTTTAGGCTTAAAAGGGATAAATCCAAAACTAATTTAATCCATTTGAAATTGAACTCACCCAAACTCTCCTAAGATTTAATTGAAGCTTGATTGTGATCCAATTGAACCGAATTAAATCAATTTGGCCCTTGACCCAAGTTGATGCAATTGAATCCGATAGAGCTAAAATCCATTCGAACTTGATTTTAAGCCAAATTTAATCAATCTAATCCTCATGACCATTCCAATCACTTAGCTGAACATTACAATTGACTTGAATTAATACAATTTGATTAATTGATCCACATAACCCAACTTGACCTAATTTAGCCTAAAAGTTCAAATTGAGTTAAAACCTAATTCAATCCAAATTTGATTCAATCAAAACTACCAATTACTTTCAAGTTGATCATTGAACATATTCCAATTCTCAATTGATTCCAATTGACTTAATTAAACCAATTTACTAACTTGGCCCAATTTAACCTAAAAAATTACTCAATTGCAAATAATTGAACCAATTAAGATAATTTATCCGTTTGACCCAAGTTGATCGAATTTGACCTAAATGGTTAAATGGAGCCAAAACTTGATCCAATCCAAATTGGATTGAACCAATACCTACAATAATTTATAAACTAATTATTGAATACTTTCCAATCATTAATTAAAGCTAATTTGGTCAACTCAACCCAGTTAATCTATTTAGCCTAATTTGACCTAAATAGTGAAATTGAACACAAACTCATTCTAAACCAAATCAATTCAAATCAAAGCCTTTAATCACTCTTAATGATCAATAAAACATGACTCAACCACCCATTGAACCTAATTTGCCTAATTTAACTAAATTGGCCAACTTAGCCCATTTCACTCATATGAGCCAAATTCAAATCTAACCCAAATTAAATCAAACCAATTACACAATAAACTTCAAATAATCATTTGAACTTAACCTAATAGCCCTTTTGACCCAATTTGATCAATTGATCAACCTAAATCAATTAAACCCAAATTGATTTACATAAGTCCAATTAAGTCAAACCCAACCAAACTAAGCTCAAACCTAACTAAACTTGACATGACTCATCCTTTGGTCCCCCTTGACTTGCTCAAGTGGACCCAACTTAAGGCGAACTCGGTTTAGCCCAAACCAAATGAATCAAACCACTAAAATAGGATAAAAACTAAAAATAGGATGGTCTAACCCCTCCCTTTTCCTTATGCAGCTACCTTAGCATGCCTTGAGCTCCCTTTTGCAAACTAAACCAGACCTAAAAGTCATTAGACTCAACCATTAACTAAGGAGAGGTCACCTTCACCTTAGCCAAACCTTGGTTCTGCCACCAAACTTCACCAGCTATTAGGGGACATCAACCTCATCAGTCCCATGCCATTTCTTGACACCCCCATTGCCCAACTAGTTGCCACGACTTGAACTAACATATTTGGTTGGTTCACTTTTGAAGGATGGTATACACCTCTTCTCCCATTCAAACTCGACACACACTCTTTTCATAACCCCAGCCTCAATCCCCCAAGTTCCCAAAATCTCTCAAGTACTTCATCGCCAGCAAAACCAATACCACCTCAAACTCGGGTGGCTCCCCACACCTAACTCACCAAAACATAACTAGAACCAAATTAAACCTTTCCACACCTTCCCCACATCCTAACAAATAAGAATGAACTAAACTCACTCCATTCGGTCACCATAACATCAATTTTATTTAAACTCGAGTGAGCTACAACCAGGCTTGGTCTTGGGATCATTCGATAAGGAGGCAATGGAGGATCTTCTTAGCAGGCTTTACCTTTTCAAGGCAAAGCTATCTCAATTGACTGACTACCAGGCTTTAACTCCATCGATATAATCTTCTCAAATCGTAGGCATCCACCCTTACGTGTTGGTTTTTTGTAAAATGAAACTTGGCTTAATGTGAATCCAGCCATAAAATTCCCTTACAGTCATCCCCTAATCATTTTGGAGTCAATTCAACCACCAAATAAGCTTCGATGAGCTCAGATCGAGCAGCAACAGACAATTTTGTTCATCTTTTGCCAAAGGTTGATGATGGAACATTCGATGTTCATTCTGCATGACTATAATGGCAGATGTGATGCCACATGAGACATTTTAAGTAATGAACTATGCGGCACCACATGAAAGCATTAACATGGTGCTGACTATGTAAATCAGTTAATTATGCTTAAAAAATTAATTTAAATAGTCAAAACTTTAAAATGTTATTACTAATTATAAAAAAAATAAACCCTCCATGAAAAGCTTAGGGAGAGGAGAATCTAAAAAAAATAAAAGCTCTAAATTTCATTAAGTGTATAGTTCTAATTAAGATTTTTTTAATGAGTGAAATTAAGTTCTAATTACTTCGGTAGTTGACTTAAAATTTAAGGTGATTGTTTCATGGGATGATCTCTACCTCCCATAATTATTTCAAGAATTTTGGCTGGGTAATTTGGGAAACCAAATATTCAAACCCTAAATGGTCATTTTGTGTATTTAATAAATAAATATAATTAGAAAAATTATGAAAATTATACTGGGAGCTAAAATATATTTTAAGATATTATTGGTGATTAGAGAAATTAATTAGGGCCATTAGCCTAATTATTTCTCAAAATAAATATTAAAGAGATTAAATTAATTAATTAAATTATTAATTTCCATATCACTTATAAAGTTCATAATAATTCATCTAGATCTCTAAAAATTATTATCAACCTCTCTTTTTTCTCAGCTAACAAAAAGGTCTTTAATGAAATCAAAATCTCCAATTGGTTAAGGGTATTTTGAGTGTAATTGATAATTTGAGTTTTTCTTATTTCTTCAATTAACCACTAAGTATAAGCCTAATTGTATTAGAACTTTTAGTGCATATTTATTTCATATTTATGCATGTTCAATAACTTTCTCTTGAATTTTTGGGCTTGCATTTAGGGAATAATTGAATTTTTGGGCTCTTTTGAGCTTTATTTATTAAAATTATTAATTAATCTTAATTAATTCATAAAAATCACTAAAACCACTTCTAAATCACTAAATGAACAGAAGCGGGTTAAGAGTTAATTTTAAATATTTTGTCCCCTCATTAGGATTAAATAACTAAAATTATAAAAATCAATACTTAATGAATTTGATTAGGCTTAAATGTAATTATCTTTATATGAATGGCTTTAAGAGTTAATGACTTCAAGTAAGTTATTTTGTGATGTTTAGTTGCTTTGCTTCAATAATTTGTTTTAAATTTGCATTTCATGTTTTCATGTATTTGTGTTTCAAAATAAATAAGAATCTCATTTAAATGCATGTTTTGGATTAACAATATGACTATTATTACTAGTAAATCTCAAATTATTTTCTTTAATAAACTTAGAATATTTATTAGTGTAAATATAAATTAATTTTAATAATTAGAATTTAGATTTAAATCCTACATGTATGATCTACATACTTGAAAGGTATATAGTCTAGACATCCCGGGAATGCGAGACTTTAAGTAATTCCAAGGAGGTCTTTGAATACCTCATTTCTTTGGTCAAATAATGACTCGTACCCCAAAGTTTGATGTGAAATATATAAGGTTAAATTATTTTCACTATATATATAATCAAGCATCTTAAAATCCTTACAATCATTCTTATAGTTACGTACATCTGCATGTGTATATGAATTAACAAGTATATAATATGAACATCTCGGGAGCATGAGACTTTAAGTAATGCAAAGGGGTCTCTAATTACCTCACTTTCATGGTTCAACAATGGCACATACTTGTATAAATTTAATATACTAATGTGCATGTATATGTACACAGAATGATTAAATTGCCTTTTATACAAAATTCATGCATCATATATATCTATATTTTCAAATTATACATTATACAATATCATTATTCATGCATCATATATTTGAATGAAATATATATTTTCAATATTATATATATATAAATATTAATATACAAATAATATATATATTATATATTATTCATATATATATATATATATATATATATATATATATATATATACATACACCTATTAAATTTAATCAATTTCTTTAATATACCATTTCATTAAATGAATCTTAAGAAATGATGAACTGAAGTAAAAAAAAATTACTTAATTAATCATGGTTTGAGTTTATTAATCTTGAGATGTCTCTTGTGTTTAGATAAGATCATTTAAGTCAAATCCAAATAAATGATTTGATAGGATAATTCATAACACTTCATTAAAATGATTTATAAATTATAAAATTCATCTTCAGATTCAACCTAAGGCTAGGGTTGGAGGTGAATTCCAATCCTCCTCTTTCTTTAAAATTTTAAGTTTAAATCATGTAAAAAAAATAAATCAAAATTTAAAATTTACTTTAAGGAATTATTGATCACTTGAACTATAACCATTCTTAATGGTAAATTTAAACATTCACCTTCAGAATAATTCAAACATTAAAGTCTACTCTTGTCACATCACACTATAGGGGAGACACTTAGGATGTTAAGTCATTGATCTTCGACTTAGATTAGGACAGTGCTTTATTGTGGATTGATGTTTTATTTTGTGATGTAATATTTTAGGCTTGATGTTATAATTGTTTTTGTGTAGTCTAGATGTTAAGAAAAAAAATAAACTAATGATATTCTCTATTAGGGATTGTGCTTAAGGGACCACTGCAATAATGAAAATTATAAATATTTTTGATTGCAGGTACCGCTTAAGTCCCTAAGCATAATTCATCAAGATTGGTGGGCTTGGTGACTCAAGGTAGGGTGTTAAGCCTAATTGTATAAAATATAATTGCTTGGTGTGTATGAATATTGGTCTAACCTTTATTTTATGGGTGTAGTTATATTTAATTTTTTTTAAAAAATATAATTTTTATAATAGGCTTAGGATTAGAGTTATGGTGTTTAGGATGAGCAGTGGCTAGAAGGCTCAGACTTGGGAGGTCTTGTGATAATTAAAGTGTCCTAATTCATGGAGTGAAGAATAAACATGATGATTGAAGACCCCTATAATTTTATTTTTTTAATTATAATTCAAGATGTATAACGGTAGAGCTCGGCTATTCATCTCCTTTTTTTAGGGTGTACGACAGTATCCGGCCTCATCAACCTCTTATTCTTATAATTGATGATATTTACTTAATTTATTTACATTTATTGCATAATAAAACTGACATACTTTTTTGTAGGTTTCTTAAAGCTTGATTATTTATTGTGTGACATTGATGTGATAGGCTATTTAAAAACTTACAATTTTCTACTACAGCTAATCAACTTTAATTAAATTTTAATAACTCATATCCTTATTCTAAAGCCTAAGTATTTAATCAAAGAAATAAAAAAATTTAGTAATCCCTTAGTTATATGATTATATGTTATAATACCATGCATACTATTTGTCTTATTCCTTACAAATAGGAAGTCTCCACTCTTACATGATAAGGAAGATAGCTTGACCTCTCAGAGCTTTTCCCTTATAATAGAGAACACAAATTCTCTCTAATTTTGCCCATGACTCTATTTCATCATGCATGTAGGCATAAAGATTAAATAAAATGCTGAGTAAAAAGATTAAATAAAATTTGTAAATTTTGTTGCAATAGTTTAAGGTATGATATTTATATCAATCATAATCTAGTCTTTTAGGGAGTAAGTTTAGAACTCTAGATTTATTCATAATAAATAACAACCTAAATATCTTGCATTTATATAAGACCAAATCCACATGATTCTAAATCATTGAAGGTGTTAGCTGGTTGTCACTTTAGGTAGTTGTAAGTCTAGAAGAGTTGAGATTGGTTCACTCTCCCTAGTAAACATAAGCCAATATGTCCTGCTCCACAAAATAGAATTAGGTTTATCTCTTAACTTGTGCTAGAGGACTTTACATGTAGGTTAGGAGACTACTTGTTTCTCATTTTCTATGAGCATAAGTCCTTACTTTTTAGGAAATTCCATGTTCTTGTGTTGTTGAAATCTAAGTCCTAGCCATCTAATTAAATATCAACCCAAATAAATATAATTCTCTTTTTCAGAATATAAAGCCTTACTACATGATAAACTGAAGCGCTCACCAGGCTTCATAGTATCATGAGTGCTTTCTACTCATCCTCCTTTGTAATCCATTAAGAACTCTTTCCATTTGAACTTTCCCATTTGATTTTATAATAATCACCAATTCTTTGATATCAAAACTCTAAAATCTTTGGGGATATTAGTTGACTACTTTAATTGAGAGTATTCTTAGGCGATCTCTATTTTCTAAGTTCTAATTAACTATAGGGGCTTGCGTCTATAAGAAACTTAAGAACCTAACATAAAAAAAAAAAAATCTTATTTTACTTCACCCATTTAAAATAGTGAAAAGATCTCTGGTATATGTAAATCCATTTATCTTAAGAGTCCATATTAGATGATTGTTCCCATTATATGGTGATGTTTCTACCCTTTGAGGTAGTACATTATTCATTGGTGTCATGCTCAATCATTTCAATAAGTACTCTCTAATATCTGTGTGATCACCTTATGACTCAAAATACAAACACCATAGTTAATTTGGGTCATAAATCTAAAAATCAACTCAAATTAATTGCAACCAATCAAAGCCAATCATCTAAATAAATCACCAAACATAATTGGAGTCCAATTAAATCTTAAAGTGGCCAATTGGGTCATTTGAATCATTTAGGTCAAATGTGTCAACCTTAGCCTAAATTAAACTAAACATAAGCCAAATCAACCAATTAATTCCAATTCAATAGAAGTTTATTAACTCAACCCAACTCAACTTGAATCAAATTGGTTCAACCTAAAACTTAACCCAAAATAAACCCAAATGAAGTCATTTCAATAATTCAATCTATGAATCCTCCATAGCTTGATTGAGTTAGATAATATTCCAGTCCAAATGATAAATAGGGGATTCAAACAAAAAAGCAATAAATTATATAAAAAGCCAAACTCTTTTAAAGATGTGATTAAAGTCCCGACCACACGCACACACCCCCCACATGCCCACTTGCAATAAAATCATACCAAACTAAACTACACCATAAGTTAACCTCCCAAGTCAAAGAAAAAGATCATCAAATATGAGTGGATTATATCCCCAACTCAAATGGGAAGAGAAGGAGCATGAAATGAACATAAAGAGATAAGAAAAATCTAATAAAAAGAGAGAAAAACCCAATCCATATAGCTTGCACATGGTCATTCCATGGACAGGATTATCTCTCATTCCTCACCTTTAGACTTTGAGGATGGCTAAAGTAAGCTAACCACCAAAATCTAAGTGTCATAGCCTAGTTGATCGGTCACCACCAACTCCCCATTATTGAAGCTTTCGGCCAAATCTCAAAGCATAGAAACCAAGCTCCTCAAGGCAAATGGGCATTCCCTACATGTACTAGGTGAGGAGAGAAGTGAGTTCAAGCATTCACCCAAGTACATAGACCCCAACAAACTAAAAATCAATCAAACCCAGTGGCAAGTGGTGGCCAAGTGGCGTCCAATGTGATTGGTGAACAGCCAACTTAATTCCACTCCACTAGAGGTTTGAATCAAAATACTAAACAAAGAATCTCGACACGTCAAAGCCATCATGTTGACCTCACTTTTGGAGTGATGATTCATCCTTCCTGTCTTAGACTTAAGAACCTTCTAGGAACTTGGATTTTCCTAGTCATATGACACTTCTAGTGATTAAGAGAACACTAAACCTAAGCCTAGAGACTTAAGAAGACTTACCCTCATCTTAGGCAATACCTTAGGACAAATAGATCTTACCCATCCTATGGCCCAAACCAAAACCCATGCTTGTCCCCTCATCCAAAACCAACCTCAAACCCATACAACCAACCTCCAATTGAATCTTGTTTTATATCTAAGCTCCAAGACAAATTGACTTAACCCTTAACCTAAATCAATTCCACTATCATTCTATGGATCTAACCCAAGCTCATTCAATTGAAACTAAATTCAATTGATTTTCATAAAAAGCACTCCAACCATTCAATACTTTATTTCAAACCCT
Source organism: Cymbidium sinense (assembly GCA_021442155.1). Taxonomy (NCBI): domain Eukaryota; kingdom Viridiplantae; phylum Streptophyta; class Magnoliopsida; order Asparagales; family Orchidaceae; genus Cymbidium; species Cymbidium sinense. The sequence goes on from CM038223.1 coordinate 40,927,628, forward strand.
CCCAAGACTTACAATCAAATAAATTAAACCAAATGAATCTAATTAACCCAAGTTGGCCCATTTAACCCAAAATGTCTAAATGAGCAAAAATCTAATCAAACCCAAATCAATTAAAACCAAAGCCATCAATCAACCCTAAATCCATCATTTAACTCTTCTCAACACTCAAATTAATCCAATTAATCTATATTGTTCACTTGACCCAAAGTGGCCTAAATGACCAAATTGATTCAAACTTCAATCCAACCCAAATTGGATTGAATCAACCCATCCAATATCCTCTATAATGATTGTTAGTCATCCTTGATTATCCAATTATAATAAATTGGGTCAAACCAAATCAATTTAGTCTCTTGACCTAAGTTGACCCAATTAACCCATATGGACTAAAATAAACCAAATCTCATTCCAACCTCAATTGATTGAAATCAATGGCTCCCATAAATCACAAATTGATTGTTGAACATGTCTCAACCACCAATTGAACTAAACCAAGTCAACTTGGTCTCTTGACCCAGGTGGACCCAATTTGACATAATGGACAAATTGGGCTAAATCAAATCTTAATCCCAATTGATTGAGACCAATGCTTATAATCAATCACAAATTGATTATTGAACATGATCCAACCTTCAATTGAGTCCAATTTGATCAAACCAACCCAATTGACCCACTTAGCCCAATTTTACCTAAAGGGTTCAATTGAACCAAATCATTTCCAAATCCAAATTAATTTAAACCAACACCTACAATCATTCTCAAATGATTCATTGAACCTAAAACAACCATCTACCCAAGCTAATTTGGCCAATTTGACCCATATGAACCCATATGAGCCAAATCAAATCCACTTCAAATTAAATCAAACCAATGACACCAATACATTCCAAATCATCATTTGAACAACCCAAACCCTTGGTTTGACCAAATTTGATTAATTGGTCAACCTAACCCAATTGAACCCCATTTGACTTATATGGGTCAAATTGAGCTAAATCCAACCAAACTTGGCATGACTTATCCTTAGGTCACCATAGGTCAGCCCAAGTGGACCCAACCCATCGTGAAACTAGTTTGGCCAAAACCCATGAACAACCCACTGAAATGGGATAAAAATTCCCATTTGGATGGTCTCACCTACTCCACAAGTTATGGTTACTACCTTTGGCCATTCTTGGACACTAGGACCACTAACTCAAGGTTGTTGGGTTCAACCTTGGGTTATGAGAGGGTGAACTCACATAAGGCATCCCATTGATTCACTTGGAGGAGGAAGTACACCCCATGCCATCCCATGCCACTATCTCGGCCTCTCAAGCTCCTCCACCTCAGCAGTCCCCAGCATCTCCGACCATCTATCCCAGCCGGATGACTGCCAAAGGCTGAGCTCATCTCAGCCCTTGGTTCACTTGGGGAGGAGAGTATACTTCTCCCCATCTATTCAAACTTCACACAAAACTTCCATAGAGAATTTTGAATAGTCCTAGAGCTTTTTTCGATCCCCTCGTGCTCTCCATCACTAGCGAGACCAACTCCCAATCAAAATCGAGAGCCCCATCTGTCCAACCTCACCTAAATGCCACTAAACTAAAATTAACTCTTCTTACACCTTTCTTAAGCTCTGGAGAGTCGAATGAATTGATCCCAATTGATTTGATCACCAAAAGGCACTTCAAGACCAACTCCAACAAGCTTAACACCGACGCTTGGTCCACAGAGTCATCGATGGGGAGGCAGCTCAATTTCTTCTCAACAGGGCTTCGTATCTCCAAGATGAAGTTACCTCGGTCGATCAATCGCTAGTCTCTAGCTCCGGTGAGGTAAAACTTCAGCAAATTATAGAAAATATCCTAGGTGTTAGTCTTTTATGAAGAAAATTGTGATTGCATGTGATTTCCATTGTAGGATCTCCTTAGATCTCCTCCCCGCACATTTTGGAGTCAATCTTGACATCCCAGGAGCTCTAACAAGCTTGGATCAAGTAGGGAAAGGTAGACGGTGTCCTTCTTTCGTTGCTCAGGGGATGACGTATCATCGACCGTCCATTCCACATGATTAGAATGGAGGACCGTGATTTAGTCCGTTAGATTTTTTAATTTAATCTAATATGAACCATGAGATTAATCTCCACTGTCTAATTCAAGATTGGATGATGGGGATGAAATTGCATCTGTTGACTCGGCTGGCACGAGGGACGTTTTAAATAGCCTATTCCATGACACCATGTGGAAAGCGTTGCCACGTCAGCTTTCGCATGGTGCCGATGATTTAGGGGATTAATTAGGTGTTAAAAATGTCATTAAATAGCCAGAACTTTAAAAATTCATAACTAATTATAGAAAAATAAAAAAAACCCATTTTTGAAAGGGTAAAAAGAAGAGAATTTAATAAAAAAAATTTCTAATGTTTGAATAGTAAATAATATTTAATTAGGGTTTGAAGTTTATCTAATTATCCTAATTAAGGCTTAATTACTAGGCCAATTGGTTTTAAATTTGGTGGGTTAGTTTCTTGGGATGTCCTCTACCTCCTATATTTTTTTGTAGGATTTATTGGCCATGTAATTTGGAGAATTTGAAATTTCAATCTTAATACCCTCCTAATCAATTTTATAACTATTAAATGCTAAATAGTAAAATTTAAATAATTAATAATGGTTAATCATTGTACGTAGTGGGAATGATGAGGTAAAATATTTTGGGCCTCTTCGTTAGTTATTTTCCTAAGTATATTCCCATAAGAGGGTTAATTAATGCATTGATTAATTAAAGGATAATTAAGTAAATTAATGGCAAAAATTAATCCAAATTGAAATCATAATTATTTTGGATAATTCAATCTCAATTAATGGGTTCCTTTTTATGTGTTTAATAACATAAATAGCATTAAGGAATTTATGGTTAACCCATGGGTGTGGGAAAGCCATAAGAGTACTTAGCTTAATTCTTTTCTTAATCTAATTAACTCCTAATAATGAGCCTAATTGCATTAGATCCATTTAGGAGAATTACAAATTTTAATTTCTCATTTGGATATCATTGGCGACTCATGATTATGTAATTAATTAAAATAAAGGAGACTTAAGAAAGGGAAATTAAATTAATTACTTAATGATTTGAACTTAATCAATCCATAAAATTTACTTAATTATTTTTCCTTAAAGACATTAAATCACTAACATGGGATGGGGTAAAACAACAAATATCATTTCTTCTCTTTAAGTTTTAATAATTCAAATCCAAAATTTAACCTTCATAATAACTTTGGTTAGTCTTAAGGAATTTTATTTGACTTGATTGTCATTAGGAATTACTTTGATTGAATGTATCATTTGGCAATGTTTAATCATTCCTTTTCAATCATCACAAATGTGTATGTAATTTGTATCATGTTTTCATGTTATCAAATAAAAGAATCAAATAAATATATTTATGTATAAGTTACATGTGTTGAATCAATTCTATTATATGTCATAGCTATTATCACTAATAAATCTCAAATTATTTTTAAAATTATAAATCAATGGTAAATATTTAAATTGATGTTGGCTATGAATATTATATATGATTTACATTTTCTTATAGCTTAAACATGTTAAAGGATTGTTATATTTTTATGATCCATGTGTATGTTTACATGTATTTGAATGTTAGTAAGTATATAGTTTGGACATCCCAAAAATATGAGGCTTTAAGTAGCCCAAGGAGTTCTTAGATTACCTCGCTTCCTTGGTTTAACAATTGCACGTACTTACTTAATTTCATTCATATGTGTATGTATGCTAGAATTTAGGTATAACTTTACATGAGTAAATAAATTTGTTAACATACAATCTTTTGCATAATTTTTATTCTTATGTTTATGTGTACATATATAGTCTAGACATCCCAAGAACACTAGGCTTTAAGTAGCCCCAAGGAGGTCTTAGATTACCTTACTTCCCTAGTTTAACAACGACATGCACTTGCTTAAATCTTTAATACATGTGTATGTATACTTAGCTAAGGAATGAAATCTCTCTTCTCTACGAAAATACATGCATTAATAATCCTTCAAGTGTGCCAAAAATACATACATGTACATTGCATGTATAGGTATGTTAAGTTCAATATCATATGCATGCTATTGATGATGAAAATAAAAGAGATAATATTATCCATGTTATAGTAATTCAATCTCATTAATCTTAGGATGCCTTTCATGTTTGAATAAGATTCTTTAATATTAACCCAAACCTAGGATTAATAAAAATGTTAAATAAATCATTCACTAAAAGAAACCAAAAATCATAATAACATGCCTTTAAAAAAATAACTTAGGGTAGGGATGAAGAGGATCAAACCTCTTTCCTCTCTTTATAACCATTAGATGCTAAATACTAAGTGAAATAAAAAATACTAATTAAAATTAACTAATATTTTTAATCACTTGAAGTGAAACGTCCCCTAATATCTAACTTAAATAATTCCAAACTTAGATAATCATAATCCCAAAGCCTAGTAAGACATACCACACTAAACCTTAGCACACACATTAAAATACTAAGGCACCACTTCTAGCTCTAAGTTTGGACGGTGTATGTTGTGATGCTGTGTTTTATTTTATGATGTAATATTTTAGACTGGATGTTAGGATTACTTATACATATACTAGATGTTAGGCTATTTTAGCCTAATAATATTTTTGCAAGGGATTATGCTAAAGGGGCTGCTGAAATGATAAATAAATATAATTGCTTTTTCTAGCAAGTTGCTTATACTCCTTAGCGTAATCCACATTATGACATGTAGGCTTGGTTACCCATGTGTAGGGTGCTAAGTCAAAATTTATAGATCATAACTGCTTAGTGTGTAAGGTTGTTTAGCTAACATCTATTTTGCAAGAGTAGTTATATTTCATTTTCCTTAAATATGCAATTTTGCATTAGGAATTAGGCTTAGTGCTATGAGGTTTAGGATGAGCAGTGGTTAGAAGGCAAAGTCTTAGGAGGCCCTGTGAAGCCTTGTAGCAAAACTAAATCAAAAGTAGGAAATAAAGGTGAAGTATAAAGACCCCCATAGCATTCATTCAATTGTAATTATAATATTCTTTTGTAATCCAGGTTGTATAAGGGTAGAGCCCGGTTACCCAATTTCTTCTCTTTTCAAGGGTGTACGACGATACCCGGCCGCATGAGCCTCTTTTTCTTTTTTGAAAATCTATGAATGTTTGATTGTTGTGTTTATCTTATGCAATAGAAATGCCAAGCTTTTCATAGGTTTCTTAAAACTCGATGATTGAATGTGTGTCCTGGATGTAGTAGGCTCTTTAGGATAAAATTAATTTTTCTACCCACAATAAACAACTCATAATTAAATTTTAAATATAATTCATAACCTCACTTTAAAGCCTAGGCTATAATTAAAGTAATTAAAAGATTTAATAACCCCTTAGTTGAATGATGTATGTGACAACAATCATGTATATCATCTTATTTCATTCTAGAATTGGGAGGATCTCCACTCTTGCATGATAGGGGAATGCCTGACTTGTGAAGGCATCCCTTGTAGTGAAGAACACCTCCTCCCATTGATTTAGCCAATAACCTTATTTCATCATACATTTAGGCATAATTATCCCAAGCTTTTGTCCAAATGAATGAGTCAAAATGATAAAAGAATTATAAAATTTTTTACATTTAGTCTAAGTCATGTCTTCATGCTAGTCATGATCTAGTCTCTTAGGGAGTGAGTATAGGACTCTAGTATTCTTACTAATTAAATAAAAACTTAACTATCTTGCACTTACATAAGATCGCCTTACATGATTTTGAATCATAGGAAGTGTTAACTGGTGGCCATTTCAGACGGTTGTAAATCCAAAAATAGTTGGGGATGGGTTTATCCTCTCTTATGGAGGTAAACTATTATGCCCCATTTTTTGATTATACTTAGGTTGTGCTTTTTTGCTTATACTAAAGTATCCTAGATTTAGGATCCGAGGTTGCTTGTTTCCTTTGGGCTACAAGTATAAGTCCTCACCTCTTAGATATTTCCATAATCTTGTGTTGATGAATTATAAGCTCTAGCATTCTACTAAAATTTTAATTCAAATTAAAATATGCTCTCTCTTTCATATATATAAAGCCTCAGTATAGGGTAGACTAGAATGCTCATTAGGCTTCCTAGTATCGTGAGTACTCTCTTTAGAATCTAAAAATAAGTCTTCTGAATTGAACTTTACCACTTGATTTCCAAAAATACCCAATCCTTTGATAGTCTAACCTTAAAATCTTTGGAGATATTTATTGACTACTTTATTCAAGAGTTTTCTTAAGAAATTCCCATTTCCTAGGATGTAATTAACTATGGGAGCTTGCTTACTAGGGAACTAAAAAACTCAGCATAAAATAAACCCTGCTTTACTTTTCCATGTAAAGTAGGGGAAAGATCTCTGGAATATACAAAGACCTATTCTCCTTAGGAGTCTTTATTAGATGATTATGTCCATTGTAGGGTGATATATCCACCTTTTGAGATGGTATATCATACCTCAATGTTGTACCCAATCACTTCAATAAGTATCCCATAAGATCTACGTGGTATCCCAACAACTCTAAATTAAAACATCCACACATCATAAATTAGCTTTAGCAAAGTAAACTTAAAACTTTTAACGAGCTTTTTAAGTGTTCATGCTTTATGAAAAGAATGTGCATCTCATTAAGATCTAATTGATAAATCCTTTAATATTTTACTCTTTATCATTTTGAATGCAAAAAACCCCAAAATTATGGCCTAGATTGAAAAAATTTGGCTTCAAGGCATAGATGGTCTTCAACTTTCATCGGAGATGAGAAAGGTGAAATCATGGTCATCCATTCTTTTTATTTAGAATGGATGGTCATGATTTAGACATATAATCAATTCAAATATTTTTAAGGTTGCAGCTCAAATCTATGCAATCTAATAAAAAATCAAACAATCCCAAATGATCCTGCATCCCCATCGCCATTCCACATGGTGATGACATGGTTCAATCATGTGTCAAAATATGGAAAGCGACACTCAATCAAATGTTGTCTGGGTTAAGTAGAAAAGTAAGAATTTTTGGGTTAAAAATGGTAAAAATGCTTGAAATTTTAAAAATTCATCAAAAATAAGATACTTAATCAAAATTATAAAAAAAGCCCTACATGGATTCAACTTTTCAATCAATAAACCCCAAAACCCCAAATTTTATTGGATATTTTGGGATTAATTTGAGATTGATTGAAAATCAAATTTCTTTATTTATTCCCAAAGTATAAATCCAAGAGTTAAAATTTTCAAGGATTCAAATTAATGTTAATCTCTACCTACTATAAAAATTTCAATTTAAATAGGCCTCTATCTTTAAAAGTTATGAATTTTTAATGCTTATTAGCTAATTTTGAGTGAATAATTAATTAAAAATTATGAAAACATATCAAAATAGTTTAAATCATTTTAATAAATATCAAAGAACTTAGGAAAACTAATTAGGACCTCTAAATCACTCAAAATCAGAAAATCAAAAAATTATGATTTAATTAAACCTTAATTAGTTAGGTTAATCATGTTGAACTTCAAAATTTATAGAAATTCAATCATTCAGTCAAAAATATATAAATAAATTCTCTATATATTAATATTTTATGGAGAAACAAAATAAAAGTCTTTAAAATTTTATCAAATATTTTGTCATTAATTTTGATATTATCTAAAATGATAATTTCTTACTCCCAAAATACAAATCTAATTGAAGTAACATCTTCAGGGTAGAAATTAATTGCCTATATCTACTTACCATTAAAATTTCAAATCAATTAGAGCTCTTAATTCGGAGTTGTAATTTTTTGAAGCACATTAGAGTAATTTGAATAAAATAATGAATATAAAATTAAAAAAATTATAAAATTATACTAAAATGATTTAAAACATCTTCTTTAATATCAAAAATATTTGGGAAATTAATTATATATTTTGAATTTGATAAGATCTTAAAATCATATAATTTAGGGTTTAATAAAAAAGTTAAATTTTAATTAATCTATTTAATTGAACAAAAACTTTAAAAATTCACAAGAAATCAACTACTTAGACGAAAATTACGAATAACTCCTGTTTGGATGAACCCAGAGAGGAATACACCTAAATTGAAAACCCTAAATTTGCTAAATATTTTAGAAATAATATGAGAATTATCAAAAAGTGACACTTTGTAATTACTCCTAAATTACATGATTATTAACTTGAATTTTTATGATAGGTTTATCATATAAATGACCACTTCTCATAAATTCTTTTTAGAATTTGGGTCATTGGATTAAAAGTTACTGATTTATTAACATTCTCAAGACAAGTTAATTAAATTATTAATTTTAAATTTACAAAAATTACAAAAATGATATTAATTGAATTGAAACATATTTAACAGGAGTGCTTGAATAACATAAGTAAACCCTCTCACCTTAGTTAAATACAAAATTATGGAATCCAAATCTTAATTAACCTAAAGTACTTACTTTTATTATATAAAATGTAAGAAAATTTAAATAAATTTAATAAATTAAATATTTTTCCAAAAAATATAAACCAATTAAACTTAAGTAATCACTAACTAAACCCTAAATTAAATTAATCGAACCTAACTGTTGACCTCGCTTTTGGAGTGAGGGTTGATCCCTACCATCTTAGATCTAGGAGACTTCTAGATGGTTAGACTTTCTTAATGTTAAGACACTTCTAGTGATCAAGAGAACACTAAACTTAGACCTAGAGACTTATAAAGCATGACCCTAAGTCTAGAGTTTACCTTTGGACAAGTAGGTTTCACCTACCCCAAAGCCTACACAAAGAGTCATGCCCATCCACTCACCCAAACTTAAGCTCATGTGATTAGAGATAAACCAACTCAAAATTATTCAATTAAACTTGGTTCTCTAATCCAAGCTCCAAGTCAATTCAACTTGGACCTTAACTCGAGTTAATCCACCACAATCCTATAACTCCATTCAAATCCATTCAAGCAAACTAAATATAAGTTGATTTTCTCAATCACCATAAGTACTCAATAGACCATTTCAAATTGCTCCAACATTTGCAATCAAGCTCATTGAACCAAGTGAATTTGATCAACCCAAGTTAGCCTATTTGAGCTAAAAGATTCAAAATCTAAAATCTAATCAAGCCCAAATCAATTACAATCAAAGCCACCAATCAACTTCAAATTAATCATTGAACATATCCCAACCATCCATAACTTCAACTGGTCCAAGTTGACTTGACTAAGCTACTTGACTCAAAGTGACCTAATAAAGGTAATTAAGCCAAACTCCAATCAAACTCCAATTGGATCAAACCAAGCCATCCAATCCCTTCGTTGATGATTGTAGGCCATTATTGAACACTCCATTACAATCAATTGAACCCAATCAAGCCAACTTGACTCTTTGACCCAAGTTGACCTATGATGTTTATTTTTGGATTATGTGTGCGTGTATATAGGGGGAGACATCACACAGATCTGAGGGTGTACTTATTGAGGTGATCGGGTATGACATCAATGAATAGTGTACTATCTTGAAAGATAGAAATCACCACCCTACAATGGACCTAATCACCTAATAAGGACTCCTAAGGCATGATGGGTCTTCAAATGTATCAGAGATTTTTCCCCAACTTTACATGGATGAATAATGTAGGGTTTATTTAAATCAGGTTCTAAAGTTCCCTATGGGACCAAGCCCCCATAGTTAATTACATCATAAGGAAGGTGAGTTTCTTAGGAATACTCTCAATCAAAGCAGGTAATTATTATCTCTAAAGATTTCAAAGATAGGACTATCAATAAATTAGCTATGTTTAAAAAATCAAGTGGGATAGATCAAAATGAGAGACTTAATATCGAAGCCAAAATGATATGAGGAGTGGATGCTCATGATACTAGGAAGCCTAGTGAGCATCCTAAACTATCCTATGGTTGGGTTTTATATATTTGAAATTGAAGAGAATTATATATTTGAGTTGAAATTTTATTAGAAAACTATGACTTATAATCCCACAATACAAGATTATGGAAATGCCTAAGAGGTGAGGATTTATGCTTGCAGCTTGAGGGGAAATAGAAACCTCATATCCTAAATTTAGGGACCTTTAATGAGGGCCAAAGCATGTCCTAAATTTAAGATAAAAAATGGGTATATTATTTACCTCCACAAGAGAGGATAAATCACCCGACTGTTGGACTTATAATCCCCTAGAGTGGTAGCCAACTAACTCCTACATTTTAAAACCATGTAGTCAAGTCATATGATTTATAAGATGGTTAAGTTGTTATTATTTGGAAAGAAATTAAAGTCCTTAAACCCACTCCCTAAGAGACTAGAGCATGAGTGGTATGAATAATGGCTTAGTCTAATGCAAATTTTATCAAATTTTATATGATTTTTAACTCTTCATTTTGATAAAGGCTATAGGATTTTATATGTTTAAATGCTTGATAAATAGGGTTATTGGCTAAATCAGAGAGAAAAAGGTATTTTTCACCACAAGGGAGACCCTCAAAGGTCAAGTTTTCCCCTATCGTGCAAAGATGGAAACCCTCTCTTACCAAGAGTGAAATAATATGATATGCATGATGTTAAGCATACAACATTTAGCTAAGTGGTTGCTAAATCTTTTAATTATCTTGATTTAATACCTAGGCTTTAAATGAGGTTATGAGTTGTTTAGAAAATTATATTATGAGTTGTGATTAGGGTAAAATGTTTATTTTTTCCTAAGAGCCTAAGTGGATCTAGGCCACATATTAAATAATCATACATGAATAAACTTGAAAAATACATGCCATTTCTATTGCATAATGTAAAAAAATTATCAAATAATTTATAAACTCAATGTGAAAGAATAACAGGCTGGCGTGATAGGGTACCGCCGTACAACCCGAAAAAGAAATAGGTAGCCAAGATCTACCTTTATACAACCCGGTATATGAAAGAAAAATTACAAATTATAAATGATAAGTGTCATGGGGGTCCTCAAGTATTCATGCTCCCTTCATTTCTTCATTTGATTTACTTCATTTGATTAGGTAGGCTTCAAAGCATCACATGACACCACATTAAACTTTTTGGCCAATGTTCATTCTCAACCCCCGTAACACTTAGCCAAATTCCTTATTTCATAATTACATTAACATAATGGGAAAGTAAATCTATCTACACCCGCAAAATAATTGTTAGCTAAATACACCATATAACCCAAGCAGTTATATGAATAATTAGGACTTAACACCCTACACATGGGTAACCAAGTCTAGCTATGCTAATTTAGATTATGCTTAGGGGTTAAGCAACCTGCAAAAGTTAGCATTTATATTTGTTTTAAGTTCCCTTTAAGCATAATCTCCTACAAAAAATATGATTAGGTTAATCACGACCTAACATCTAGTCTATGAAGCATACACCCTAACATCCAATCTACAATAATACATCACAAAATAAACATACATCAAACCTTGCACCACCTTAACATAAAGTTAGAAGTGGTGACTGAATTTAATGTTTGTGTATTAAGGCTTGTGTAGTATGTCCTAACTAGGCTTTAGAGTTATCATTCTCTAAGTATGAAGGACATTTAATTATAAAGGGTGGTTTCACTTTAAATGATTTAATTAATTTGTAAATTTTACTCAGTATTTTTTTTATTTCATTTGACCTACACAAAATAACTAAGTGTCTTAAAGAGAAGGAAAGAGAGGAACACTCTCCTTTATCCCTATCTTAAGTCACATCTAAAGCCAATTGATTAATCAATTCTCTTTAGTGAATGGCTCATTACATAATTGAATTAATCCTAAGTTTAGGCTTACTTTAAATAATCTCATTCAATAAGAAAGGCATCTTAAGATTAATTGGAATTAATTACTATCACATAACACATGTTTGTTCATTTCTTTCCATCATATATAACATGCATATGATTAAGTCCTAAACATAACTATAGATGCAATTTATATCTTAACACACTTAAATGATGAATGTAAGCACATATACTTGAAATTGATGTTTCATTTGGTTGAATTATTTTACCATATTAATTTAAAGCTCAATCTAAATTCTTACACAAAAGCATAAGAGAAGAACTCCAAATCATATGTCTAAACAATCCAACCATATGAACATAATATGAATGCATGTCATTTTAATAGAAAAAGAGGGTTTTCATTTATTAACTAAATACACATTCAAATGTATGAAAGTTTTAAGCAAGTACGTCACCATTATTTTGCACTAGGGGAGCGAGGTAGGAACCTCCTTGGGGATACTTAATGTCATGTATCCTCAGAATGTCTAGACTAATATACCCGCTATTTTTAAATATATATGAATGTATAAACAACTATAAGAATAAGAACCATGCAAAAGTAGAATTTGATTTATTTAATTTATTTGTGTATATGAATTAAAGTTCTATCCCAATTCTAATGTCAAAATGCATAAGAATGAAATCAAACAGGTACCTCACCATTATTTCACACCAGAGGAGTGAGGTAAGGACCTCCTTGGGGCCACTTAAAGTCGTGTATCTCCGGGATGTCCAGACTAATATATCCATTAACAATCAAACTTATGCAAATCAACATATGAATATAAGAATGAGACTTCTTCATACACTAAGCTTATATTCGCATGCCTCCTATGCATATGTATATATATATATATATATATATATATATATATATATATATATATATATATATATATATATATATATATATATATATATATATATATATATATATATATATATATATATATATATATATATATATATATATATCATTATCCATTAATAAGCTTTTGAAAGTACATTTGAGATTTACTAGTGATAATAGCCACACATATTTTTAATTAAGTCAACACATGTAAATCTGATATAAAGGAAATCATTTAATTTTAGAAAGAAATGAATGCATGACTGCAAGTAACACACAACCTTTTAACATGATTGGAAAGAAATAAAGAAACACAAGCATGTAATTTCATTCAATCCAACTAATTCCTAAGGGCAATCATATTAAACAAGCTTATTTAAAATAAATCAAAGTTTCTTAAAGCCATTTTAATTTCATGTTTAATTTGATTTGGTTTAAGGGATGTGAAAAAAGGTTTGCTAATCCTAAACCCATTCCCATATCTATGAGTTAATTTGATTTAATTAAAAGTAATTAAATTAATTTTATGGCTTAATTAGGTTGAGGTATGACTTAAATCAATTAATTAAACCCTTACCTATATCACCTTAAGTTAATTAACTAATTAATGATGAGCTAACATGATATGCAACCACATGAAAAGTAAATTAGGAATGCTCCTAATGAATGAAAGGGGCCTAATGCAATTGGCTCATGATTAATAGTTAATTAGGCTTAAGAGATTTAATTAATTACTTTTATGATTTTCTCACACATGTAAGCTAATCATAATTTCATTAGACTTCTTTAGACTATTGAACATCTAAAGAACTACCCAAGGTTGATTAATCAAAGTTATGAATGAATGGATTTTAAATTAATTTAATTAAGCCATTAATTAGTTAATTAATTTTTTTGATTATATCTATTAATTAGGATGATGAAATTAACTTAGGGAAAGAGATCAAGAAAGGGGCCTCAATCCCAATCCCTTAGTCATTTCAAATAATCAATTTAGCTTTGAAATAATTATATATCCTTTCTTTTAATTGATTAATTAAGTGGCTAATTAATTACTTAAGCTTTAATTAATTTGAAATAAATGAAGAGGCTTAATGAAATGGTCATAAGGCATAAACCCAAACCATTTCCCTAAGACTTTTTACTATTAATAGATGGAAATAAGCTTAATTAATTAATTAATTAATTAATCCATTATCATTAGATTAATTATCATTAATTAAAGTCTGAGAGTAATTAGGGCTTAATCTATTGATCTCCCTAACTAACTATCTAATAAATTCCAAAAAAAATAGGGGAGGTAGAGGTCATCCCCCTAAACATCTCTAAAAAATTTGAAATTAATTGGATAATTAATTAGAGAGTAATTAGGCTAATTAAATTTTAAATAAGCAGGAATTACTAGTCAAAATAATTAATAATAATTTTAATCGATTCCTCTCTATAATACCTTTAAAATGAGCCCTCATTTACATTTTTTGATTTTTATATAATTAGTTTTAAATTTCAGAAGTTTCAGCCTTAAAAATGGATTAATTAACCTAATTAAAGCCCTAATCCCATTGGCGCCACGTGGCTACTGATGCGGTGTGCTTTTCACGTGGCGTGATAGGATTGACTATTTAAGTTATCAAGTCGAGATGCCAACTCAGATTGTGGTGAATGTGCTTTCTCATGGACCATTCGATCTAAGATCAGATGACCATAATTAGATCCACAGTTCTAAAGGAAATCAAGGGATTCTATGGATTTGTTCATGGCCATCCATTATGATGACACTGAACGAACGACCCATAATCTGTCTCCTTCATGAGCAACTGAAGATGGACACCATTCGCCTGTCCCCGTTTGATCTGAGCTCACCCGAGCTCAGATTAGAATCAAAATGATCCCACGCCATCAAGAGGAGGAGACAAACACATCCAATGGCTAAGATCTCATAAAATAAACATTCTCTTTACAAAAGACCAACCCATTTTGCATACAAGGATTTGTTTTGAAAAATTACCTCACCAAAGCTAATGTTCGGCGATGGGATCAACCGAGGTAGCTTTGTTTGGTAGAAATGAAGCCCTGTTGGGCCGCATGAGATTCGATTTGAGGTGGTTTACTCTATGGACCAAGCCCCTTCTATTTGGCATTCAATCTTGATCGAGCTCCTATCTTCGGTGGCTTGGAAGCTTGGAAAATGATTTGGTTGGCTTTGATTAGGTGTGGTGAAGGTGTGTGTATGTTTAATTGGGGTATGGTTGAGAGATGGATGAGTTTAAATCAAGGGAGGTCTCCCCTATTTTGGTTTCACACGCAGAGAGCAATGGCCGATCGATGGAGGTTTGGGGTGCACTAGGAAGCTCTCTGGGATTTCAAAATCAGTCAAATAACTCACCTAATGCAAATCATGCTCAATCCTGCTCAAATTAAGGGGGTATACCCCTCAATTGTGTGTGATGGAAGGATGGGATCTTTTAAGTTCCTACCATCTAGTGAGCGGTCATTGACTCCACGCACGCTAGGGTTGGATGAAGTTATGGCAGCGAGCTCAAGGAGAGATATGAGGAGATTGGGTTGGGTTGGTCCTTTCGGTGCTCAGTTTGGCTTGAGAGGGGAGGAGGTGAACTCCCCTTGTTCCATGGCTAATCCTAGCTGTTCTAGGGTGGGTACGAAGGCTAGGCATACCCCATTTGGCACTTAGATGGCTACCCAAGTGATGGAGAGTGGACTTAGCTTTTATAGAAAGAATCTAATGTGGGTAGATTTGTCCAATGGCTAATCCCCTTGGATTGGGTCCCACTTGGATTTGGGATGGTTTGGGAATGATCTAGGGTTTGTTTGGGTTGGGTTTAGCCAGCTCCTAGGGTATGGGTTAGTTTTGGTGTTTTGGCTTCATTTGGTCAAATGGGTTCATATGAGTTCATGTTGGGTTGGGTTGACCAATTGGTCAAATTAGGTCAAACTAAGGTTTGGGTTAGGTTCAAATGATCATTTGTATTTTTTTGGTTCAAGTGGTTTTGATTAATTTGGCTTAGGTTTGATTTTGACTCATTTGGATTGAAATAGGTCAAATGGGCAAAGTTGACCAATTTGACCAATTTGACCAAAATTGGGTTAGGTGTTGGTTCATGTTCAATTAGTTCATTAAAAATGATTATAGGCTTTGGTTTGATTTAATTTGGGTTTAATTTGGATTTTGGCCAATTTGACCTTTTAGGTCAATTTGGGTTAGGTTCGGTCAAGTTGACTAATTGGTCAAATTGTGCTCAATCATGGATTTAGTCAAGTTCACTAAATGATTTGGAGTGAACTTGAGCCATTGGTTGCAATTAATTTAGGTTAAATCATGATTTGACCCATTTTGGCAATTTAGGAGCCAATTTGGGTCAACTTGGGTCAACTTGGGTCAAATGGTAAATTAGAGTTGGTTTGGCTCAATTAAGGATTTGGTCATGTTCAATCATTGATTACGAATGGGTTTGAATCAATGGTTTCAATCAATTTGGTATATGGTGAGTTTTGACTAGTTTAGGTTTCATTTGAGCTAAAGGTTGACTTGGTCAAAGGACCAGGTTGACTTGGTTTGACATAATTCAAGGTAGTTGATCATCCTAGAATGATTGCTGATCATGATATGAGGTTTGGATGGGCTTAGTTCAATCTAATTTGGGTTGGATTATAACTTGGCTCAAAAAGGTCCTTTTGATCACTTTGGGTCAAGTGGATGTAAATGGGTCAATTGGTTTGGTTTTGGACTGATTCAAGTTTAGTTGAACTCATATATGAGCCTAGGATTAAAATATAAATCCAATTGCAATTGGTTTAGAGTCAAATGAATTTTGGTTCATATGAAGCTTTCAAGTCAAAAGGGCTAACTCGGGTTTGACTTGGGTTGACTTGAGTTTGGTTTGATAATTATAGTTTGAGTTTATATTTGGGTAAGTGATTGAAGGAGTGATTGATTCGTGAAGAAATCCATGGGTTTTGAATTGATTTCTACATCATTTAGCGAAGTTTAAGAAATTTCTTAAAATGACTAAAATTAGAAATCTAAATTGATTTGGGTTTTATTTTGGCTCTTTGGATTTACATTTCATTTATATTTGTAAATATAAATCAAGGTATAAATGATTCATGAGAAAATCACTTGAGTTTGGAGTGATTTGGCAGCAAGTTTGACCAAATTTAAAGATGCAGGTTAAAAGGGCTTAAATAGGGAATTGATTTAGTTTGACTTATTTTTGGTCATTGGAGGGTGGGTTTCATTTATATTTGTGAATATAAATAAAAGAATAACTAATTTATAAAGAAATCAATTGAGTTTGGGTTGATTTGGGTTGAGGTTTGATTAAGCTTATGGAAGTAGGTCCATATGGCTTAAGAAAGGTCTTAATTTGGTTTGATTTAGTTTGATTTGATTTGGCTCATTTAAATTTAGATTACATTTATATTTGTGAATATAAATGAAGAAATGATTGATTTATAAAGAAATCAACTAAGTTTGATTTGGTTTAAAGGGGGTTTTGGCTAAGCATATGAAGGTGGTTCATATGGCTTAGGAAGGGATTTTGGAATTTGAATTTGATTTTGGGTTCTAATAATTTGGAGTTGGAATTTGGGTTGGGATTTGATTTGAGATTGAATGGATATTTGAGAGAAATCAATTGAGTGGTGGTTGATTTGAATTTGGTTAAGGTTAAGTCCATATGATAAAATCAAAGGGCTTATGAAGGGTTTTGGAATTTGAATTTGATCATGGGTTTCAATCATTTAAATTGGAATTAGTTTATAATTTGCATTTAAATTAGATTTATGGTTTGGTTTGAGGAAGCAAGCAAGGATTGGGTTTAAGGCTATAGGGTAGGCAAGTTTTCCTAAGTCCCTAAGGCATAACCTATTCTTAAGGCTAACTCTTCTAAGTCTTAGGCTTAGGTTAAGTGTCCACCTAATCACTAGAAGTGTCTTAAGACTAAGGAGCTCTTAGTGTCTGCAAGAGTCCTAGGTCTATGATGAGAAAGTTAAGAACCCACTCCAAAAGTGAGGTCAACATGACCTAATTTGACCCAAAGTATTAAATTGGTCCAAATCAATCTTAGACTAAATTGATTGAAACCAATGCTTCCAATTAGTCATTAATTGAGTATTAAACTTGATTCAACCTTCAATTGGACCCAGTTTGGTCAACCCAATCCAATTGGCCTACTTAGCCCAAGTCACTGAAGGGTCAAATTGAACTAATCACTCTATAATTCAAATCAATTCAAATAAGCTCTTCCAATCAATAACAAATGACCAATTTAACATATACCTAACCCATACTCAAGCCAATTTGGCTAATTTGATCAAATTGGTCAACACAATCCATTTTACCCAAATTGAACCATATAAACCAAATCTAAATCTAACCCAAATTGAATCAAACCAATTACACTCACTCATTCTAAATGACCAATTAAATTTATGCAAACCCTCACTTTGACCTAATTTGGTCAAAAAGGGTAACTTAGCCTAACATGACCCATTTGACCTACATTGGTCAAATTGAGCCAAACCCAACCAAACCAAGTCCAAATCCAACCAAACTTAACATGACTCATCCTTTAGTCACCATGGGCCCGCCCAAGTGAGCCCAACCCATGGTGAACCCGATTTGGGTCAAGCCCATTGAACCAAACCCTCCAAATGGGACAAAATCCCCATTTGGAAGGGTTCTCCAACTCCCCACCTCATGACAACCATCTTTGGCTTTTCTTGGATAGAGGACCACCGATCCAACCAGGCCTCTTATTCTTTTACAAAATTCAATTGTTTGATTATTATGTTCAGATTGTGCAATAGATAAGGCACGCCTTTCTCAGGTTTCTTAAAGTTTGATGATTTGATATGTGGCTTGGATGTGGTAGGTTCTTTAGGATAAAATTAAAGTTTTTATCCTAACTAAATAACTTATAACTAAATTTTAATGCAACTCATAACCTCATTTTAAAGCTTAGGTTCTTAATCAAGATAATAAAAGATTTTGCAACCCCTCAACTAAATGATTGTATCTTACAAAACCATGCATATCATAATGTGTCACTCTTGAATAGAGAGGATGGTAACTCTTGCATGAGAGGGGATATATTTGGCCTTTGAGAATGATCCCTTGTAGTGGAGAACACCTCTTCTAATTGATTTAGCCTATGACTTAATTTCATCATACACATAGATATAATTGATCTCTAAGCCTTGGTCCAAAATAAATGTGTCAAAAATAATCCTAAAACTTGTAAATTATTTTAACATTAGCCCAAGTCATGCTTGCATACTAAACATTATATAGTCTCTTAAGAAGTGAGTTAAGGATTCTAGGTTCCTTCCTAATTAAATAACATCTTAACTATCTTGCATCTACATAAAATCAGCCTACATAGTTTTAAAGTGTAGGAGGTGTTAGCTAGTAGCCATTCCATGAGGTTGTAAGTGCAGAAGAGTCGAGATGTGTTCACTCTCTCTTATGGAGGTGGACCCTTATATCCCATTTTCTCCAAGTAGAGTTAGGTCAAGCTCTTGGCTCATGTTAGAGCACTCTAGATTTAGATTCTGAGGTAGCTCATTTCTCTTTTGTTACGAATATAAGTCCTCACATATTGGGCATTTTCATAATATTGTGTTGCTGGAATCTATGTCCTAACATTCAAATAAAATTTAAACTCAAATAAATAATTTTCTCTCTTTCAAAAATGTAAAGCCTCACTATAGGGTAGATTGATGCGCTCACTAGGCTTCCTAGTATCATGAGTGCTTCCTACTTATTCTTTTTTGAAATCTCTAAAGAAGTCTTCCTATTCGAACAATCCCATTTGATTTCTAATAAAATCCAATTCTTTGATAGTCTAGCCTTAAAATTTGTGAAGATACTCATTTACTACTTTAATAATTATTAGGAAATTCTCATTTCCTAGGATGTAATTAATTATGGCAGCTGACTTCCATAGGGAACTAAAAAATCTGACATAAAATAAACCCTACTTTAATTATCCATGTAAAGTAGAGGAAAGATGTGTCACATACACGAAGACCCATTTGCCTAGGGAGTCTTTATTAGGTGATTGAGTCCATTATAGGGTGATGTTTCTACCTCTCTAGGTAGTACATCATACCTTAATATCGCATTCGATCACTTCAATAAGGACCCCCTAAGATCTGCGTGGTGTCCCTAAGACTCCAAATTAAAATACCACACTAACTTAGTTATCAAATTAAATCATTTAATTTTAATAACCTAATTAATCACTAATTGAAACTTAATTATATCAATCATATTAACTAAATCAAACATTAATTAAATTTTAAATAAGTTAATCAATCAATCAAAATCACCTTAAATATAATTAACCATTAACTAAGTCTTAATTAACTTGAATATAATTGCAACTAATCATTAATTAAACTTTGAATAAGTTAATCATGATTCTTAATTAGCATTAATCCACTTTTAATTGAATGAATCATTTAAATTAATCTTTCATTGAACTAAACACTAATTAAGATTATTAATTAAACTAATTAATCAAATCAAGTATGATTGATCATTAATGAATTTCTAATTAAGTTAACCACTTAATTAACCCTTAATCAAATTAATCATTTAATTAAGGTAATAATGATGAACCAAAATAACTATTAATTAAACTTTAATTAAATTGATAACTTAACTTAATTAATTAATTCTTAATCATATTAATCATTTAATCAAGTTAATCTTGAACATTTAATTAATCATTCATCAAATCCTAACTAAAATAATTATTTAACCAAGCTAATCAAATAAAATGTTAATTAATCACCAAACCCAAATTAAATCAAACAATTAAGTTCAAATGAACATTGAATAAACTTTTAATCAGAGTAAACATTTAATCAAAATAAATCAATTATTAAAAAAACTTGATTAATTACTAATTAAAACTAGTTAAACTAATCATTTAAGTTAATCTCTTCAAACATAATTAATTAAACTTTAATTAAATTACTTCAACATATATAATGCATCTAAATTCAAATTATCATTAAGTTGCTAAATTAATTTCTCCATAATACGCAACAGTTAGGTATATAATATGTAAATCCAAGATCGTAGGGCTACTAGTTTGTTGGAGGTTTCTACTGCATATCTTTGGTCTATTAACAATGCGTTCTTATGGGTACAAAATTATAGAGAAACACATATTTTTCTTACGTAATAAATATTTATATAAATTCAAACAAAATAATTTTCTTAAGTTATAAAATAACATAACTTTCAAAAGGAATAATGCTTAAAAGAGGTTAAACAAATGTCATTTCTACTTACCACTTTAAGATGTGATTTTCATAAAATTATAACATCATTCAAATTCAAGTAATTTTTAATTTAAATTATGATTAATTAAAAATAAAAAAAACTTATTTTGTTTAGACCTTTAGGATGAACTTTTATCTTTAGACAAGAGTGTTCTCTTTATTAGGATTAGAGTGTTGACGGAATTGGGTCATTCCTTAAACAAGGCCCATATTCTTCATCACTCCTCAAAATCTTAAAATCTATCTTAAATTAAATCAAATAAAACTTAAATATGTTTTAAAACCATCTAAATTAACAAAAAAAAAATCACATAATCTAAACTAAATTGAACTTTGAACTTAAATTCTAAAAAAGCTTAATGCAATCTCACCATGCTAGCCCCCTTACATATATTAGACTATTCGGCCACCAACTATAGATTTAGGTTAGGCCATTTCTTAGTTTGTAATTGTTGACCTCACTTTTGGAGTGAGCTCTTAATCTCATCTTCTTAGACTTAGGACTCTTCTAGACACTAAGATTTCCTTAGTCATAAGACACATCTAGTGATTAGGTGAACACCTAAATCCTAGAGACTTAGAAGTGTTAATCATAAGATTAGCTATGTTTTAAGAAAATTACCTATCCCATAGCCTAAACCTAACCTACACTTTCTCAAATCAAAACCAAACTCAATTAAATCAAATCTTAAATTCAAATTCAAATTCAAATTAAATCTAATTTCAAAATTTGACTCCAAATGATCAACCCAAAATCAAATTCAAATCTAAAACCCTTTAAGCCATATGAACCATATTCATGTTTAGCCAAATATTTTCTTGAATCAAATCAAACTCAATTGATCTCTTAATAAATCAATTATTCCTTCATTTATGTTCAAAAATATAAATGAAATCCAAATTTAAATGACCAAAACCATATTGAAAATCAAATTCAAACTCAATTTAAACCCTTTAAGCCCTTGGACTTAGCCAAATTCTATCGATCAAGTCAAAACCAACCAATTTTCTTGAATCAATCATTTATTTAATTATCTACCCAAATATAAATTATACAATCATCAAATTAAATTAAAATCAAAACTACAATACTTAGGTGCACTTGACCTAAAGTGACCTAAAGGACCCATTTGAACCATATTCATAAACATTAATCAAAGCTTAAATTAAACCTAAATCATTAAGTTATTAATCTCTAATCAAACAAAACCTATAATTAATCTAATAATTTTTAATTGACCCTTAATCAAATTTAATTAATCAAACATCTAATTAATGCAAACTTAATAAATTAATCCATTATTTTAATAAACCAAATTTAACTTTATAAATCAGATTAAAGTTAATTCAAATTAAATACTTAATTAATCTACTAACTAATTTAATCACACCTATTAAATAAATTAATTAGGTGAATTACATTAATCATATTAAACTTAAGCTTAATCAAATATAAAAATGCAATTAAATGATAATCAAACCCTAATTTAAACTTCCATTAATTCACCAATTACATCAATAACTCAAACAAACATGAAATCAAATTAAAAGTTAAAAAAATCTTTATTTAATTTAATCATACTTAAACAAACTAATTAAGTTAATCAAATTAATTATATTAAACTTAATTAAAATGCAATTAAATATTAATTAAAACATAAATTAAACCTAAACCATTAAGTCATTAATTACATCATTTCTCTAAACAAATATGAGACTAAATAAAAAAAAATTTAAACAAACCTTTATAATTAACATAAACACACTGATTAATTAAACAAATCACATAATCACATTGAACCTAAGCAAACCCATAGACCAATAAAGATAATTAAATCAAATTGAATCAAATTAAGTTAGATCAAGAAAGATTCTCATCAATTTAATATAGAATCAAATCAAATCTCATTCAACTTACTTAAATAACATAAACTAATTAACTATCCAATATATGAAAACAAAATGCGAACCAAACTTTGATGAACATGACAAATGGATGTGATTAAAAATAAGATCCCAATTACAAAGAACCAAACCCAATTAAAATCAAAATAAAATCTCAATTAATCTAATCCAATCAAACTACAAATAAATGAACTACAATCGAATTAAATAAACATAAAGTTAAATCACATAACCATGATCAAGGAAAAGAATTAAATATTTAAAAGGATATTGAATTATCAAGATGCAATTAAACTAAAACATCTAAAAAAAAAATCAATTAATCAAACACTTAAATAAACTCAAATTCTAAATTCCAAATCAAATGAATTACACAAGTTCAAATGGGCTAATCAAGATACATAAGGACTTTAGTTAGATTCCTTAGAATTAGGAAGAATAGTCCTATCTACATGAAATTCATCCTACTCTTCATTCTTGAGAACCTAAATATTATTTCAACCAAATAAATGAAATAAAATGAAAATCAAATCATTAAATCATTTAGATTGAAATCACCCAAGGGTAAAATTTAAATTCAAACTTCATTGGAACTTAAACTAAAGAAGCCTAGTAAAGTCTTGCTACACAAGCCTTAAGCACACACATTAGAATACTAAGTCACTACTTTTAGTGCTGTTAAAGTATGATGTTGATGTGTGTTTTGTTTGTGATGTAATGTTTTAGACTGGATGTTAGGGTGTATGTTTCATAGACTGGATGTTAGGCTATTATTAGTCTAATCATATTTTCTATAGGGGGTTGTGCTTAAAGGGGCCGTTATAGTAAAAAATATATATATGCTTTTACTATGCAGGTTGCTTAGCCCATAAGTGTAACCCATGTTAGGACAGGTGGGCTTGGTTACCCATCTGTGGGTGCTAAGTCCAAATTATTCATATAACTGCTTGGGTTATATGGTATGTTTAGCTAACATTTGTTTTGTAGGTATAGCTAGATTTACTTCTCCTATTTTTGATGTAATTTGCATTAGAATTAGGATTAGTGCTATGGGGATTAGAAGAGTGGGAAGGCTTAGTCCCCTGGGTGCCCAGGATGCCTTTGGAGCAAATCAAATCAAAGAAAGAAATGAAGAAATGAAGAAATGAAGAAAAGAAGACCCCATATATATATATTATTTTGTAATCCGGTTGTATAAGGGTGAGCTACCCATCTTTCTTTTCTCTTTCGGTGTATGTGAACCCGACCACAGCCTTTTATTCTTTTACGTAGTCTATAAAATTGTTTGATGTTGTGTTTAGATTGCATTAGAACAACATGCTTTATAATAGTTTCTTTATGATTGATGTTTGAATGTGTGGCTGATGCGAGGCTCTTAGATAAAATTAATTTTTCTACCCCAATTAACAACTCATAACTAAAATTTTAAAACAACTCATAACCTCACATAAAAGCCTAGGGATTAAATCAAGATAATAAAATTTTTAGTAACCCCTTATGGATGGATGAATGTATAATATCATGCATCATATTCTTTCACTCTTGTTAAGAGGGAGCTTCCATCTTGCCGTGAGAATCAAGGCTTAACCTATGAGAGCCTTTGGTGGAAGACACCCCTTTCTCTCTTGATTTGGCCTATAATCAAATTCTCATGAATTTAGCATACAAAATCCCATAGCTTGTGTCAAGACAAAAAGTCCAAAAGAATCAATAAATTTGATAAAATTTGCATTAGATTAAGTCATGGATTCATACCACTCATGCTCTAGTCTCTTAGGGAGTGAGTCTGGACTTAGTTTCTCTAAATGAACAAAGCCATCTTGCAAAGCATAAGACTTGCCTACATGGATTTAAAGGAGGAGGAGTTAACTGCCACCCAGCATAATAAGTCCAAAGAATGTGGTTTATTCTCTCTGTGGAGGTAAACCATATACCCATTTTGCTTTAGATTTAGTGCCTTTATTTTGTACCAAGGCTCCTTAGTTTAGGAATCTGGTATTTCCTTCGGCTATAAGCATAAACCCTCACCTCTTAGGCATTTCCACAATCTTATGTTGTAGAATTATAAGCCCCAAAGAATCTAATAAAATGTCAACTCAAATAATCAACTCTCATCAAAAAAATATAAAGCCCAACTATAGGATAGATTGGAATGCTCACTAGCCTCAAGTATCATGAGCATTTCTACTTTCTCCCTTTGGATTCCAAAATAAGTCTTCTCCTTGATCTATCCCATTTGATTTTCTAAAAAATCCTTTGATAGTCTTAACCTTGAAATCTTTGGAGACCCTAATTATTCTACTTTAATCGAGTATTCTAAGAAATTCTCATTTCTTAGATGTAATTAACTATGTGGGCTTGCCTCATAGGAACTTAATGAACCCAACTTAAAATAAACCCTACTTTACTTTTCCATGTAAAGTGGGAAAGATCTCGGTATATTCAAGACCCATCATGTTAGGAGTCCTTGTGGGTGATTAGGTTCCATTATAGGTGGTGATTTCTATCTTTTGAGATAGTACATCATTCCTTAATGTGTGCCGATCACTTCAATAAGTACCCCTAAGATCTGTGGTGTCCACATCCAAAAATAAACACCAGATTTTTTACGGCATTCTGGGGATAGTTCCTCTCTCCATCTTTAGTAGACAATTATTATCTCCAAGCATCGATAGTGGACTTATATTTTATATAGGCCCGAGACTATCATTCTTTTCATTGGCACTTAGCTTATTTCATCCTTAAGCAAAGCTCGCCAACATCCTTTAGGTTTTAGGACCTCACTCCGTGTAGGTCTTAAAATCCTATTGGTTCCCCAATAGGTGAAAATTAAAATTAATCAAACAAAGAGATGACCAAAATTAAAATCTCTTCACCATTCGATGGTGAGGCAAGGTTCATCCCATGAACAATAAGAGAATAAAAGTCTTCTACAAAATAACATGTCTTTCCAAAAGCACTTTTTTAAAAATCCACATAATAAGGGAACTGTACACAAAAGTTTATAAGAAATTTTTTTACAAAACACATGTAACCAAACCTCGTTTAACAAATTCGATAACTGTTACAAGGAGGTTCCTTTTTTTTAAAAAAAAAAAAAATTTTAATCAAAATCAAAATCAACAGTTTTTTTTTCAAAAGCACATTTTCTTTGGAAATGGCTATCCCTGTCTCACACACTCAGATTCGTTGGATGGAGATTCTATTTTCAAATAAAACCATAAAAAAAATTGAAACTCCACTTAGCATACTTCACATGTGCTAGAGTTGAAGTTTCCCCTCTTTTCAAAAAGCAATAAACCATACACACACAAAAGAGAAGTCAAGACATATTTGAACCCCCCCACTTGACATAACCAAATTTGTCAAATGGGAGTTCCCCTTTGGAGAAGGTAGAGCAAATTGAATTCTATTTTGTCTGATAGAATTCCTTCATGCTAAAGTCTTGAACTTCAAAACACATTGGGAGCTCATTTGACATGCCCAAGTATATCAAATGAGAACTCCATTTTTGAAAATCATAAGTACAAAGTGAACTCCATTTAACATACCTAAGTCTATTAAATAAGTTCATTTTCTTTAAAAAAATCATAAACATATTTGACTTTCACTTAACATACCAAATTTGTTAAGTGAGAGTTTCATCAAAAAAAAATCATAAACACATTTGACTTCCTCTTAACATACCAAATTTGTTAAGTGAGAGTTTCATTCTCAAAAAAAAACATATCTTAAACAAATTTAGAGCTTTCACTTAACATATCAATCTTGTTAAGTATGACTCCCATCTTCAAAGAAAAAATTTTATCTCACAATCACATTTAACTTTCACTTAATATACCAAAATTGTTAAGTAAAAGCCTCATCACCAAACACAAATTAGACACATGTGGCCTCTACTTAACATACCAAATTTGTTAAGAAAGAAGCCCCATTTTTAAATCAAAATATCACACAATCAAATCTTCACAAGAAAAAATATTTCAAACACACAATCACAACCTCTTCTTAGCATACCCAAATTTTCTAAATAGAGGTCTTTCAAACTATCAATATTTTCAAACAAGATGCACAAAACACAAATATATTCAATAAAATCTCTCCTCAAATTTTAGAACCCACCAACATACAATCGGTTGAGTATGGGTTCTAAATCAATCAAATGGTAAAGACTCTCCTCAATATCCAAAATCTCTGAAATTTTGATGAACCCCACTTAACATCCTTAAGATTGTTTAGTGTGGTTCAAATTTAAAATCAAATCTTGAAATCATGATTGAAGGTGAATATCAAGGCAAGTGTATCACTCATACATTTCAATAATTTTACAATCAATTATTTTCCTGGTGTATCATGGCTCCCAACAAGCTTGTATTTTCCTTCCCCATGGCCTAAACCTAGCCTTGGATCAAGCTAGTCTCTCTACGGCTCCAGTCATCTACTTTGGCCGTGATTTTGAGGGTGAAGATTTAAAGTGAGGGCGACGCCACTCATTGATTCGATATGCCCATCGATTCAGTTTCCTCCACTAAAGAGAAGGCCTTGTTGTTCTGCTACCTATCGGTTTACGTGCCGGTCGTTCCGACAGGTGTCGGTTACTCCTACACTACTTCTGCCCCCTTGGATTCCTCAAAAGGGAAGACGTCTTACTTTAAATAGTCTCCTCCACATTTGAGGTGGGTGCTAGCTCTCGCTCTGTCATACCCACACATTCACCGGTTCAACAAGAATGCAAGATCAAGCGACATCACAAGAGGACAGGCAGAGAGAGAGATGGATGTCGCTTCCCATGTGGTTGAGGAGGGATCTCCACGTGAGACCTCTCCACATTTGAGTGGTAGTAGGTTTCACCCCTTCGACCTCGAGATGGAGGAGGCTACAAGAGGATTCTTGCACTACCTCCACCACCCGGCATATTTCAACACAGGTGGGGAGCACAGCCTATCGGGGCTGTGATCTTCCGGGTTGGTATGGGGCTTAGAGTGCAGTATAATTTTGATCTGGGGCGGTTATCCCTAGGAGAGTCGGTCGATACATGGGAGAGAGCCTTGGAGGTTCAACAATCAGCTCAGATGAGTAGGAGGGAATGACAGAGGTTTGTTGTGCCTCACGATGGATTTTCCCGATCATCGCCCTACCAGGGTTGATCATTCACATCATCATGCGGTGCTACTCATCATAGGAGGAGTAGGCTATAGTCGGCGGCGTCGGTCTACCTCCGCAGCTCCACTCACCTCCACCATCGCTTTATCCACTCGGCATCCCCATTTCAACCAAGATCCGAAGCCCCATCAGGAAAGACCCACCATTGGTGATCGGCTACGAGGATCCCACTCCATCTACTCCACCCATTGAGGTGAGGTCGAGCTCTATTACCGCCTCACTATGGAGAAGAAGGAATGGTGACCCAAGGTCGTGGTCAAGTCACCACCGATCCAGACCATTGCGGTCTCCACGCAACAACATTGGTGGTGGAAGGGATAGAGGATATAGATGTAGTATCCATGACAGTAGATCCTTCCCGCGATGGTGTTGGTGTGGACAATGATCAACATATACCTATCGTGAAAGTCCTCTTAGAGATAGTAGTGCGGTGAAATGCCGATGTATTTACGATGAGTATAGCCCCTCCACTGGTCAGCAGCGAGTATTTATCCCTGCACAACTAGATCGCTCTTCAGATGAGATCGTTGCTCAGTACTTTGCTGAGAAGAGGGAACTCTATGGGGATGACTGCTCTGATGAAGAGGATGCTAGGGTCAGTTTTGATCCAGATGGGGATGATCTCTTGGAGGACTCGTGAAGTCCATATGGTTGACACTAGGGGTTCCCTTCAGGGATCAACATAGCAAGAGGGTGTTGTAGTTGAGGAAGAAGAAAGCTCATTCAACAACACCTTAGCGGTGAGAGAGATGAGCATATTAGGAAGATGGAGAAAATAGTTGAAGATTTGTTAGGCGGTCTTAGCACTTCAAGGCCAAGCTCCATCGGTGACTACTCCCAGAGGCGACCACCACAGGTTGTTGCATGTTCGATCTAGAGTACATCTCCAGACGGGATAGTGTCGTGCATAGGAAGGTGGTGGACAGCACCTCCATGCAAGAAAAAGATATCAAGCAGTTAGTGGAGCAGCAAGTGAAGGATGCATTGGCATAAGCCTGAGGTGGCTCATCTATTCCAAAGGGTAGGCCCTACCCAGAGGAATTTGATTGTGTTCAATATTCTAAGGGTTTTGTGCCTCCTTCCTTCAAAATTTTTGATGGCAGTGGGAACCCCCGGCAGCACATAGCATATTTCAAGGCTGGATGCTATAATGTGTGATGCACTTCTATCTCTCTTTGTCGGTAGTTTGATAGGCATCACATTTGATTGGTGCACTAAATGGTTAGTGAAGATTTTCTTGAGTTGGAACACCTCTTCATCAAGAGGTTTCTTTGGAGCAAAGGGTAACTGTGGGTGACCTCGTTGTGGCCCAACAAAATCCAAACGAGTCCTTTGTTGATTATATTCTTAGGTGACAAAAACTGAGTATGAAATGTGAACCACAGCTGTCTGAACAGCATGCTATAGAAATTCTTCTCAAGAATATTCATGGTCCGGTTGCCTTCATGCTCAAAGGATTTATGATCAAAACCTTTAAGAAGTTAATCAACAAGGTGGCTAGCCTACAAGGGAAATAGCCGTTACCTTTTCAAGACCAATCATTCAAGCCCAAACCAGAAAGCATTGAAGCCGGGTAGTAGTGTCGAGAAGGGGAAGCAGCCAATCAGAGCTCGGTATGAGAGACCTCATGCACAGTAGTCTCCATTACCTCCTCCTCTACCACCACCACCCGCATATCGACCACCGGTTGCCATACCGCCTCATACAATATACTCAGCAACGGTACTCATATCCACCGCTAAGTAGCTATTACCCACCTACTCTTGTTGATAAATTGAATAAGCCATATTCATTCAAGAGGGAGGTAGTTAGGAAGATCTTTAAGAATCTCTTAAAGAAACGACTTTGGGTTTTCAGCCGAAGATGTGGGCAAGAGTGATGATCCTGTATTGCCCCTACCACCGTATGGTCATATCTTGGAGGATTGTGTCACTTTTAAGGGGCTTGGCCAGCCTACAAGTCGAGCTATTGTCATCCCAAGGAATACTTGTTAGAACAACCCTCTAGTTCTATCGAGTAATTCTTGGGATACTTATCCTCTTAAGACAAAGAAGGTTGGGATATTGTCTTATCTCGAACCTCTAAAAAAGTGGTCTCTAAGATCAAGAAGCTTTCTTTAGGTGCAGTAACTCAAACCTCCAACACCAAGGAAGGTTTGCAAGTTGCCAAAGATAACTTGAAGAAGGTGTCAGCCCGGTGAGCACCTCACTTGCGGGATAGAATAGTAGCACAACCACCGTCAGAGGCCTCTCCATCCGTTGCTATTACTTCTTCCTCCACTAGCTCCTCTTCTGCCAATAGGAGCATTGTATCAATGGACAAGGGCACTATACCCCTTTCTCCACTTACTTTATTAGATTTCTATCATGTACCTCCATCTAAGAAGAAATCAATGAAGAAAGCTTTCACTTACATCTTGTCCACTTCTGATACTCTAGATTTTATTCCTCTTGAAAACTCTTCAAGTCTACAAAATAATGATGACTCTAGTTCCAATCATTCCACCTTTGATTTAGAAATGGATTTTCTATTTCTGAATCATTCGGGTTCACCCATTGAGATTGATTTGGAGTCATCTGACTCTGATGATCCCATAGGAAGAAATTTTGATGAGAAGGTAGAACTTCTTACAAATTCATTCAAGGTCACCAGTTAACCTTCCGCGTGGCAAAGTTCTACCTCCTAGGGTGCCACCTCAGGATAAGGGTAAGCAAATCATTGGTTCTAAAGAGCAAATAACCTCTCCACAAGATGCTCCACCCATGGATATGCTTGTGGAGGATCAAGCCAAGATTGACTACAATGTCCTAGCACATCTTAGAAAAGCCGTTAAGTTAATATATGGCCCTTCTTATCCAAAGAGATGAGGGAATCTCTAATCAAGGCCCTTCTTGATCCAGAGATATGCTTAGCCCAGCTGACAACTACTGAAGAGGAGGCTTGCAGTTCAGAGGACACTCTAGGAGTTACATTCAGTGATGAAGACTTGCTTCTAGGAACGACCAAGCACCCTCTTTACATTAGTGGATGTTGGAAGATATAGGATATCCGAGTTCTTGTGACCCGGGTGCATCTGAATATTATGAGTCTAAAACCCTACTTAAGATTGACATCTCAAACTTTCAAAAGAGGATGATGTTGAGAGGATTCAATGAACAAGGCGAGAGGGCTTTAGGCTCTATAGTGTTTCCATTAGAAGTGGATGATTGGAAGACTACCAAGTTTTTATATTATAGACCGATACTTCTTTCAATGCTTTACTTGAGACCGTGGATACATGAGAACAATGTGGTTCCATCCTCTCTACATCAATGCATGAAGTTCATGAGAGGTGGGATTGAATACTGCATCAAAGGAGATCTTAAGCCATTCACAGTTCATGAGGTCAGAATATATGAAGACGCAACCTACTATCTCCCTCAAAATCAACAAGTCTATTCTCATGAACTTGGTGAAAGTTCAAAATAAAAGAAAAAGAAAAAAAAAAGAAAAGAAAAAAGAAAAAAAAAAAAAGAAAAAAAGAAAAATGAGAAAGAAAATAAAGGGCGAGAAATAGACTTGGAGGAGAAAGTAGAGCCTAACATTAGATTCCACCCACAGTTCGTTACTCCATTCGAACATATGGGTAGGATGACTCGATCCCACCAGGCAGAGGAAGAGGCAGATCAAGAGACATGCCTAGAGACGGAAGACCTCCTTATTGGCCATCCAATAGGAGTTATGTCCCTACTACCAGGACCACACCTACTATCTATATAGACTTAGAATCTAGTTCAGATGAT
Source organism: Cymbidium sinense (assembly GCA_021442155.1). Classification (NCBI taxonomy): domain Eukaryota; kingdom Viridiplantae; phylum Streptophyta; class Magnoliopsida; order Asparagales; family Orchidaceae; genus Cymbidium; species Cymbidium sinense. Next base: position 40,959,511 of record CM038223.1, read on the forward strand.
GAGTCATATATGATTAGTACATCAGCTAGCACTTCCATACAGCAGATCCCCATGCAAGTGATAGTTGAGCCAGACAGCGATGAAGACCAGGCTCCTAAACAAAGCATAAGTGTATCCGAGTCTATATGTGAAACAGTGAAGCATCAGTTGGGAACTTTAGCTCTAACCCCACTTTCCTCACAAAAAGTTGAGGGTTTGGTAGTTAAGGAAGCCCCTAAGTCTTCCACAAATGTAAAGGTGCAGAAGTTCTTTCTTGGAGCATCATCCTCAAGTCAAGAAGGTGATGTAGAAAGTATGATTCATATAAAGATTTAATAGAATTACCTTTTGATTGGTATTCACCTTGTGTTCTTAATTTAGCAAAGAAAGGATTAATTCCACATGCTTGGTCTAAACAGGTCATTACTTTGAAAGGTTATGGGACAACAAATCGCATTCACAATCAAGGAGGGATTTGGATGGTAGTCCGGTTGATGATGATGATTCGCTTAGTCATCACCAATCATTTGGAATCTGATAGGTTCTTTTCAAATCATGCTAACTCATATGAGGAGGTATGCTTAGAAACTTCAGATGATCCAAATGACTTTGAAGTCAAAGATGCACCACCGAGTTCAAGAGGAGAGCGGATCATCGATGAGCTCAAAGAAATCAACCTAGGCGAAGAAGATCCACGGCCAACATATATTAGTTCTCTATTGGATGAAAAAGAAACCAATGATTTAGCGAAGCTATTGATTGAGTTTAAGGATTGCTTTGCATGGAGTTATGAAGAGATGTCAGGTTTATCTCCTGACATAGCAGTCCATAAACTAGCAATAGAATCTAATGCTAACCCTATCAAACGGGCTCCTAGACGCATGCGATTAGACATTGAACAACAAGTCACTTTTGAAATTAAGAACGATCGATCGGCTTTATTAGGGAAGAAAAATATCCTACCTGGTTGGTGTCATCCCAGTTAAGAAAAAGAATGGCCAAATTTGCATATGCGTTGATTTTAGGGATCTAAATAAGGCATGTCCTAAGGATGAATTCCCACTTCCTATACCAGAATTAATGGTGGACATTGCTTCATCTCATGCAGTATTCTCCTTTATGGATGGGTCATCTGGCTATAATCAAATTAAAATGGCCCCAGAGGATGAAAACAACGCCTTTGAACCGATCGAATATATTATTATAAGGTCATGCCTTTTATTTAAAATGCGGTGCCACATACCCGGCCACTGAATCTTGATGAACTCATTCATCATCAAGTTGAATGTTACATCGATGATCTTGTTGTCAAAAGTGAAGAAAAGGAAGACCAATTATTTGACTTGAGAGTAGTTTTCGAACAGTTAAGGCAATACAACCTCAAAATGAACCCCCTGAAGTGTGCATTCGGAGTAGCTTCAGGAAAATTTCTTGGGTTTGTTGTCCGACACTGGGGAATTGAAATCGATCTGGAAAAGATCAAAGCAATATTAGAAATGCCACCCCCTAAAAGCCTAACATAACTCAGGTCATTCCAAGGGCGGTTGGCGTATCTAAGACGCTTCATTTTCAACTTATCAGGAAGATGCCAACCATTCTCAGCACTTATTAAAAAAGATGCCAAGTTTAAATGGGATGACAAGTGCCAGCATGCTTTCGAAGATATCAAGCAATATCTGATGACACCTCCAGTCCTAGCGGCCCCTATCTCGGGCAAGCCGCTCATATTATATACTGCTGCATTAGATGACTCCCTTGGTGCTTTGTTGGCTCAAACCAATGATGAAGGGAAGGAGAACTCTCTCTATTATCTCAGTAGTCATCTAATTCCTGCTGAGGCAAACTATCCACCTATTGAAAGCAACTTTTCTTTGCATCCCAAAAGCTACGGCACTACATGCTTTCTCATAAGGTGAACTTAATCTCTAGAGTCAATCCACTACAATATCTCATGACATGACCGACCTTATCTAGATGGTTGGCATGTTGGTCCATGATTTTGTCTCAGTTTGACATAACATTCGTACCCCTCTGTGCCGTAAAAGGATAAGCACTTGCGGATTTCTTAGCAGCACATCCACTCCCTGCTGATTCTTCTCTTAATGATGATCTCCCCGATGAACAAATCATGAACTTAGGGGATACTAGTGCTCACACGGGAGATGTATTTTGATGGCGACTTCCTCTCAAAGAGAGAAGAACCATAATTTACTATCCTGGGGAAGGCGAGGGGTAGGAATAGTTCTCCCCTCAGATGTGATGATTCTCATATCATGTCCAACCCATGCACCAACAATGAAGTGAATATGAGGCTCGATTGTCGGTCGAGTTAGTCATTACTATGCATCCAAAGTATCAACATCTTTGGGGATTCTCAGTTAGTCATCAACCAAATTGCTGGATCCTACAAAGTTCTAAAGCCTAAGCTCCATCATTACCATAAGTACACTATGGAGTTGTTGGCCCAAATCCCAGAGGTTACCATCTATAAAATTCCTCAAGGAGAGAACGCAATAGCAGATGCATTAGCCAAGCTTGCCAAAGAGTTGGCATGTCCAGAAGATGAGTCCATTCCAATAAGGGTCCAAAATAGACAAGTCTTATCCCTTGATCGAACTCAGAGAGATTCTCTCTTAAAGGGAGGTTGCCATTATCAAGGATGAGGAGCATTGAGGCAACCATTCATAGATTATTTAAATGTAGGTAAACTACCTCAAGAGAAATCACGGCACACCCGTGAAGCGAGCCCTTTCCTATACTCTTGTTGGCGGCACCTTGTACCGAAAATCTTCGATCATATGTGGTTACGTTGTCTGGACAAACACGAAGCCCGTAGAATCATGACCGAGGTACACTCAGGGTTATGTGGGGCACATCAATTCGGTCTGAAGATGAAAGCCAAGATCAAGAGACTAGGATACTCGGCCTTGATGATCACGGGGCGCATGGTAGCTAGGAGATGCCATCAATGTCATGGTGTGGTCTACATCAACCTCTAATATTCTACATCCTACATTGGCCTCATGGCCATTGAGTGTTGAAATGCGACATTGTGGGTCGATCGATCCTCCTTCTTCCAGGGTCATCGATTCATTCTAGCTACTTCTTGATTACTTTTCCAAATGGCGAGGCAATCCCACTTAGAGGTCATTCAACATGTGCTCCAATTTTTCAGGAACCATATCATATATAGGTTCGGGGTGCCTCGACAAATTATATCCGATAATGATACTGCATTCAAGAGCACTAAAATTAATAGCTTTTCTCGAAGACATTATATAGATTGGAGATATTTTACCATCTACTATCCAAGAGCAAATGGGTTAGCATAAGCTTTCAACAAGACCCTCATTCAAATATTGAAGAAGACACTAGATGACAACAAACGACGATGGCATGAACAGTTGGTTGAAGCTTTATGGGCCTACCATACCACATATAGAACTCCAACTCAATCTATCCCTTTCTTCTTAGTGTATGGGTCTGAAGCTGTTCTACCATTGGAAGTCCAACTCCCATCACTAAGGATAGCCGTGGGTAGCAAAATCACAACAGAACAGAATGCCAAGTTATGGTTGGAAGAACTCGAAGGTTTGGAGGAGAGATGCCTACAAGCATGCCAAAACCTCGAGTTATATAAAGCCAAGATGATTCAAGCTCATAACAAGTTGGTCCGTCCTAGAGCTTTTCAAGTAGGAGAGCTTGTTTTAGTTCTAAGGAGACCAATTATTGCTCGTTGAAAGATAGGAGGAAAGTTTGAACCCACTTGGGAAGGGCCTTATGCCATAGAGAAGGCCTACCAAGGAGGGTCTTACCAACTCATAAATTGTAAAGGAGAGTGCCCGATGCTTCCAATCAATGGGCTCTACTTAAAGAAATATTATCCATAAACCTTGTTTGAAAATAATTATCAATAAAATCTCTTTTCATCTCAAATTTTATTCCTTTTGTGTTAGAAATATCTTTTGCTTGTGAATTCACCATGATATATTTAGGGTCCCCCAGTGGCATCCTATTCCTTCATATCAAACACAAAACATACATATCTTTCTCTCGGGCTACTTTGAAGTGGGAGCAAGCCCCCTGTGGCACTCACTCATTAGCTGCTCTAGGTCGGGTTCGATTTGTTGTCCAAAGCAACCGATCACCCCAGTGGTCATTTGTTGGAGGATGTAAGTCCCTGCACTTTCTTCCTAATTTGACCATTGCAAACTGATGAGCGCCTTGTTAGTTTGGTAGACTTCACTACCCTGCTAGTGAACTACCTTATGTTGGTTTTGTTTAAGAAGATGTAAGTCCCCGTGCTTTCTTCTTGAACTAGCCACCATACTCTGACTAGGTCGAGTTTCCCCGAGGTTTAGGTGTAAGAGTCCCCAGTGGCATCCTATTCCTTCATATCAAACACAAAACACACATATCTTTATCTCGGGCTATTTTGATGTGGGAGCAAGCCCCATGTGGCACTCACTCATTAGCTGCTCTAGGTCGGGTTTGATTTGTTGTCCAAAGCAACCGATCACCCCAGTGGTCATTTGTTGGAGGATGTGAGTCCCGCACTTTCTTCCTAATTTGACCATTATGCCTCGATGGCCTTGTTAGTTTGGTAGGCTTCAGCCCACGTGAACTACCTTGTGTTGGCTTTGTTTAAGAAGATGTGAGTCGCAGCGCTTTCTTCATGAACTAGCCACCATACTCTGACTAAGTCGAGTTTCCCTGAGGTTTAGGTGTAAGAGTCCCCAGTGGCATCCTATTCCTTCATATCAAACACAAATACACATATCTTTCTTTTGGGCTACATTGATGTGGGAGCAAGCCCCCTGTGGCACTCACTCATTAGCTGCTCTAGGTCGGGTTCGATTTGTTGTCCAAAGCAACCGATCACCCTAGTGGTCATTTGTTGGAGGATGTGAGTCCCCGCACTTTCTTCCTAATTTGACCATTGCAAACTGATGAGCACCTTGTTAGTTTGAGTCTTTTCTTTGCCCAGCTTCATGGTTGATCCTGTTTGAGAAGATGTGAGTCCCTGTGCTTTCTTCTTGAACTAATCATCATGACCTAACTAGGTCGAATATATTTGAGGATTAGGGTAAGTCCCTTAGAGGCTCCTTCCTCTTGACTATGTTTGAGTCGATATAAGCCCCCAGTGGCATTCACTCAGTAGTCGCTCTAGGTCGGATGGCACGCCAGAAGATAGACTATCCCGGCTGATTTACTTTAGAGATGTAAGCCTACACACTTTCTTTCTAGGCGATGTGCAAACCGATGGGCACCATAGGTTGGTTGATGTTTGCTATCGGCGACTCACCGGTGGTACACCACTCTTGGAAGATGTAAGTCCCAACGCTTTCTCTATGAGTTGGCCATCGAATACCTATGATATATGACTAGCCATGTCATTTTCTCTGAGTGTTGGATTAAAGCCCCATTCTGCTTCCCCGAGGGCATTCTATTTGGATCACGTCCTTTGAGACCCCATTTAGACACTACTTTTGGATTGAGTCCCCTTTCGGTAGCCACCTGGTTGGAGAATTTGTTCAACGGCGATTCTCCCTTGGTTCAAGAAACGAGGTAGGCGATATAAGTTCCTTCGTTTGACCCCTCAAACTAACGGTCCATGATAAAACAAATTAAACAAACAAACAAAATATTTGCTTGTGGATTAGGAATTCAAGCCCCTGGCCCCTTTCCCAAGCGGCGTCTATTTTAGGGCAATGTAAAACTCCCTATAGAATTGCGACTACCTAAGTTGAGATAAATCCCTGTACTCAGTAGTCACCCGGTCGGGTTCAACTTGTTTTGCCACCAACGAGTTACCCAGGTGACTGTCTTTGCTTTGAAAGATTTAAGTCTATTACGCATTCTTTCCACGATCGTTCAAGACGCAGCCTAGGTCGGGCGATTTGTTGCAATCACCCAGTGGATTCTTGTTTAGGAAGATGTGAGTCCCGTGCTTTCTTCCAAACTTGACCATTGCAAACCGAAAGGCACCCCTTAGGTTGGTTAGTTCTAACTGGTAGACTATCCCTTTGGATTTGTAAACCTAAGATAGGTCTAGGCTGATATTAGCTCATTCTTAGTAGATTCATTGCAACCGGTGGTCCATCTAAAATTAAAGTAATTCTGAAGTGATATGAGTCCACAACGGCATTAATAGTCACCTAGGTCGATTGATCTGTGCCATCAAGAGATCACCCCAATGGCTGATCCCTACTTTGGAAGGTGTAAGTCTGCTATGCTTTCTTCCTAGTACAATCATTGCACACCAAAATGCAACCCTTAGGCTAGATAGTCCTATTTTGTGGTACGGTGCTACCCTTTGGACTTGTAAACCTGAGATAGGTCAAGGCTGACATAGCTCCTCCTCAGTAGGTCCATCGCAAGCCAACATGGTCCATAATATAACAGACAAAATTAAAGTAAATGAAATCAAATCAAATTAATCATTAAGACTACTCTTGAGTTGAGGTAAGACCCCAGTGCTTTCCTCAGTAAGTAGTAGGGTTGATGTATTGCTCGTCAATAGATCGAACTTTCTTGCTTTGGAAGATGTAAGTCTACTACGCTTTCTTCCTAGCATAGTCATTGCACACCAAAAGGCAACCCCTTAGGTCGGATAGTCCTACCTTATGGAAGGTAGATTACCCTTTTAGACTTATAAATCTAAGACAGATCAAGGCCCCCGTGGCCCCTTCTTAGTGTAGTCCATCGCAAACTGACAAGGTCCATAACAAATTAGACCAACCTCCCTAGTGGAATCTAATCAAACAAATCAAATAAATCCAATTAAATTCTTATCCCTAGTGGATACACACCCAAACAAATTATATTCACAATCAAACTCAAATCTATATCCCCAGCGGATAACTTGAACCTGTTTCCCTAGAGGAAGGTTCATGTACTCAATCCCTAGCGGATTCCTACTTGCTCTCTTATGCCTTTGGCATAAAGAGAGGTGCATTGCACTAAGATCGTGATTCTATCTATCTTTCAAGTCTAGGTATAGATCACTTTCATTGATTGTTGCAATCTTCTGGATGTTGTTGATCATTTCGGTCAATGCCAATATGTGTGGTGTGCTTTGTCAGTTACACCACACCTATTGGGGGTCCTTTTGTTGACCTCACTTTTGGAGTGAGCTCTTAACCTCCTCTTCTTAGACTTAGGACTCTTCTAGACACTAAGATTTCCTTAGTCATAAGACACATCTAGTGATTAGGTGAACACCCCAAGCCTAGAGACTTAGAAGTGTTAATCATAAGATTAGGCTATGTCTTAGGGTTTAAGGAAATTACCTATCCCATAGCCTAAACCTAACCTAGATTCACTTTCTCAAATCGAACTCATTCTCAAATCAAATCTCAAATTCAAATTCAAATTCCAAATCTAATTTCAAAATTTGACTCCAAATGATCAAACCCAAAATCAAATTCAAATCCACCCTTTAAGCCATATGAACCATATTCATAAGCTTAGCCAAATATTTTCTTGAATCAAATCAAACTCAATTGATCTCTTCATAAATCAATTATTCCTTTATTTATGTTCACAAATATAAATGAAATCCAAATTCAAATGACCAAAACCATATTGAAAATCAAATCCAAACTCAATTTAAACCCTTTAAGCCAATTCTTTGGACTTAGCCAAATTCTATCCAAATCAAGTCAAAACCAACTTTTCTCTTGAATCAATCATTTATTTAATTATCTACCCAAATACAAATTAAATCTACAATCGAAAATCAAATCAAAACTAAACCAATTGACCCACTTAGGTGCTTGACCTAAAGGACCCATTTGAGTCAACTTCTAATCCCTAAATTGGATTGAACCAAGCTCACCAAAATCTTCCACCATGATTGTTGATCACCCTGGGATGATCAATTGCAATCAATTGGGTCAAACCAAATTGGCCATTTGATCCAAATTGACCCAAATTGGCCTAAAGAACCAAATCAAATCATGATTTAATTGATTGATTGCAACCAATGGCTTAATCTCATTCCAAATTGATTATTGAACTTGGCCAAAGCAATAATTAAACCCAATTTGATCAATCAAATCTAATTGGGTCAACTTGACTCAACTTGACTCAACTTAGCCCAAATTGGCCTAAAGTGTCAATTTGGCCTAAATTAAAACTAAATCCAAATTAATTCAAACCAAAGACCACATTCATCTTCAATTAGTCAATTGAACATGAATCAACCTATAACCCAAGTTAATTTGGGCAATTTTGGTCAAATGGGTCAATTTAATGACCCACATAAATTGGGCCAAATCCCTTGAAACCAAGCCAAAACCCATTAGGGGTTGATCAAATTCGACCCAAACCCATTTGGGATTAGCCCAAAACAAACCCAACCCATTTTGAATCTCTCATGAATCATCCCCCACATAGGATTCCACCTAACCTTATTTAATTCTCCCATCACATGCACTTAACCCCTCATCACATGGCCCCAATATTTTAATTAAACAAATCTCATCATATGGCAGCAAGAGAGGACTTTGGAACAAAAATCCAAAGTCCTCAATCAATCTAGCCCTAACCACCCCAACAAGATGGCATTCAATTTGGAGCCAAAATAATTCAAAATTTTTTTATTTTCATCCATTATAAAGGAGGAAATGAGACTTGAGCTCTCTTGCTCCCATCATCCACCCCCCAAATCTCTCCAAAGCCAAAAGTAACCCATCCCCACTTTGTTTAGCCACTTTGAGCTAAAACAATACTCTTGCTGGCAGTGGTGTATCGGAGAAGGAGGTTGAGAAGCAAGCTAAAGATCACTCTGAAGCTTTCTCACATACATAGGAGCTCCCTCGGATCTTCACCGCCGCCAAAAATCATCCCCGGTGAGATAACTTTTGTCAAACCGTAGTCGGCCTTAGGATTTTGCATATTTTGTATTAAATTTCCGATTCTAGGAATTTCCTTTAGAAAATCCAGCACTTTTATTTTAAATCATTCCAAATAGAAAATAGAATTTTTTTGGTGCGAATCACCGCAAAACCAGGTCCATTTGGACAAGTTTTGGCTTAGAAACTTTCATTTTTCCAAAATACCCACGAAAGTCTGTTCCGTTGGCTCCAGCAATCAGATCCGCTTCGACTCGGATCGCGTCGGGCCTTGATTTGATGATTTGGACCATCCGATCGTACAGTTCGCATGATCGGATGGCTCAAATCGCGTGATCCGAAGATCGAAAATGATCGGCGTCCGTCGCGTGGTTCGTCGTCGGACGGCTCAATCGCGCCGATCCGCGATCACGGCCTCGGATCACGCGATGATCTGCGTCCGATCGACGGTCAGAAATCGGTCGTGCTCTTTACCGCCCAAACCGCGCGTATATATGTATAAAAAAAATAAAATAATAATAATAATAATAATAATTTAAATCATTTGAAACTTCAAAAATTCATCAAAAATAAAATACTTAACCAAAAATTGCAAACAAGGGCTCGTTGGATTTGTTTATCTGAGAGAAATCGAAAAAAGCCAAAATACTCAAAATTTACGTAGTATCTTGAGCATAATTTGAGTTTTAGTAAAAACCATATTTCCTTAATTAAGCCAAAAATATAAATTATATTAAGTTGAAATTTTTAGATATTAAAATTAATGTTATAATACACATACAATAAAAATTTTAAGTTAAAATAACTTTTGTATTGGTAGATATTAAAATTTTAAATTCAGATTATCAATTTTGATAAAAAAAATTAAATAAAAATTCAGAAATTTACAAAAATCTTCAAGATAGCCTAAATCACTTTAATCGACATCTAGGACTCTTAAGAAAATGATTTTATCTTCTGAATCTTAAGAAACCCACATAAACACTTAAGATTAGAGTTTAAATAATTAAAAAGTTAATTAAAATATAATCTAAAAATAACTCAAATATTAAATAAAAAAAAAATAATAATCAGAAATTGAATAGAATTCATTAAATCATTAATCAAACTTTAAATCAGAAGAATATCATCTTTAAAGGAGATTAAATTAAATATGATTAAATCTATTTAAGTTAATAAAATTCAATTGAATGATTAAATCTTAAATCAAACTCAAAATTCAATAAACTTAGAAAACTTTAATAATTTGATACTAATCGAACTAAACTAAATAAAATTAATGTAAACTTAATTAACCTATGATTAAATCATATCCATTTGGAATGAGTTAATTAAATAACCATTAAATATTTCAACCTAATAACTAAATTGAACATGTTAATGAAATCAAACAAACATAACAAATCAAATCAAGTAAAACCCTAATCATAAATAATCAAACTCAATTAGTCAAACATTTAATTAATGAAAATTTAATAAATTAATCCATCAACTTAATTAATCAAATTAATTTAAATGAGTCATTGAAGTTAACTATAAAATTAAGCTTAAATCAAATCTAATTAAATTTAATAATCACACCTCATAAACTAATTAAGCTAATTAAATTAATCATATTAAACCTAAACTTAATCAAACATAAAGAAGATGCAATTAAACATTAATCAAAACAAAAATTAAACCTAAATTATTAAGTCATCAATCTTTAATTAAAACAAACCTTTAATTAATTTAATTACCCTTAATCAAACTTAATTAGTCGAACATTTAATTAATAAAAATTTGATGAATTAATCCACCATCTTAGTTAATCAAATTAATTTAAATAAGTGACATTAAAGCTAACTCTAAAATTAAGCTTAAATGAAACCCATAATTAAATAATCATACCCCTTAAATAAAATTAATTAAGTTAATTAAATTAATCATATGAAACCTAAACTTAATCAAAATTAAGATGCAATTAAACATTAATCAAAGCTTAAATTAAACCTAAATCATTAAGTTATTAATCTCTAATCAAACAAAACCTATAATTAATCTAATAATTTTTAATTGACCCTTAATCAAATTTATTTAATCAAACATCTAATTAATGCAAACTTAATAAATTAATCCATTATTTTAATAAACCAAATTTAACTTTATAAATCAGATTAAAGTTAATTCAAATTAAATACTTAATTAATCTACTAACTAATTTAATCACACCTATTAAATAAATTAATTAGGTGAATTACATTAATCATATTAAACTTAAGCTTAATCAAATATAAAAATGCAATTAAATGATAATCAAACCCTAATTTAAACTTCAATCATTAATTCACCAATTACATCATTAACTCAAACATGAAATCAAATTAAAAGTTAAACAAATCTTTATTTAATTTAATCATACTTCTTAAAAAAACTAATTAAGTTAATCAAATTAATTATATTAAACTTAATTAATTAAAATGTAATTAAATATTAATTAAAACATAAATTAAACCTAAACCATTAAGTCATTAATTACATCATTTCTCTAAACAAATATGAGACTAAATAAAAAAAAATTTAAACAAACCTTTATAATTAACATAAACACACTGATTAATTAAACAAATCACATAATCACATTGAACCTAAGCAAACCCATAGACCAATAAAGATAATTAAATCAAATTGAATCAAATTAAGTTAGATCAAGAAAGATTCTCATCAATTTAATATAGAATCAAATCAAATCTCATTCAACTTACTTAAATAACATAAACTAACTAACTATCCAATATATGAAAACAAAATGCGAACCAAACTTTGATGAACATGACAAATGGATGTGATTAAAAATAAGATCCCAATTACAAAGAACTAAACCCAATTAAAATCAAAATAAAATCTCAATTAATCTAATCCAATCGAACTACAAATAAATGAACCACAATCGAATTAAATAAACATAAAGTTAAATCACATAACCATGATCAAGGAAAAGAATTAAATATTTAAAAGGATATTGAATTATCAAGATGCAATTAAACTAAAACATCTAATAAAAAAATCAATTAATCAAATACTTAAATAAACTCAAATTCTAAATTAGATTCCTTAAGAATTAGGATGTAATGAATAGGTGAGTCCCTCATGTGATGGAATTCATCCTACTCTTCATTCTTGAGAACCTAAATATTATTTCAACCAAATAAAACTGAAATAAAAATGAAAATCAAATCATTAAATCATTTAGATTGAAATCACCCAACGGTAAAATTTAAATTCAAACTTCAGATTGGAACTTAAACTAAAGAAGCCTAATAAAGTCTTGCTACACAAGCCTTAAGCACACACATTAGAATACTAAGTCACTACAAAAGTTGTATGTATGATGTTGTATTTTGTTTTGTGATGTAATATTTTAGACTGGATGTTAGGGTGTATGTTTCGTAGACTGGATGTTAGGCCGTTATTAGCCTAATCATATTTTCTGTAGGGGGTTGTGCTTAAAGGGGCCACTATAGTAAAAAAAATATATATGCTTTTACTATGCAGGTTGCTTAGCCCCTAAGTGTAACCCATGTTAGACAGTGGGCTTTACCCCATGGTGCTAAGTCCAAATTATTCATATAACAACTTGGGTTGTATGGTATGTTTAGCTAACATTTATTTTGCAGGTATAACTAGATTTACTTCTCTTATTTTTGATGTAATTTCACATTAGGAATTAGGATTAGTGCTATGGGGGATTAGGGTGAGCAGTGGCCAGAAGGCTTAGTCCCTGGGGTGCCCTGTGATGCCTTTGGAGCAAATCAAATCAAAGAAAGAAATGAAGAAACGAAGAAATGAAGAAAAGAAGACCCCCATAGCATATATATTATTTTGTAATCGGGTTGTATAAGGGGTAGAGCTTACTACCCATCTTTTCTTTTCTCTTTCGTGACAGAACCCGACCACACGCCTTTTATTCTTTTACGGTAGTCTATAAAATTGTTTGATGTTGTTTTTAGATTGCACATTAGAACAACATGCTTTTCATAGTTTCTTTATGATTGATGTTTGAATGTGTGGCCTAGATGTGGTAGGCTCTTAGGATAAAATTAATTTTTCTACCCTAATTAACAACTCATAACTAAAATTTTAAAACAACTCATAACCTCACATAAAAGCCTAGGGATTAAATCAAGATAATAAAATTTTTAGTAACCCCTTAGCTGGATGGATGAATGTATAATATCATGCATATCATATTCTTTCACTCTTGTTAAGAGGGAGCTTCCATCTTGCGAGAATCAAGGCTTAACCTATGAGAGCCTTTGGTGGAAGACACCCCTTTCTCTCTTGATTTGGCTTATAATCAAATTCTCATGTATTTAGGCATACAAAATCCCATAGCCTGTGTCAAGACAAAAAGTCCAAAAGAATCAATAAATTTGATAAAATTTTCATTAGATTAAGTCATGGATTCATACCACTCATGCTCTAGTCTCTTAGGGAGTGAGTCAGGACTTAGTTTTCTATAAATGAACAACTAGCCATCTTGCAAAGCATAAGACTTGCCTACATGGATTTAAAGCAGGAGGAGTTAACTGCGCCACTCGTGCAATAAGTCCAAGTGGGTAGTTTATTCTCTCTTGTGGAGGTAAACCATATACCCATTTTCGCTTTAGATTTAGGTTGTGCCTTTATTTTGTACCAAGGCTCCTTAGTTTAGGAATCTAAGGTAGCTGTTTCCTTTGGGCTATAAGCATAAACCCTCACCTCTTAGGTATTTCCACAATCTTATGTTGTGGAATTATAAGCCCTAGCAATCTAATAAAATGTCAACTCAAATAATCAACTCTCTTCAATTTCAAAAATATAAAGCCCAACTATAGGGTAGATTGGAATGCTCACTAGGCCTCCTAGTATCATGAGCATTTCCTACTTTCTCACTTTGGATTCCAAAAATAAATCTTCTCCTTGATCTATCCCATTTGATTTTCTAAAATAGCCAATCCTTTGATAGTCTTAACCTTGAAATCTTTGGAGACCCTAATTGTTAATCGAGAGTATTCTAAGAAATTATCATTTCTTAGGATGTAATTAACTATGTGGGCTTGCCTCATAGGGAACTTAACGAACCCAAAAAATAAACCCTACTTTACTTTTCCATGTAAAGTAGGGGAAAGATCTGGTTCTGAGACCCATCATGCCTTAGAGTCCTTAGTGATTAGGTCCATTATAGGGTGGTGATTTTTATCTTTCGAGATAGTACATCATTCCTTAATGTCATACCCGATCACTTCAATAAGTACCCCCTAATATCTACGTGGTGTTCCACATCCCTAAAAATAAACACCACAATAATGTATTATTTTTCTTATTTTGTGGTGCATTATTTTAGATTAGATGTTAAAATTATTTGCTTCTATATTTGATGGTAGGGCGTTCTTTATTTGACTAAGATTATTTTTTGTTGAGGGTTATTCTTAAATAAAGGGACAACTATAATTAATTTAAAATTAACATCATTTCCTAAAGTATCTAAGCATAGCCTAATAAGACAGGAGAGCTTTGTACGTGCTGGTGCTAAGTCCAACTCTTTGAAAAATAAACTGCTTATGTCCATTTATGTTTTGTTATTCTCTATTTTAAAAGTTTAGTTAGGATTTTCTTTTAGAAATTTAAATGTAATTTAATACTTGAATTATTTTAGGATTTATAGGGTTTAGGATTTGCAGGAATAGACTGTGCAAGCTAATGGTCTTCTGTGAAGTCTAAGGAGGTCCCTAAGGAAAGAGATGATCAAAAGAAGTAAAGCAAAATAAAGAACTCCATCGATCAAAACTTTTAATTTTTAAGATGGGCTATATAAAGGCAAAGCACAACTACCTATTATTCTCTTACTTATATGTTGTATAGTGAAACTAGACTATAATAGCCTTTCTCTTTAATTAATTTGGCTTGTCTAGTGTGTTTATTTTGGGTGTGCCCTAGGACAGCAGCTTTTTATAGGTTTTTTATATGACTTTGTGATGTGATATAAAAGCCTAATTTATGTGGTATGCTCTTAGGAGAAAACTAATTTTTCTATCCAACTAAATTAATCAACTCAAACTAAAAATATATATAAATCATAACCTCACTCTAAAGCCTTAGGTATAAATAATAAAAATAATTAGAAACTTTAAGTTTGTATTGTGCAATTATAAATCATCCTATATTTTTTATTCTTTGAAATGAGGGTCTCACCTATTGCACTAAAATGGAGAAAGTTTGTTCATTATGATTAGCCACCATTAGGTGAAGATAACCTCTTTTACTGATTTAGCCCATAATCTTATTTCATCATACATATAGGCCTACTTGCATACCTAAGCACAATTAATGAAATTGAATATCTAGTATATATATATATATATATATATGATCTTAGATTTAGGGAGTGAGTCTAAGTTCTTAGTCTATTTCCTAATCTATAACAACCTAAACCATATTGCATTTTTGTAAGACTAATTTCATAGATTTAAAGCATAAGAGATGTTAGCTGGCAACCGTACCAAGTAGGATGTAAGTCTAAAAGAGTAAGGGTATGATCATATTCTCATGTGAGAAAGAACCAGTACATCTCAATTTTTCTATATTAGATTAGGTTGAGTTACCGACTTATGTTAGAAGCACTTTAGATATAGGTATGAAGTATCTTGTTTCTCTTTTGCTATGGGATTAATTCTTTACCCCTCAGGCTTTTCTATAATCTTATATTATTATAATATAAGTCCTAGTATTTTAATAAAATATCAACTCATAACAAAATACATTTCTCTTTCAAAGTTAAAAATCCTAAGTATAGAATAGGTTTAAGTACTTATTGGGTTTCCTAGTATCAAAACACTTCTTATTTATCATATTTTGAAATTTATTAAGAATTGATCCATATGAGTTCTAGAAAATAATTCCTACACAAAAATTGTATGAAGAGTAAATATGAAAAGTGGACAATAACCAGTAGTAATTGAATTATAGAAAATGTATTTTAAAGAAGGGAGCATAAAATTTACTATCAAATGACCTCTTTGTTTGAAGGCAAATATCCGAGTGATTTTAATTTAACATAGAGAAAATGGTGACTCGAGCAAAGATATGATATGTAGCAGCACAATAAGCACATATGTCACCAAATCCATAGATTGGTCAAATGCTAAAACCAAACTTTGTAATGGGCATACAATAATGAAAGGATTGTGACTAGTATCACATAAAGAAGCATGATTACATGTTAGCTACTATGAAATGAGGCCTGATTACCATGAAATGTACCATAGTTTCTTAAGAAATCACAAACATTTCAAGTAGCATAAATTGAGAGTAGTACAAATGATTCAACATAGCAAGTGCATATATGTACATTGCCTTTTTTTGAAATGAAATGGAACATGTTAGACAACTAGCAATACAACACGCATGACTATCACCGAACCTATTGAATGCTCAAATGTAAAACAAAAGTAGCAAAGAGTGAACATTAGGGAAAAAGAGTAACTAGTCTTCAAAAAAAGTTACCTCAATTACAGGCCGCTACGGTAGCAAATGAACCATACATACAAAAAAAACACAAATGAGCCAATTTACAGTAATAAAAAGAAATGCATGCAAAAAATCATGGAAATCAAATAGATCATCCAAGCAATTTGAAATAATGTTGCATCCATAAAAATTGACATTAGCTATTCATCTAAATAAAGCTCAACAAGCAGAAGAGCATATAAAGATGATGTGGACTAACATATTGGGAAGTTTCAAAAAAAATTTCACCTAACTTGTGTAGGGTCAAAATAAAGATCAAAGATTGCTAGAAGTGTCACCAGAGGAGATGCATTTTGGATGCTCTAAATTTGCAATGATACTGAATGTTGATGCCCTAAAGAATGAGAGTAGTAACTTATCGAGTACATCACATGTCATTATTGACATTGTGGAGGGAATAATACTTAACAACTTTTGTGGAGAAGGCAAAACTTAGGCCACCATGGGTCAGGGGTTGGGGTATCACAATGCTCATTCTTTCCATAGAAATAAGGCTCATCACAATTATTTTTACATACCCCAAAAGATTCAATGATGCATCTTAAGATGCACCGTAATGCCACCACCCTCCCAAATGAGCCCTTATATGCATATAAAGTTTATTTAGGTATTATGTATAAAGTAAAAAAAAACTCATAAAAATTATTCATCATTGATTGATGATTTTTAAATAAACTTATTAAAAGTAATAACTCACCAATTTATAGAAAGAATGAACTTAGCAACATTTACAATGATTTTCATAAGTCATTGATTATGAATGTATAATAAAAGAATTAACAAATTTATTAATTAGGATATGAATGTCATAAGTGAATAGTTATTTATTGATAATATATTGTCATCTACATGAATGGATTAATAGATAAATTTTTAATGAAATTAATTTTTTAGTTTAATAATGCATCAACAACTTATATTTATTTTAATAGTAAGTTTAATTTTTTTCTATGGCCTTAAAGACTAAGCACATTTAAAACCATATGAAATTATGGTTATTTTATATAAAAGAAGATTTCAACCTAATTAAGAGATATATTTCAAAATTCTATGTAAAAGCTCCTATATGTAGGTACATTTATACACAATCTTAGTCAAATTAGATTACAATTGAAAAGGAGGGCAGAATAAATAAAATTAGACTTTTGGTTATGGGACCAAGTGTAACTCTCCCCATAACGACTGCTTAATTTCATACTTTAAGTATAGGAGAATGATAGTAAATATAAATTCATTTAACTATTAAACATTTATATATATAATTAATTTTATAATTATTTAAAATGTGTTAGAAAGAAATCTCACTATAATAGAGTTGTACATGCACTAATTAGAGGTTAGTTATTTTGATTGTATGGATTTTTAGTTTGGTTATCCCAATATTAAAACTATAATATCTATAACTTTAACGAATTTGTATGATCAAACTAGTGATCAAACAATCAAATTCTTTGGCACATTACTATTATTAAGTGTCATCTTCATGAAGTTATTTTAATAGGTAGAAAGTTTAAGAAGAGTGACTTTATTGAATATACTCATTTGCTAATAGTAGATTTAATTTTTTTCTATGTCATATATACTCATTAATAGTGGATAAATATTTTTATGGATAATCCCCCTAGACATTTTAAATCTTTCATAAATGTTTTTAAAATTTTCCATGAAGTGGTTTGTTCTTCAAAAAATTTAAAGTGACTATTAATAAGAAATTCATGCATTGCACTATTATTATAAAATATATTTTGAGAGGTCAACATGTGAGTTTTCTAAAAGTTTTATATGATATTGAAAAAAATAAAGGAGACAAGTGCTATTGTTCAAATCTTATAATATTATTATCTCTTTCAGTTCACGAGGAGGTATATTTTTGATCTATATAGTGACATTATTTCAACTATATTAGGCCCTATTAACTTTTCATCTCTAAATATTCATGTAAAAAATCTTATATCCCATATATGTTATCGGCTATTTATCTATGTGTGGGGGATCTTGATGCAATACTAAGACAATACACTCTTGTTTTACTACAATGAATATTCTAGCATACAATATTTTGATATTACTAATGAAAATTTAGCTCTTAGAATCTTTGATTTATTGACTTCCCCTAATGAAGTATCCATCACTTTTGTTAATTAGTTTCTTAATTGAGTTTCTATCTTCTTTAGTTTTAACCCAACCCATGTGTAACAATGTGTACTTATATGTGAGATCAATTACAAACAAATTTTTGATGTTATTGTTTATGACTGAGACACCAATATTGACATCAAGTTGGATTTCTACTAATTCATATATTATTATATTCTATTTATTTTATCATATATCATTTATATTTTTATCTATTAATGTTTTATTTTTATCAATTAATTATAAATTTTTACCATAATGTTTATTTTTATTTTAGAGGTAAACCCTATAGTGCATGCACCATTTTCATTGGAGCCACTACTATTGGATCCAAAAATTAAATGTACTTTCTTATGGAGACTTCAAAAGAAAAGACAAGCCATTAGTGTTGTTGCCTGTGCTATGGCAAACCCAAATGAGAATACTACAATCATGCCATAAGCATAGACATTATGTGACTATTTTTTTATAGTGCATGAAATTCCCTAGCTATGGTTTAATCCTAGTCCACAAAAAAAAAAATTCAAGATTAATCTTACCACCTTAAAAATAATTCAATATTCTTAGTTTAGATGAACTGAGACAAATAATCTTGATGAGCACATTATAAATTTTTTAAGGATCTATGACACCTTCAAGTATAATTAGGTGTCTCATGATGCCATTAGACTATGATTAATTTCATTCTAACTAAGTGATCAAGCCAAAAGTTGGTTCAACGTACTTCATAGAGACTCTATTACTACTAGCTAGGCTTATATGTCATAAAAACTTCTATCAAAAATACTTTTTTGATAGCCAAGAAAAAATGGGATGTGGATAGAGATCTTTAATTCTGTCTTAATGGGAGGAGTGCCACTATATGATATGTGGGAGAGGTTCAAAAATCTCTTGAGAAAGTGCTCACATAGTTGGTTATCAAAGTGCATATAAGTGCAAAATTTTTATAATGTGGTTGCTAGGCTTATGGCCATATTGATCAATGTTGTCTTAGTTGCTTGATGAGATGTCATAAATAATTAAAACCATGGAAGATTTTACTTAGGAACCTGATAACTATAATGGAAGAAATTAATTTTATTACAACCTCACTACACATGGTGCTTCATTAATAAAACAACAGAGCACATTCATAGTCAATGTAATCAGTGCTACTATACTTTTATTA
This sequence comes from Cymbidium sinense, assembly GCA_021442155.1. Classification (NCBI taxonomy): domain Eukaryota; kingdom Viridiplantae; phylum Streptophyta; class Magnoliopsida; order Asparagales; family Orchidaceae; genus Cymbidium; species Cymbidium sinense. The sequence continues at coordinate 40,979,200 of CM038223.1, forward strand.
TGATCATTATAGTGGTGGCCACAACAATAATTAGTGTCAGAAAAAACAATTCCTTCACTCAACCATACTAGAGTGTGCCAACTACATGAAGAATCACTAGGCAAATAATCCATATTCAAATAAATATAATCTTGACTAAAGAAAGTGTCTTAGTTATCTTGGAAGAATTCATAGGACATATAGTAACTTTTTGGATTCCAATAATCACCCTTATATCACAATAAAGAGCATTCCAACCACATGATTTTCTCAATATCCTAGCTTTAATTAACAAAAGTTAAATGAAATTTTTCAAGGAGTGTTGGTGTAGCTGAGCTTAACAATCACACAATTCATGATATAGACAGATGCATTACATTAAAGGCATAAAGATCTACAAAAATAGGAGGCTATTTTGTGAAACATAAAGATGTTGTTATGGCAACAATCTCAATAATTTTCTATTAGATAACTTGGTATTCTTCCAAGTAAAACAACAAATAACCTTAGAGGTTACATCATGATAATCACATTAAAATACAACAAGTAGTTTGAAAACTCTGTGAGCTAAGAGAGGCCCAAAATAACTAAAACTAAAAGGGAGGAATAAGAGAATAATGTAGAAGAAAACAAAGAGGAGATGCCTAGATTTAAGTTATTACCTAACAACCTGCCACTTTATGTTTCATCTTTTCCATATCCTCAATGATTTAAGAAGTAGAAATTACACAAGTAGTTCTCAAATTTTCTAAAATTCTTCTAGAAGTTGGATATAAACTTCCTATTTGTTGATGTACTAGATCAAATACCTTATTTAGATTAAATTCTTGAATGAGATCCTCTTTAATTAGATAAAGGTAAAAGAATATAAAGCACTAACATTTATGGAGGGATGTAGTGCACTACTCCAAGAAAATTGGCTAGCAATGAAAGATCCATGCAATTTCACTATTCTTTGCATGATTAATGGCAAGCATTACAAAAATACACTCTATGATCTTAGAGTAAAAATTAATCAAATGCTATTATTGGTATATAAAAACCACAATTTAAGAGATGCTAACCAAGCGTAATCTCACCATAATTGATAGATTGTTTTATGAAGGACTCAAAAATAATTATAGAAGATATCCTTATTATGGTGGATAATTTTATTTTTCATGCACATTTTATTATCTTGGATATGAATGATAGAGAGCCTAAGTATCCACTTACTATATGTAGATTACTTTAATAATAAAAAAAAACATCTATAAGGGTAAGTTGCACCTTAGGATGCAAGATCATCAAGTGATCTTTAAGGTTTATACAGATCCACTGATTTATATGGTGTTTAGACTTATTGTAAGGACATCACGCAGATCTTAGGGGGGCACATATTGAAATGATTGAGTATGACAATAAGAAATGAAATCATAACTTGAAAGATAGAAGAATCACCTTATTAATGAATCCAATCACCTAATAAGGACTCCTGAGGTTGATGTGTCAACATATACTAGAGATATTTCCCCTGACCTACATGGATGAAATAAGATAGGGCTTATTTTAAGCTAGATTCTAAGTTCTTTATAGGGGCAAGCTCCCATGGTTAATTACATATCAAGAGATAGGGTCTATTAAGAATCATGATTAAAGTAGTCAATCATAGTCTCTATGGATTTCAATGATTATGATCAAAGGATTGGTGATCTTTTTAGGAGCAAATGGGAAGAGTCAAGTAAGAGTAGTTCTTTTTAAAATTTGAAGGAGGATATGTAGGGAGTACTCATAATACTAGGAAAATTAATAAGCACTCTAGTATATTCTATGGTGAGGCTTTATGTTTTTGAGGTAGAGAATAATTATTGCTTAAATTAACATCTTATTAGAATACTATAACTTATAATCTCATAATATAATATTATGAAAATGATAAAGAAGTAAAGACTTACATCCATAGAAAAAGTAAAACAAGTATAGTCTTTGAATCTATTTTTAATAGTGCTTCAGCACAAGATAGGAACTCGATCTAATTCTACTCAAGGAAATGGGACATAATGGCACACCTTACCTAAAGATGTGAGCCCATTCTAACTCTTTTGGAATTACAACTGCCTGGACTGGATACTAGGGATATTGTTTATTTATAAAGAATATAACATCCTAACTCACTCTTTAAGAGTTTAGATCATGATTGGTATGAAGCAATGTCTTAGAATAATGCAATAAAAGTTACATCTTTATTTACTTTGACTTATAAATTTGACTCAAGCATGGGTGGATAGTGGACAGATACACTTATATGCATGATGAAATTGAATTATTAGTAAAATTAATAAGAAGGGACTTCTTCACTCAATAGGGTTGGTTATAGTAGATATGCACTCCCTCTTATCATGCAATGAGTGAAGATCTTCTATATTCAAGAATGAAAATCAAAATGTATGCATGATTATTATACAATCATCATAGATCTAATTATTTTTAAATATTTTAGTTGATTAATCCGTAGACATTAAAATGAGGTTTTGAGCTATGTTGCTTATTAGTTTGATTATTAAGTTATGGTTAAAAATTTAAATCCTAAATAGCCGACCAAAATCTAGGTCATACATCAAAATAACCCACTTTAAGAAACTTAGGAAGAAATATGCAGTTTATCTTGCATAAATAATGTAAACACACTAAACAATCAATTAGATTAAAAGAATAAGAAAATGGCCGATGCGACCAGATTCTGCTATACACCCTAGAAAAGAAGGAAAGTAGGTTGTTGAGCTCAAGCCTTATACAACTCATATTACAATAAATACTATAATAAATTAAATGAAGCCTACATCTTCTCTCCATTTCCAAGGTCTTGGATTCTTCAGGCATCATAGGGCCTCTCAGGTTAAAGCTTTCTAGCCACTGCTCATCTTAAACCCAATTGCTCTAATCCTAACTCTATTACAAAGTACATTTAAAAGTTCAAAAATAAAGACTAACTACACCTAGAAAATAGAGATTAGCTATAACACATATACACACCAAAGCAATTATAATCCTATACATTTGGGCTTAGTACTTGTTAGTTTCCAAGCTCACTTGTCTTAATGAGCTAGGCTTAAAAGACAAGTAGCATATGCAAGCAAGAGCATTTAATTTATTTTTATTATAATAGCCCCTTTGTTTATTAAGCATATTCATACGAAAAATAACATTAGTATAATATCACCCTAACATTTAGTTTATGAAAAAATATTTCATGACAAAATAAAAAAAAAATCAATCATAAAAAAGGCACCATCCTAACTGGATTTTAATATCGATGACCTATCATTCTAAAGTGTGTACAAAGGCTTATGTGGCATGACATAACTAAGCTTTAAGAGTTTAAGTTGAAGTTTGAATAAGAAGTTTAAATATTTAATAATAAGGTTATTTTAATTCAAGTGACTAATGTTTTAAATGTTGTTTCATATGGTAGATTTGATTTTGTTCAAGTTAGACTTAGTGTTTTAAAGAGTGTGAAGATTTATGGATTTCACTAAAGGTGAAACTCATTCTTTTTCAATACCTTACCTCAAATTTTGGTATAATGATGCCTTTTATGACTTTTAATCATCTTAAGGAAGTATTAAGATTTTAATTAATTCCTAAGTTTGAATTAGATTTAATGAAATTTTGATCGTATGAAAGACATCTTAAGATTAATGAGAATAAGTTATGATTTACCTAATGATATTATTCAACCTTTCTTCGTCTCTTTACTATACTATTTCAAATAATAATTTAATTTTATTAATTGAATTTAATTTATATATGTCATTTTGGATATTTCACACATTAATGCATGCATGTATATGTGTACTTTATCCTAATATCAATTAAAGGGTTTAAATAAGTATATAAATATATGCATTTCATGAATATGCTTGTATGAAAAATTATGAATTATACATGAGTATACATACAAATACATTAGGCTCCTTACAAGTACGTGATATTATTAAACTAGAAATATGAGGGAAAAACTCTTTTGAGCTAGTAGGTATGTGATTTTTAGTTTTTAGACTAGTTAGCATGTATATATACATATACACATATATGAACATATGGTTTTTTTTATTTTCTAATGATAAATTAAAAGATAATTTAATTTTTGTTGACCTCATTTTTAGAATGAGCTCTCAACACCTTCATCTTAGGCATAGAAATTCTCTTAGACTCTAAGAGTTCCTTAGTCTAAAGACACATCTAGTGATCAGGTGGACACTCCCTCATCCCTAAAGACTTAGAAGAGTTAGCCATAGGAATAGGTTATGCCTTAGGGGTGTTAGGAAAATTTCCTACCCTTTTAGCTTAAACTATTCCTCACTTTCCTTCCTTCAAGTCAAACTCCAAATCAATTTTATTTGATTTTCTCCAAACTCAAATCAATTCCATGATTGATCCATGATTGAAATCTATGATTGAAACCCATGATCAAATCCATCAAAAATTCCTAAGTTCAAATTTCCTAAGTCCTTAACACTTTCTTAAGGACTTAGCCAAAATTGTGATTCAAACCTATCCAAATCTTTGAGATTTTCTCATAATCCATTTATATCCTAATTTATATTCTCATATATAAATGAAATATAAATTCAAACTCATCAAATAAAACTCAAAAAACTCCAAATCAATTCATGAAAATTTTCTTAAGTCCTTTAATTTTTCATTAAAGGACTTAGCCAAAATCAACTCTAAACCTTGATCAAATCACTTCAAATTCATGGGATTTTCTCAAAATTTATTTATATCCTCATTTATATTCTTATATACAAATGAATTATAATATAAATCAATCAAATCAAACCTTAAAATTAAATTTCAAATTTAAAATGCTTGAAATTCCCTTAAATCCCTTAATTTTCCATTAATGGATTTATCCTAAACTTTGATCAAGCCTATTCAAGATCATGGGATTTTCTCAAAATCAATTTATATTCTCATTTATGTTCTCATATATAAATGAAATATAAATATAAATCAATCAAAACCAATTCAAAAATTAAATTTTAAATTAAAAAAATTGCTTTAAATCCATTAAATTCCCTTTAATGGATTTATACCAAATCATGATTAAACTCCTTCAACTCCTGAAATTTTCTCATGATAAATTTATATCTTCATTTATATTCACATATATGAATGAAATATAAATTTAAAAAATCAAAATCAACTCCAAAAATCAAACTCAAATTAACTCAAAATCAAATCTAAGCCTTTAAAGCCAAAATCTTGAACTTAGCCAAATCACTTCCAAATCAAGCCAAACTCTTGATTTTCTCTCATGGTTCAATCAACCTTACAATCATGAGCTCATATATAAATCTAAACCTCAATCAAACAATCAAAACCCAAATCAAAAATCAAACCCAAGACCCTTTCATATTCTTCTTTTGAATATAAAATTTTCAAATGGATAAAAATTCATTTGACTTCAAACCTCTTGTAAATGAATTTATATTTCAATCATAAATTCATATACAAGATCAATCAACTTCAAATAAAGCTGTGACTAAGCCATTTGACCCACTTAGGCTCACCTGACCCAAAGTGACCTAAAGTACTCTTATGAGCCAACTTTTGATCCTAACCAAATTGGATTGAACCAAACTCATATTTGTCTCTCATCATGATCAACAATCATCACGAGATGATCAATCAATCAAATTGTCAAACCTAAGGGTTGACCAAGTCAATACTTAACCTAAAATGAAACCTAACATAGCCAAAATTCACCATAGGTCAAATTTATTGAAATCATTGATCCAAGTTCACTCATGACCTATGTTTGAACTTGACCAAGTCAACCTTTGAGCCTAATCTACCCTTGACCTACTCCAAATAGGTCATATGGGTCAAATGGGTCAACTTGACCCAATTGACCTAAATGAGTCATATGAGTCAAAACCAAATCTAATCCAAATTGAACTAAACCAAAGGCACCAAAATATTTCAAATGGTCATATGAACTTGACCCAACCCTTGGTTTGACCCAATTTGACCAATTGGTCAACTTGACCCAAGTTTGCCCATTTCGACCTAAATGGGTCAACATGAGCCAAACCCAAGTAAATGGATTCCAAATCCATTGAAACATGGCCAAACCCATTTTTGCAACATACCAAACATACTCAAACTGAAAAAATAGCAGAATGATCATTTTACCCTCAGGCCATAGAACAAATTTTGGCCTAGCCCATCGATATTTTGGACATACACTCCTCACAATCACTTGAGGCTTTCTTAAAAGCTTAAGGGGACTTAGTGGCGAGTGGTGCACCCAACCCAATGGGTTTGGGTCAACCCCTTTTACCCATGGACCAAACCCAACCCTTAGTCTTGAAATTGAAATTTCAAACTCCCCCTTTAGCTCAATTCAAGAACATGGGGAGTTACCATTCCACTCCTCTGGCCAAACTAACCATGTGCATTGATCTAACAACCTAAATAGCCCACTCCATAGGGTCAATTGGATCAAAATGGCATGCTCATTACCGACCATCCAATTTCCATAGGGTGAGATATACTCTCCTGAATCCACTAAAATTTTAATTGACTCTTGATCGATTGGAGGCTAGGAACTCTTAGCAACCACCTCAGAGCTTTCCCAAGGCCCCTAGAGAGCATTTGGATTCTTCATTCTTTGGTTTTGCACAGTGCAAAATAGGGGAGGTCCATTGAATTCCCAACTCCTCTACACTTGATCTTAACCTAATTCCTTCATCATCCAAGGACCAAGTTGAGCCTGCCCAAGCATCCACTTGAGTTCCCATAGTAAGGAGGAACTCAATTCAATCAAAGCTATAAGGGAGATTAAGAGGATTTGGCCCACCCATTCATCCACTCAACCTCAAGATCAATGAACTTCAACAGGGCTTCGTCTCCACTAGAATAAGATACCTCATCAATCCTGAGCACTGGTGACCACCTCCGGTGAGGTTAGTGATTTTCTGACCACTTAGATTGATAGGTGTTGGTCCTTTGTGAAAGGAATTTTCATTACATGTGAAATCTATCATTGGATTGGCTGCTCTATTCCTTTAGATGGTGTGGGTTGAGTCTTGAATGAATCTATGCTAGATAGGGCTCGGATCTCCCCTTGGATCATGAACGGTTCACATTCATCCTCAAGGAAGAACTTGGTTAATCTTAGCTATCCATCTGTGCATTTTAGATGGATGGCTAAGATAATTAGGCACATTTATATATTCATTATCTGATTTATAAATTGTGGGTGTATCCTCAATTGATCGGACGACTAAGGATAAAAGTGCGTGCACCGCCATCAACCCCCTTGATGTGATATTTAAGTGGGTAGCTCATGGCGTGACGCGTGTAATGCGTGTTGACTGCTGCCGCCATGCATCGCGCCATGAGTTGGTATTAGGTAGGGTTTAGTTAGGGATTATTATTAATTTCTAATTGATTCAAAAATATTTTAAAAATCATAACTCCTTCAATAAAATTCAAAAAAATAAAAGGAAAAATGCCTTGGATAGAAAATTTCATCTAGAATATTTTAAAAATATTTTCAATGGATTTTGAATTCCCCTTTTCTATGAATTTGGGTTTCTTTAGGAATGCTAATTAGTTAATTATTCCTTAATTAAGTTACCAATTGATCTTAAATTTTTAGGGTTCATTTTAGGGGATGACCTCTGCCTCCCCTAATTTTCTTGAGATTTATTTATGCCTTAATTGGGGAAATTGCTATTTCATTCCCTAATTACCCCTTTCATGTAATTAAGAGTAATTAAGGTGTGATTAGTGGATTTACCCTTTGATTAAGTTTGATTAAGGTCAGATTCAGTGAATAGGAGTTTTATGGAATAATTTTGGGGCACTTCCCCCAAGATATTTTCTAAACCCCCTTTTCTTTCCTTAATCCCCTCTTAATTAAGTGTTAATTCATTAATTATCCCTTTAAATAATTTTCAAAAATTCTAAAAAGTTCCCAGAACTTAATTAATCTACCTTGGGTAGAAGCTTAAGTGTTTAGTAGCCTAAGTCTAATTAAGGAAATTAAAACCCCTTTCATAAGTGTGAATGGGTGTTTTAAAAGTACTTAAGCAAAACCCCTTAGCTTAATTAATTTTTAATTGTGAGCCAAATTACATTAGGCCCTTTTATTATTAGGTGCATTGCAAATTTAAATACCTTGTGGGTTTTATGTCATCTCATTGGCTCATAATTACTTAGTTAATTTTTTTAAGGTGTTGTAGGTAAGGGTTAATTGAGCTACTTAATTCATACTCTAACCTAATCAACACTTAAAATAGATTTAATTATCTAAAAATTAAATAAAAATACAAAACATATGTGGGAATGGGTTAGTAATAGCAAACTCATTTCACCTTTTTAAAATTAAATTAAGCTTCAAACTAAATAAAAATTATTTTGAAATTCACTTTTATTTATTCTAAATTTGCTTATTCCTTAATAATGTCTTTAAGATTTAAGTAAAGTGAGTTTGTTTACATGATTGCATTGCTTTAGATCTTTCCCAACATGTTAAGTTGTATGTCATGTGATTCATGCATTCATAATTTCATGTTTTCAAAGTTTTAAAATGAAATTGTTTACTTTATGTCAAATGTGCATGTGTTTGCTAAAGTAAAATATGAGTGGCTATTATCACTTCTAAATCCAAACTATTTTCAAAACTTATAAATCAAATATCAATCTGAAAGTGTGCTATTCATATCTTAATTATTAGCTTGCATGTGATGAATTATAAAGTCATGTTTAGTGTAGCCTTTCCTTTCTTCCTTATGTTAGAATAGTTTTGAATAGGAGTTGGTTAGATGTAGGGTTCATTTGAAAAGAACCCAACACTTACTTAATTCTATACCTTATTCATCCCTATGTCATCATCTAAGATGGATTGCCTATGCTTGCATGAATAAATTGCATAAACAAAAATGAAACTACAAAACAACTTTTGCATATTCTTTTTCCATTTCATTTCTTTTATATGCATGTTTGTACTTAGAAAAGTGGTATATTAGTTTGGACAACCCCGAGGTTGCGAGGCTTTAAGTAGCCCTATGTAAGTCATGTACCTTGCACCTCTGGTTAACAATGGCATTGGACTCACTTATGCCTTTCTTACTTTCATGCATGTATGTGAAATTTTGGATAAGGAAAACCTTTTATACTTAAGAAAATCATACTTGTTTAAACTTCTAAATTTCCATAAATGGATTATTTAGCATGCAACATAAAGTCTATTAATTATTCTCATTTGTAAGTATAGATATGCTTAGGATCCATCCATATGCATGTTATCTATGTTGGAAAAGATTTGAAGTAATGTGTGTTATGTGAATTTTGATTCATTTTATTTAATCTTAAATGCCTTCCTTTTTGAATAGGTTTATTTAGAGTTTGTCTAAACTTAGGATTAATTAAAAGATGTAATTAAAACATTCACCAAAATGAAATTAAAATATGAACTTACCTTAGAAATTACTTAAGGATTAGGGAAGGAAAGATTAGTTCTCTTCTCTTTCCCTCTCTTTATAACTTAGTAATTAATTCTAGGTTTCACTCAAACCAAACTAAAACATGAAATAAAAATTACCCAAAACACTCAGACAACATAAATGAACCCCTTCCTCCTCTGAGTTGAACATGTTCTTAACACTCAAAAAATTTGAACCTAAAGTCCTAATTAAGCATACCGCACAAACCATCAAAGCACACACATTAGCCTAGGTCACCACTTCTAGCCTTAAATTAGGTCGGTGCATGGTTTTATGTTATGTTTTGTTTTCTGATGAATGTTTTAGACTAATGTTAGGGTGTATACTGATAGAATGAATGGTAGGACATGCTTAGTCTAACTATTCTTTTCTACAGGGGATTGTGCGTAAGGGGCGCTATCATAAATAAAAATATAAATGCTTCTTACTTGCAGGTGCTTATACCCTTTTGCATAATCCATAGAACAGATGGGCTTAGTCACCTATGTGTGGGGTGATAAGTCCAATATACATGCTTGGGAGTTGTGTGGTGTGATTTGACTAACCTTTATTTTACAGGTGTTAGTTAAATTTCTACTTTTCCTTTTCATGTAAAAATTTGTATACGTAAGATTTTAGAATGATTTGTTATGAGGATTAGGATGAGCATTGGTCATAAGATCCCATCTTATGCACCATGTAAAGCTTGAAGAAAGAACAAAAGAAAAGAAAGAAGAAAGAAGAAAGAAGAAAGAAGAAAGAAGAAAGAAGAAAGAAGAAAGAAGAAAGAAGAATAAAGCTTGAAGACCCCCATAACAATGAATTTCTTTTCTTAAATTGTAATTTAATTCATTTGTAATCCAGGTTGTATAAGGGTAGAGCTCGGCTACCCAATTTGATATTTTTGGGTTTGTGCGGTGGTGCTCGACCACAAATGGTCATTTATTCTTTTGCACTAGTTTTATAAATTGATTGATGTTTGTTTAACTTGCGCATTAAGTGGCATAATTTTTCTAATTTCTTCATTGCTTTATGTATGGCCTGGATGTGGATTAGGATCTTTAGGAAAAAATAAATCTTTTACCCAACTTATCAACTTGAAATAAAACTAAACAACTCATAACCTCACCTAAAGCTTAGGATTAAAATCAAGATAAAAGAATTAGCAACCCCTTAGCTGGATGAGCATTTCTTTATAATATCATGCATAAATGTATCTTATTTCACTCTTGATCGAAGGGCTTCCACCTTTGCCAGAGAATCCGGCTTAAGCTTTGAGGGTAATGGTGGAAACTCACCTCTAAATTTCTTGTTGATTTTGTCCATTAATCTGATTTCTCATGCACTAGTCATAAAAATCCTATTAGCTTCAGTCAAAAATAATTGTCCAAAAATAATAATAAAATGAAATTTGAATGCATTAGATTTAGGTCATTTGAAGCATGCCTTTTACATGATCTAGTCTCTTTAGAGAGTGAGTTTAAGGACTTAGTCTCCTTTTAAATAAAAATAGCCTAGCTATCTTGCATAAGCATAAAGACTTGCCTACATGTATTTAAAATTATAGGAAGAGTTAGTTGGTGGCCAACCCTAGGCGGTTGTAAGTCCAAGCTATCGGGTGGTTTGTCCTTTCTTGTGGTAGCAAACTAATTACCCATTTTTCACCTTAGATTTAGGTTGTGCTTCTGACCCTCGCCAAGGCTCCCTAGATTTAGGTTCTGAGGTTGCTTCTCCCCTTTGTGGGCCATAAGCATAATTCCTCACCTCTTAGGCATTTCCTTAATCTTGTGTTAAGAAATCTTAAGTCCTAAAATTATAATAAAAAATATAACTCAAACAAACTAAATCAATCTCTAAAATATAAAGCCCAATTTTAGGATAGTTTAAGATGCTCGTTATGTTTCCTAACATCGTGAGCATCTCCTACTTATTTCTCATTTTGGCTTTGATAATAACTCCTTATTTTGATCAATCTCATTTGATCTTCAAACATAAGCCAATCGATTGATAGTCCTTCCTATTGAAATCTTCAAAGACAACGATCATTTACTTTAATTGAGAGTTTTCATAAAGGATCTCATTCCTTAGGATGTAATTAACTATGGGGCTTACCCTAGTAGGGAACTTAACAAACCCAGTTTAAAATAAACCTTGCTTTACTTTTCTATGTAAAGTAGGGGAAGAATCTCTCATACATATGAAGACACATCGTCCTTAGGAGTCCTTATCGAGGTGATTGGTTCCATTAAAGGGTAGTGACTTCTGTCTTTCGAGATAGTACACTATACCTTGATGATGTATCCGATCACCTGAATAAGTACATATACGGATTTGCATGGCATCTTACTAAGATGAATTTTTATATAGGGTGTTGCCTCATTCATTTCTCACCAACAGATTTGAAAGGGGACTCCCTCTATATAAATTTTTCTCCACAATTTTATATGTATTTTTTGGATAATTTTTAGGAACATGTCATTATTAAACCAAGAGCTGTGGTATCTCAGATCTCCTTCGAAGTAGTAGCTCTATACCCAAAGTGTCTAAGTTATATACCTTAAAAGAGCATAAATAATTTATACTTTAGGCAAACCTTAAATGTTGAAGTTTGTATGAAATATCGTAGTGATTTTAGAATTTTCCCTTAAATTTCTTTTGTATTTTCTATTTAGAAATTTTCTAACATTAAATAAGGTGATTTTCGATGAAGATCGTTAAAAAATTATAAATTTTAGTTAACCTCAAAGATTGTAAGAAAATTGATTAGACCTTCTAGATATGATTAAATCACAAAATTCTTTTAGTTAGGGCTTAATGGGAATTAAAAATTCAATTAATTGACTTAATCGAACCTAAACTTAAAAATTTACAATAAATTATCCACTAAGTTAAAAATTACAAAATGGCCATCTCTGGATTCATATTTTAGAGTGGAATCTACTAAAAATTGAAAAACACTAGATTTTTCTAATTATTTTGGGAATAATTTACAAATTATTGAAAATGATAATTTTTTGAATATTCTTAAAATACATACTGAATCAACCTAAAGTTTTTATGGTAGCTTCATCATATCAATTCCCACTTCCGATAAAATATCATGGCATTTGGGTCAGTAGATTAAAAGTTTTTGATTTATTAGTAATCTCATGATTGTTTAACTAAATAATTAATTTCATAAAAATTACTAAAAAGGAAAAATGACATTAATTAATTTTAAATTTTTTTTAAAAGATATTCAAATAAAATAATAAAACTTTTTGGGCTTAATCAAAGTAGAAAATCATTGAATCCAAACCTTAATCAACTTAAACAAATTAATTATATTAAATAAGATATAAATAAATTTAAATAATTTTTAAATAAATTGTATATTTATGTAAATATTGGAGATAAATAAAAATCTAAGTCATCACTAATTAAATCCTAAATTAAATTAAATAATATTGAACTTAATTAATAACTTAAAGTAATTAAACTTAATAAATCTAATTCATCATTAATTAGATTTTTATTAAATTAATCATATGGAACCAAATTAAATCTTAATCAAGTCTCAATTAAAATTAATTAACCATCATAAATCACTTTAAAGTTTAATGAGCCACTAATTAAGTTCTAAATGACTTGATTAAGATCATAATTATTTCTTAATTAAACTTTGATTAAATTAATCATGGTTAGTTAATTAATTATCATTTGACTTTTAATTAAATAAATCACTGAATTAGTCTTTAATTATGCTTTACATTAATTGGATTAGTTATAATGAATTGATTAATTATTAAATTATCTTTAATCATTTGATTAATTAATCATATAATTAAGGTCAAGCTTAATTAATCATTAATTAAATCTTAATTGAATGAATAATTTAATTAAATCAATCATGATTAGTTTAATTGATCATTAATGAACTTTTAATTAAGTTAATTACTTGATTAATCCTAATCAAACTAATCACCTAATTAAGTTAATAATAATGAACCCAAATAATCTTTAATTAAGTTAAATCAATCAAACACTTAACAAAGGTAAACCGAATTTGAAAAAAATAATAAGATAAATTAAGTTAATCATTAATTAACTTCAACTAGGTAAATCAATTAATCAAATTAATTATGAACATTCAATTAATCATTCATCACACTTTAACCAAGTTAATTATGATGAACTTAAATTAAACTCTAATTAAATCAATCAAATATCTAACTATGTTAAATCTAATTTGATCAAATTAACCATTTAAATAAGATAAGTTAAGTTAAATGTTAGAAAAACTTTAAAAATTAATTAACCAAGTTCAACATAAATACTTTATTAATCATTCATTAAATTTAGATTAAGTTAATTAAATTTAAATTTCAAATATTTACTAAACCATAATCAAGTTAATCAACTAATTAAGTTAAACATAATCAAATTCAATCAAAGTAAATATAATATTTAATTAGTTAAAATAATTAAATTACAAAATAAAAATAAATAAGTCCTAACCATCATAATAAAATTCAACTAAGTAGAAAACTCTAAAATTACTAAAATACTTTTAATTACATTAAAATATATTAATTAATTTATAAAATTAATCAAACCTAATCAAAACATAAAACTATTAAATTCAAATAGCAATAAAATCAACTTAGTCAACAAAAATCATACAAGTTGATGGAACTTTATAATAGTGAGTTTGAAATATGTAAAAATTTAAAACTAACACATTAACTAGACCCATAAAATTTCAATCACAATCTTAGGGTTAAGGAGTAAGTTTAGGTTCTTAGCTTCCTTTCCTAAAAATAATGATTTAACCATCTTGCATTCATAAAATTGAAGTCATGGATTTAAAACATTATGAGGTGTTTGCTCATAATACTTTCTAGGTGAGAAATAAGTCAAAAAGAGTTAGGATAGACTCTACTTCTGAGGTGAGAAAGAGCTAACATATATTAAGTATTTCTATTAAGTTGAGCTTCTAACTTATATTAAAAGCACTTTTAGATATAATGTCTGAAGCATCTTATTTTTCTTTTACTATAGGATTAAGTCATTAATTCTTAAGGGGTTTTTTTTTTGGCAGTCTTGTACTATTAAAATATAAGTTCTAACATTCTAATAAAATATTAACTCAAAATAAAAGTAAATTTCACTTTTGAAGCTATAAAGCCCAACCATATAATAAATTGAAATGCTTACTAAGCTTTCCAGTATCAAAATATTTCCTACTCATCCCCATTTGGAATATATAGAGAACTGTTCCTTTTGACCTATCCCATTTGACTTCCACATTTAGCAATTTTGAAATATCCTTTAAAATCCATAAAGATAAAAGCTATTTTATTTAGCCGAGAATTTTCTTAAGAAAATTTCTTTCTCATGAGATGCAATTAATTATAGGGCTTGCCCTTATAAGGAATTGAAAACATGATATAAAATAAACTCTGTTCTATTTCCTTATATAGTTCAGGGAAGAGGAATTATTAGAATATGCAAACCCATCAATTTTAGGAGTTCTTATTAAATGTTTAATCCATTAGAATGTGCTTTTTTTTCTTTTAGGATAGTATATTATTCCTTTAATGATGAATTTAATCACCCAAATAAGTACCTATAAGATCTGCATGGTGTACAAATAAAAACTACACAAAAAACACTAAATTACATAACCTTTTCTTAGTCCTCCATTAAACATAACTCTTTTATGACCATTAAAATAATTACTTGAAACCCTTAATCATATACATAAACATGTAAAACTCTATATCTTTTAAGCTAAAGTAGACACAAAACTTAATAATATGTAGTTGCACCACCATCAGTATAAAGAACAACCTTATAATGGAATTTATCCATACAAAAATTCATCTAATTAACAACTTTTATTTCAAGAGAATGAAATCTTCTGCTTGATCAATAAGATATTTTCAAATAAAGTGGAAAAATTGATTTTATTTTTCTTGTTAAATTTCTTTACTTCGATAAGATCCTATATAAAAGTAATATAAGATATTAATTCATGAAGCAAGGTATTTTAAGATTAATTTATCAATTCTACATGCAGTGAAAATCATATAAAAGCCAAGTTAATCCTATATTAGAACATACCCCAGCCTTTTGACAAATAAGAATTTATGTAATGTATGATTTATAAAGAAATATTTCATGGAACCAATTGATGTATTTTCAAAACAATAAAATTAAAATAATTTATAGTTACTTCTGATTAAGTAATTTTAAGAATGTTTATCTTCTCTATTAAATTGAATTGTTAACAAATACTTAAAGATTTCAAAATATTTTAATACATATGCATTTTATTATTATGTAAGCTTCTTCTTTTTTCTATATATTCATTATGCACTAAAAAAGTTATTTAGATTATTTGTGTATTTGTAAGACTAAAAAGGCCTTTTCAAAGGAGCTAAATTATCAAAAGAGAGCTTTAGACTTAAGTGATCCATTTTAACCTCCTTCCCACTTGGAGGTTCTTTAATTTAAACATCATTTGAATAATTAAGTATTTGTTAATTTTTTTTTATCTTTGTATTTTATATTTTTAAAAGTACTTCACTATATATTATGTATTTACAATCATTCATCCCCATACATCACCTTATAACCCTTATACTATGCCCAAATTTTAAATTTCTATATTTGATGATGTGCATAATAGTAATAAATTTTTGGACTAATTCTACCAATTAATTTGGTTTTTGACATAATATATATAACTATCAATGAATAAGTTTTTCAAAATTAAAATTGATATGAAAAATCAAAATACATCAAGATGACTTACAAAAAATAATAAATATAAGGGATAAAACTCAAACATACGTAGAGATGAAATAAAAATTTAAAATCTATGTACTTTCCAAGATAGCTTAAACTTCATATCCATATGATAGCTCACTAACATATTAGAAATGTCATTCAACTTTGGAAAAATGGAGATTAGGATATTTAAATAGTACGAATGAAAAAACTTATATATTCAATCATATAAATAAAAATTTTCAATAATCTTAAGAAATTATTATTTGCAACTGAAAATAATAATAAATAATAATAAAAAATTGAACATTTTGTCTCCAGCACCACGATGTTGCAAATCTGCTGCATAGGCTCTAGCTCCATTGCCCAAGTTTAAAGAGTCTAGAAAGCACCAACTACTACCACCAATAGCCATCCTCATATGCAATAACCGCTCGAGGGAGTAGTTAGGAGAGAAAAAGTGGTTGATAGGAGAGTGGAGCGACTAAGAATCGACTCTGACCCTTCTTCTAGTTCTTCTTCTTCTTCTTCCCTTTCTGGCCACACTCTTTTCCCTCTCACTGCTTTGGACTTCGCTATGGGTTTCTCTTCATTGCATGCTTTCCTTCTTGTGTGAGGCAAGATTCCAGGTAAAACTCTAAATGAAATACTTCTTTTATATGATTCATCGCTCTATAGGAAAATATTGATGAATTCCACCATTCATCTTCGATTCAGTGTGAAATGAAGATCCTCCCTTCATTGATCTTAAATTCAGAGTAAGGGAGAAGAACATGATGCATTAAAAATAAAGTTTTATGCATTGCCAAGACAAAATGCTATTGAAATCAAGATTAAATTAGTTTTTAATTCACTAAAATACAAATTTAAAATTTCAAGGCCTCCATCATCTAACTTGGTTCTAGCGTGAGATGAAAAAACCCTCCCTTTATTGATCTTGGGTCTCTAACAAAAGAGAAGAGTGCATTTTGCACTAAAATATTTCAAAAACTAGCATTGCAAAGTTGTTATCCAGCAAACAATTATAGGAATCATCAAATCACATAAGAAAATCGCTTTAGAACTGAGTCTTCTGGCTCATTGCATCATAATGTTGATACCCAGCATGACGATGTTGAGCTCTTAGGATTTTGAACCTTGGCGCTACTCCTTGTAGTGCCACAATGCTGATACCTAATAGCACAATGTTGAGCTCTCAGGATTTTGAACCTTGGCTCTACACCTCGTAGCATCACCACACTGATACCCAGTGCCGTAGTGTTGAGCTCTTAGAATTTTAAAAATTGGCACTCCACTTTACAGCACCGCAATGCTATTATGTAGCACCAAAGCATTGTGACCTGTGCGGTGTTACCAAATCTTGGCACCATAACATTGCCTTCTCGAGTTTGAAAGTCAAAATTTCCACTTTAGATCATTACAACACTATTGTATGGCGCCAAAGCGCTATGACCAGCATCATGGTGTTGAATCTTGGCATCGCAGTGTTGCCTTCTCAGATTATAAGGCCAATGTATCCACCTGCAGAACCACAACACTATCTGAAAGCATTGAGGTGTTGCAATGTAGTGTTTTATTTTGGATGTTGTTGGGTGAACACCACATAGATCTTAGGGGGTACTTATTGAAGTGATCAGATATGATATTGTGGTATGATATACTATCTCAAAAGATAGAAACACACCCTACAATAAACCTATCATCTAATAAGAACTCCTAAGGCATGTTGGGTCTTTGTATATGCCAGAGATCTTTCCCCTACTTTAGATGAAAAACTAATGTAGGGTTTATTTTTGTCAGGTTCTTTAGTTCCCTAAGGAAGCAAGCTTCCATAGTTAATTATATCTTAGAAAATTAGATTTCTAAAGAATACTCTCGATTAAAGTATTCAATCAAATCTCCAAATATTGTAAGGCTAGGCTATCAAAGAATTAATTATTCTTGAAAATTCAAGTGAGAATATTCAATCAGGAATGAATTATTTTGGACTCCAAGGGAAGATAAGTGGGAAGTATTCATGATACTAGGAAGCCTAGTGAGCACTCCAATCTACCCTATGGTGAGGCTTTATATGTTTTAATGAGATAGTGTATTTTAATTCGAATTGGAATTTTATTAGAATGTTAGGGGTTATAATTCATCAACACAAGATTGTAAAAATGCCTAAGAAGTGAGGATTTATGTTCATAGCCCAAAGGAAACAAACAACATCAGATCCTAAATCTAGAGAGCTTTAGTACAAGATAAAAGTATGACTTAAATCTAAGAGAAAAGGGGACATAATGGTTTATCTCCACAAGAGAGGATAAATCATCCGACTCTTATGGACTTACAACTGCCTGGTGTGGCCGCCAGTTAACACCTCCTACGATTCAAGCCCATGTAGGCCGATCTTATATAATTGCAAGATGGTTATGCTATTCTTTAATTGGAAAGGGACTAGAGTCCTAAACTCACTTCTTAAGAAACTAGAACATGACTAACATGAGTATATGATTTAGTCTAAATGCAAAATTATTTATGAATTTTAGATTATTTTGACACAGTATTTTGGACAAAGGCTTGGGATATTTTATGCCAAACTGCATGATGGAATTGAGTCATTGGCCAAATAAGAGATAAAGAGGGGGATCTCCATCATGAGGGGGTGCTCTCATAGGTCAAGCATTCCCTAAAGTGCAAGAATGGAGGCCCTCATTATTTCTAGAGTGAAATAATATGATATGCATGTTCTTAGATATACAACATTCAGCTAAGGGGTTACTAAATATTTTAATTATCTTAATTATATCCTAGGTTTTAGATGAGATTGAAAGTTGTTTTAAGATTTGGTTATGAGTTGTTAATTTGGTAGAAAAATTAATTTTATCCTAAGAGACTACCTCATCTAGGCCATACATTCAAACATCAAGTTTAAGGAACTATGAAGAAGATTCAATTCTATTACACAATCTAAACACAACAATCAAATATTTATAGATCTCATAAAAGAATAAGAGGCTGGTGTGGCCAGGTATCACTGTACACTCCAAAAAAAAAGAGAAAATTGGGTAGCCAAGCTGAATTACAAAAGAATATTATAATAGAAATTAAATTAGATGTTATTGGGGTCATCATTCCTTATTTTACTTCTTCTTTCTTCTTTATTTTCTTCTTTCTTCTTTTGATTTAATTATGCTCCAAGGCTTCACAGGGCCTCCCAAGATAATGCCTTCTAGCCACTCCTCATCCTAAACCCATAGTACTAATCTGAATTCCTATTACATAATTACATTTATTATGGAAGGTAAAGTCTAACTACACCTACAAAATAGATGTTAGCTAAACATACATACAAACTTAAGCAGTTATAGTTTATAATTTGGACTTAGCACCCAACATGTGGGTAACCAAGCCCACATGTCAACCACAATCCTAACATCTAATCTAAAATAATACATCACAAAATAAAACACAACATCATTACATGCATCATCCTAACCTAAAGCTAGAAGTGATGATTTAGCATTCTATTATGTGTGTTTAGGCTTAGTGTGGTATGTCTTAGCTAGGCTTTTGAATTATGATTGTTTAAGGTTTTGAATTATTCAATTTAACATGATAGGTCATTCCATTTTAAGTTGTTTAGAGGATTTGCATATTTTAGTTTTATATTTTATTTATTTCATTTGATATTCACTTAACATCTAAGTGTTGTAAAGAGAATAAGAAAGATTAACCTTCTTCATCCCTACCTTAAGTCATTTTCTAAAAGCATATTTTTATAATTTAGTTTCTTTTAGTGAATGATTTATTATATATTTTATTAATCCTAAGTTTAGGTTAATCTTAAATAATCTTATTGAATATTAAAGGCATCTTAAGACTAATGTAATTGAATTATCATCACATAGAACATGTTACACCATTTCTTTTCATCACCCGTAACATGCATATGATTTAAGACTTAATATACCTATACATGCAACATACTTTTGGCACACTTAAATGATTATGAATGCATATGTTTTGGTAGAAAAGGAGACTTTCATTTCTTAGCTAAGTACACACACACACATGTATAAAAGTTTTAAGCAAGTACGTGTCATTGTTTAAACCAGGGAAGTGAGATAATCAATGACCTCCATGGGGCTACTTAAAGCCTCGTATTCTTAAAATGTCCAGGCTATATACTTGCTATTCTTAAATACATATGAATGTATACACAACCATATGAATGAAAAATACACAAAATATTGTATTTTTGTTAAATTATCTACACATGTAAAGTAAAGCTCTATCCAAATTCTAGTACAAGTACACATAGGAATGAAATTAAATAAGTATGTGCCTTTATTATCAAGGAAAGTGAGATAAACAAATAACCTCCGTGGGGATACTTAAAGCCTCGTATTTTCGAGATGTCTAGACTATATACTTATTATCATTCAAACATATGTAAACCCATACATGATTCAAAGAATAAAGCAACACTTTAACATGCTTGAGCTATAAACACATGCAAACCATATAGAAATATTAATAGCTAATATCAATCTAAATTTTCATTGTTAACTTATAATTTTAAAAATAATTTTAAAATTTATTAGTGATAATAGCCACACATATAATAGGATTAAGCCAACACATGTAATTTACACATAAATAAATTTCATTTAATTATTTGATTTTGAAAGCATGAATGTATGATGCCACATGACATACAACATTTATTGTGATTGAAAAGGAATGATTAAACATAGCCACATAATTCATCCAACTACATTAATTCCTAAGGACAATCACATTGAATAAAATCATTTAAAGAAAATCAAAGCTTCTTATTAAATTTGATTTTAGATTTTAATTAAAATTAATTAGGAAAAAACACTTGCTATTTTTACCCCAACCCATGTTGATGATTTAATGTGTTTAAGGAGAAATAATTAGATGAATTTTATGAATTAACTAAGTTTGAATCATTAAGTAATTCATTTAATTACTCTTTCCTATGCTTCTTTAATTTATTTAACCACTTAGTCATGAGCCTCAAAAGATGTGCAAATGAGAAATTAAAAAATGTAATAATCCTAAAGGACTTAATGCAATAGGCTCATGCTTAAGTGTTTATTAGATTAAGGAATCAAATTAAGTACTTTTATAATTTTCCCACACCCATGGGTTAATCATAATTTTATTAAGGGTTTTTATATTGTTGAAAACATAAAGAGGAACCCATGAATTAAATATTAATTATCTAAAGTGATTATCATTTCAATTTAATTAATTTTTATTAATAATTACTTAATTAATTTCTTAATTAACCCATGCATTAATTAATTCTATTTAATGAAATGAGTTTGAGAAAGTAATTAGGAAAGAGATCCTAATCACTCTTCCTCATCATCTCACTATTAATTAGTGATTATTGAAGTTTAATTAATTAATTTTACTATTTAGAATTTTAAATAATCATTAAATCACTTAATGAGGATAATTAAGTTGAATTTCAAATTCCCTAATTACATTGCCAATAAATCCTAAGAAAATTATGGGAGGTAGAAGTCATCCCATTAAATCAATATTTCAAGTTTGGAATTAATTGCCTAAGTGATTAGGTCTTAATTAAGCTAATTAAGGAAAAAATAAACACTAATTAAGCTTTGTTCACTTTTCAAACCATAGGGAAATCATTTTTTTAAAAAATCTCCTCTATTTACCCTTTCCAAAATGGGTTTACTTGTATTTTTCTAATTTTTCTATAATTAGTTCTGAAATTTTGAAGTTCTGAGTAATTAAAACACATTTAAGTCTTAATTAACCCCTAATCCCATCAATGCCATATGGGAGCTGATGTGGCGACACTTTCCACATCGCGCCGTAGGATTGGCCTCTTAAAATGTCTGATGCGGCATGTTGAGTTAGTGGCGATGGGCGTGCTTTCGTCCCCGTCGTTCGATCTTGGACTGGACAGTGGGGATTAGTCCTGCACTTTCTAAGGATTAAATTAAATAAATCTAATCAAATTAATCTCGACCATCCATTCCAATCACAGAAAATTGATGATGGATGATCGTTAGTCCCCCGAGCAATGAAAGATAAACATCGTCTGCCCTCCTCCTCTTGATCCGAGCTCATTGGAGCTCAACAGGATCGACTCCAAAAGCTTCAAGGAATAGATCTAAGGGGATCCTATGGTTAGAATCATACAAAATGACAAAATTGTTTACAAAAGAGAAACACCTAGGGCATTTTCTATGGTTTGCCAAAATTTATCTCATCGGAGCTCAAGACCAGTGGTCCGAATTGAGGCAACTTCATCTTAAAGAGATAAAGCCCTGTTGAGAAGCTCGAGACTTGCCTCCTCATTGGAGGCTTTATGGACCAAGCATCATTAGAAATGACATTGAAGTTGGTCTATGGACGGTCTCCGATGCTCAAATTGGTTGGGAATTGATTTGTTTCTCCTCAGTAGAGCTTGGGGAGTGTGTGGGTGAAGTTAATTTGGATATGATTGAGTTTGAGTGGTGTTGGACGGAGTGGGGGATCTTTTTTTCTCAGGTTTGATGTCATCAATGATGGGGAGCTCAAGGGATATCAGGAAAGCACAAGGAAAGCTCATCTTCTCACTCTGAAGCTCTATGAATGACTTGGTGTGTGTGGTAATGAGATGGGGAGGAGTATACTCTCCTCCCCAAATCAGATTGTTTGGATGGTCTCTGCATTTGGCTGATGTTCAGCCGGTGCAGGCGACTGGGGACGTCAGAGGGGTGCTGAGGTGGAGCTCCTTGAATGGCTGAGGGTCGGGTATAGGTTGAGGTGGAATGTCCTTGCTTCCCATGGTGAGACAATGAGGAGGCTTGGATTAGCTCACCTCCATTGACCCATGGCTGACTCAACTAGCTTTGAGTCAAGATAGCTAGTGGGTCAGAGGTCCAAATTAAGCTTTGGGTGGATACCAAGGGCAAAAGGGTAGGTGAGACCAT
Source organism: Cymbidium sinense (assembly GCA_021442155.1). Lineage (NCBI taxonomy): Eukaryota > Viridiplantae > Streptophyta > Magnoliopsida > Asparagales > Orchidaceae > Cymbidium > Cymbidium sinense. The sequence goes on from CM038223.1 coordinate 41,002,397, forward strand.
CCAAATGTAAGTTTTGTCCCATTTAGAGGGGTTTTTCCAAAGGATCTTAGGCTAATTTAGGTTTGAAATGGATTGGGTTTGATTTTGGTTGACCCATGGTGACCCAAGGATGGTTTGGTTGGGTTTGGGCTTGGTTTGAGTGTGTTGGATCAATTTGACTCATGTAGGTCAAATATGGTTCAATTAGGCTAGGTTGACCCATGGGTCAAATTGGGTCAAGCTAAGAGTTGGATCAAGTTCAAATGATGATTTAAGTTATTTAGGTTCAATTAGTTTGATTTGATTTGAAGTGGATTTGAATTTGGCTCATATATCAAATGGGCTAAGTTGACTAATTTGGTCAAATTGGCCAATTTGGCTTGGGTTAGGTATTGGTTTAAGTTTAATTGATGATTTGAAGATAATTGTAAGTGTTGATTTCAATTAAATGGATTTAGGGATGATTTAGTCTAATTTGAACTTTTAGGTCAATTTGGGCTAAATGGGTAAATTGGGTTGACTTGGTCAAATTGGGTTCAACCAAGGGTTTGATCATGTTCAATAATCAATTTGTGATGGATTTGAGTAATTGGTTGTAATCAATTTGGTGTAGGATTTTATTTGGTCTAATTTGGTCTTTTAGGTCAAATTGGGTCAACTTGGTTCAAAGGGCTAATTGGACTTGATTTGGCTCAATTGATGGTCAAGTCATATTTGAGGATCAATTTAAGGTTGGCAGATATCATTGATTTGAATTAATTAAGTTTGGTATGAATTCTGGTTTAATTTGGTTACCGTAGGCTAATTGGGTCAACTTAGGTCAAGTGATCAAATTAGCTTAGTTTGACCCAATTATTTATAATTGATCAATCAAGAGTGGTCAACAATCATTATGGGACGTTTTGAATAGGTTGGTTCAATCTAATATGGGTTGAATTGGAGTTTGGTTCAAATGGGTCCTTTAGGTCACTTTGGATTAAGTGAACCAAATTGGTCAATTTGGTTGTATTGGGTTGAATTAGGTTGAGTTGAGTTCAATGATTAATTTAGGATTGATTGATGCTTTGATTGTAATTGATTTGGGTTTAATTGGATTTTGGTTCATTTGGACTTTTTGGGTTTAAATTGGCTAGCTTGGGTTGATTGAATTGACTTGATCAATTAGTTTGATTGTAGATTTTGGAAGAGTTTGAAATTGTTGGAGTGCTTTTTGTGAAAATCAATTGGGTTTGGTTTGATTTAAGGAGCTTTAGAGTCCATAGAATTGGGTTATGAGATTAGGTTTAAATCATTTTGGCTTGGAGCTTGGATATAATGTGGGATTCACTTGGGTTTTGATTATATTGGTTTGAGATTTGGTTTTGGCCAAGGGGATAGGCATCGGTCTTAGTCTAGGCCATAGGGTAGGTAGGTCCCCTTAGTCCTAAGGTATAGTCTAAGCCTAAGGCATACCTCCCTAAGTCTCTAGGCTTGGGTATAGTGTTCCCTTAATTAGTAGAAGTGTCCTATGACTAGAGAGGTTTTAGTGTCTAGAAGACTCTTAGGTATAATATGGGGTGAGTCAATCCTCACTCCAAAAGTAAGGTCAATAAAAGGACCCCAATTAGGCGTGGTGTAACTAACAAGGCACACTTCACGTATTTGCATTGACCGAAATGATCAACAACATCCAAGAAAGAGTACAAGCACTAAAGGTGGAAACCCATACCTAAATAGAGAGGTAAATAGAACCATGAATCCTAACGTGCAATTCGCTTCATGACAATGGTATGGGAGCAAGGATTAGACTGGTTTAATTGGTTGAGAAATGGCTTTGTACCAAGGGCAGAAAAAGAGATCTGCTATGGGACTGAGGTTTGAATGAATTGTTTGCTTGATTGGAATTCATTGGGGATATAGATTTGATTTAGTTTATTTAGTTTGGTTGATTTTGGTTTAATTTATGGAAGATGGATCCATTGGGGATATGGGTTTAATTAAGTTTGATTGGAATACACTGGGGGTTAAAATCATGATGGGATTTAAATGGAATCTGCTAGGGATTAAGATTGTGTTGAGCTTGTTTTGATTTAATTTGATTGATTTTGTTTGAATTTCGTTGGTTGATTTGGAGGGGTATCCACTAGGGATATAGACTTGGTTGAATTTGTTTGATTTATTTTGTTAATTTAATTGTTGATTTGGTTGATTGACTTGGTTTGATTTTGATTGATTTGTTTCCATTAGGGATGTAAATTTGAGTTTGTTTGATTTAATTGGATTGGTTTTTTATTGATTCCATTGGGGATGTAAGTTTTAGTTTATTTATATTTTAATTTTGATTGATTTATTGTTGGGTTTTGATTAATTTTGATTTGGACCTTATTAATTTGCGATGGATCGCACTAAGGAGGGGGTACATGAGCCTGGTCCTGCTTTAGTTTTACCAATTTATAGAGAGTCTAGCAGCCGAAGAGTAGATACTATCCACCCTAAATTTTGCCCAACAATTTGTAACGGCTAAATTAGGAAGAAGGCTCGGGGACTCATATCTTCTAAAGTAAAATTAGCTATTGGGGTGACCTGCTGATGACACAATAAGTCAAACCCGACCTAGGGTGATTACTGAGTAAGTACCACTGGGGTTCTTATCTCAATTTATAATAATCAAGACAATTCTTATAGGGTGTTTTATTGATACTGCCCAAAAGATAGGATGCCTACATGGGAAGAGGTGCCTCTAAGGGTCTTATCCTAATCCACAAGAGATTTCATTTTGTTTGTTTATTTATTTTGATTAGCATGGACCCTGTTGGTTTATGAGGAGCCACATTAAGAAGGAGCCACGGGGGCTTTGGACTATCTCATACTTACTAGTCCAATGGATAGTTTGTGCATCCGCAATAAGAACTTCCAATCACAAGGGTGGCTACTAGGAATGGGAACTGTCCAATCCAAGAGTAACATGAGTAGTGTCTAGATGGGGTCATGAAGATGTAATCCAAATAGAATTTCCATAGGGAAGGTGCCTATGATGGTCTTATCATAATCCCTGAAAGATAAAGCATGTAGCTATATGGTGGCTAGCTCAAGGGAAACCACAGAGACTCACATCTACCTGAGCGGTGTTATCCACCAGGTGGGTTGCTGTTATAAGGCAAACACCAGTTAACCTAAGGTGCTCGTTGATTTGCAACAATCAATCTAGGAAGAAAGCGTCTGGGACTCACATCCTCCTAAGCAGGACTAATCATCGGAATAGTCTATTGTCGTCTAAATAACTACTATTCGACCTAGGGTAACTACCAAGTGGGCAGTCACAAAGAAGGACTGGACCCAAACTTGAAGTAGTCAGGAGGAGGAAGAGCCACTATGGGACTTACCCTAATCCTCAAATATAAATTCAAACCTGATCAATGTGCAGTGGCTAGTTCATGAAGAAAGCTTGGAAACTCACATCTTTTTAAACAAAGCTAACATGAAGGTAGCTTATCGATCATATAATAAAGCATACAACGCTAACAAGGTGTTCATCGATTTGTAATGGCCAAGTTAGGAACAAGGTATGGGGACTCACATCTTCTTAAGTTGAAAGACCACTGGGGAGATATACTGTGTAGTGGATCGTCGCTAATTACCTAGTGGGTGCCGTGGACTTATCTCAATTCAAGGTAGTCCAAAATAAAGGATTTATGTTTGATTTATTTGTGTTTATTTGTAATTTTGTGTTTGAGCTGTGGTGAAAAATTCCTAAAGGGGTGATCGGAGTCGTCTTTTAAATATGTTGGTGAGAAATAAAAGAGGACAAGACCCTTATAAAAATTTGTCTTGTTAAGATACCATGTAGATTCATAGATATACTTATTCAAGTGATCGAGTATGTCATTAAGGAATAGTACACTATCTCGAAAGATAGAAGTCACTACCCTTTAATGGACCTATTCACCTCAATAAGGACTCCTAAGGATGATGGGTCTACATATGCACTAGAGATTCTTCCCCTAGTTTACATGGAAAAGTAAAGCAGGGTTTATTTTAAATTGGGTTCGTTAAGTTTTCTACAGGGGAAATCCTTCATTGTTAATTACATCCTAAGGGACGGGATCCCTTAGGAAAACTCTCGATTAAGGTAAATGATCGTTGTCTTTGAAGATTTCAATAGAAAGGGACTATCAATCAATTGGTTTATGTTTAGAAGATTAAATGGGATTGATTAAAAGGAGTTATTATGAAGCCAAAATGGGAGATAAGTAGGAGATGCCCATGATGCTAGGAAACCTAGTAAGCATCTCAAACTATCCTATAGTTAGGCTTTACATTTTTGAAATTGATTTAGTTTGTTTGAGTTGTATTTTTCATTAGAAATTTAGGACTTAAAATTCCTTAACATAAGATTAAGAAAATGCCTAAGAGGTGAGGAATTATGCTTATGGCTTACAAAGGGGAGAAGCAACCTCAGAATCTAAATCTAGGGAGTTTTGGCAAAGGCTGAAAGCACAATCTAAATCTATGGAGAAAATGGGTATTTTGGTTTGCCTCCACAAGAGAGGACAAATCACCCGACAACTTAGACTTACCATCACCTAGGGGTGACCGCCAACTAACTCCTCCTATGATTTTAAATACATGTAGGCAAGTCTTTATGCCTATGCAAGATAGCTAGACTGTTATTACTTAGAAAGAGACTAAGTCCTTAAACTCACTTCCTAAAGAGACTAGATCATGTAAAGGGACATGCTTCAAATGACCTAAACCTAATTCAATTCAAATTTTATTTTATTTTTATTTTAGACAATTATTTTGACTCAGGCTAATAGGACTCATATGACTAATGTATGAGAAATTAGATTATTGGCCAAAATCAACGAGAAGAGAGGAGGTGAGTTTCCACCATGGCTCTTAAAGGTCAAGCCAAGTTTCTCTAGCAAAGGTGGAAGCCCTCCAATCAAGAGTGAAATAAAATTTATTTATGCATGATATTATAAAAGAAATGCTCATCCAGCTAAGGGGTTGCTAATTCCTTTATCTTTATTTTAAACCTAAGCTTTAGGTGAGGTTATGAATTATTTAATTTGAATTTGAATTATTAAGTTAGGTAAAAAATTATTTTTCCCTAAAGAGCCTAATCCACATCTAGGTCATACATAAAATAAGGAAAAAACTAGGAAAAGTATGCCACTTAATGCATAAGCAAAAAAAATCATCAATCAATTTATAAAGCTAATCGTAAAAAGAATAAAAGGCCATTGTAGTTGGGTAGCACCACACAAATCTAAAAATATCAAATGTGGGTAGCTGAGCTCTACCCTTATACAACCTGGATTACAAATGAATTAAATTATAATTAAGCAAGGAATTCATTATTATGGGGGTCTTCAAGCTTTATTCTTCTTTCTTCTTTTCTTCTTTCTTCTTTTGGTTCCTTCTTTTGGATGGTTAAAAGGTGGATGCTCCAAGGCATCACATGGTACATAAGATAGGATCTTATGGCAAATGCTTATCCTAATCCCCATAATAATCATTCCAAAATCCTAATTGCACAAATTTACATGAAAAGGAAAATATGGAAATCTAACTAACACCTATAAAATAAAGGTTAGTTAAAACAAACCACATAAATCCCAAGCATGTATATTGGACTTATCACTCCACACATGGGTGACTAAGTCCACTGGCCTATGGATTATGCTTAGGGGTATAAAGCTCCTACAAGCAAAAGTATTTATATTTTTATTTATGATAGTGCCCCTTAAGCACAATCCCCTGCAGAAAAGAATAGTTAGACCAAGAACATCCTATCATTTATTCTATGAGCATACACCCTAACATCCAGTCTAGAACATATATTATAAAATAAAATAAACATCAAATCATGCACTGACCTAACCTAAGGCTAGAAGTGGTGACTTAACTTTGAAGGTTTCTGTGGTATGCTTAGCTATGGCTTTAGGTTCAAATTTTCTAAGTGTGAATGATATGTTCAACTTAGAGGAGGGTTTCTTTTAAGTTGTTTAGTTATTTTGGGTTGGTTTTATTTCATGTTTTGATTTGGTTTAAGTGGATTCTACAATTAATTACTAAGTTATGAAGAGAGGGAAAGTGAAGAGAACTTCCCTTTCCTTTCCCAACCTAAGTAATTTATAAAGTAGACTCACATTTTAGTTTCATTTAGGTGAATGTTTTGATTATATATTTTAATTAATCCTAAGTTTAGATAAACTCTAAACAAACCTATTCAAAAAGAAAGGCATTTCAAGATTAAATAAAATGAATCAAAATTCACATAACACACATTACTTCATTTCTTTCCCAACATATGTAACATGCATATGGATGGACCCTAAGCATATCTATACATACAAATGGGAGTATTAGACACACTTTATGATGCATGCTAAGTAATACATTTAAGAAAATTTAGAAGTTGAATATGCATGATTTTTCTTAAGTAGAAAGGGGTTTCCTTATCCAAATTTTCACATACACATTTGAAAGTAAGAAAAGCATAAGTGAGTACAGTGCCATTGTTAACCTGAGGTGTAAGGTACAAGACCTACTTAGGGCTACTTAAAGCCTCATAACCTTAGGGTTGTCCAGACTAATATACCACTTTCCTTAAATACAAACATGCGTATAAAAGAAATGAAATATAAAAGGAGAATGCAAAAGTTGTTTAATGGATTCATTTTTTGCTTATGCAATTTACACATGCAAGCATAGATAATTGTTGACCTCATTTTTGGAATGAGCTCTCAACTCCTCCATCTCAGACATAGGACTTCTCTTAGACTTTAAGAATTCCTTAGTCTTAAGACACATCTAGTGATTAGGTGGACACTTAACCTAGCCCTAGAGACTTAGAAGAGTTAGCCATAGGAATAGGTTATGCCTTAGGGGTGTTAAGAAAAATTGCTTGCCCTATAGCTTGAACCAACTCCTCATTTCCTTCCTTTAAGTCAAATTCAATTAAACTCCAAACTCATATCAAATTAATAATCAATTCCAGCCTAATTGATTTTCCTTAAACTCAAATCAATTCCAAATGATTGAAATCTATGATCAACTCCAAATGATTGAAGCTCATGATTAAAATTCCAAATTCTAAATCTTTCCTAAGCCCTTTGATTCTATCTTATGGACTTTGCTCAAATTAAATCTAAATCAATTTAATTTTAAAAAAATTTCTCATAACCCATTTGTATTTTCATTTATATTTACAAATATAAATGAATTATAAATTCAAATATACAAGAATCAACTCAAAAATCAAATCCAAATTCAATCAAAAATCCAACCTAAGCCTTCAAGACAAAATCTTGAACTTAACTAAATCAAACTCAAATCAAGCTGAACCCTTGATTTTTCTTCATGATTCAATCAATCTTAAATTATGAATCCAAATATAAACATAAATTTCAATCATCAAACCAAAACAAAATTCAAAAATCAAACCCAAGTCAAACTCATGTTCACCCTTTGACTCAAAATTATCAAATGAATCAAAACCCATTTGATGCTAAATCTCTTACAATTAGATTTATGTTTCAATCACAAGTCTCTATGTGAGTTCAACCAAACTTGAATCAAGCCTTGATCAAACCAACTAAACCTAATTGGCTCACTTGACCCAAAGTGGCCAATTTGACCTACATGAACCATAATTCAATTCAATTTAAATCAAAGTGAATTAATCCAATTTAAACTTCATGTCATATTGGTTGATCATCATAGGTTACTCAATTATCATGAATTGGGTCAAACCAAGTTAACCTAGCCCATTGACCAAGCTAACCCTTTAACCCACATGAACCCAAACTAGCCAAATTGTAACCTAAACCAAATTGATTGTGACTAATGGCTCAAGTTCACTCCAAATTGATTATTGAACTTGACCAAAGCCTCAATTAAACCTAATTTGACCAATTGGCCAACTAGACCCAACCTAGCCCAATTGACCATAAACCCAACTTGACCTAAAAGGTCAAATCAATTCAAAATCAAATATAAATCAAATTGATTGGAAATAAAGGTATCAATCCATTTCAAATGATCAACCAAACCCAAACTAAGTCATAATTCAAGCCAATTTAGTCAATTGGGTCAAATTAGTCAACTTAGCCCAAATTGACCTAAATGATCAAATTAGCTAAAACACAAATTAAATGTAAATTAAACCAAATTAATTAAAGCCAATTGAATCAATATACTCCAAATATTCATTTGAACTTGACCTAACTCTTGGTTTGACCCAATTTGACCAATTGGTCAACCTAACCTATTTTGACTCATTTTGACCCAAATGGGTCGAATTAACCCAAATTAAACCAAATAAACTTCAAATGACATGAAATGCGGTTCAACTTACTTTTTACCAATTTCAAATCTACCCAAATCAAATTCAATATCAAATGACCACTTTGCCCTTGGGTCAATGGCATTCCATGAGAAAAGGCATTTTCCTAAGTGGTCATTTCTCTTCCTTGGCCACTTGACACTCATCCATTAGTCCACTTAGGCACCAAGAACACTAATTTTCTAAACCAAGGAGTGGTTGGGGTAGCCATGACTCATGGGGAGGTGAAATCTCCTCACCTCTCCCATTGGAACACTTGGCATGAAGGACACTCACCTCCCCTTGGCTAGGACACCCCTTTGTCCTTCATAGCAGCCATGTTCCATGCCTTAGCCAATCATAGGGAGCCACCTAGGATGATTCTCTTCCATTCCCAACCACTCCAAGCCAAGTAACATGAGTTTGGAGAAAAATTTTAAACAAAAAGTGGAAACAAACTCATTTCACTTAACTTTTCATTCTAAGGCTTTAGTGGCTGAAAGAAACCCTGATTCCTCTCATTCTCCTCCTCCTAGAGCTCCTAAAAGCCATTAGCCATCATCCACTTCATTTTGGAGAGAAATACTCGAAAACTAAGGGGATTTTGGTGAGGAAATGATGATCACCAGGGGAAACTTTATTTTGATGTGAAGGCGAGGATCTAAGCTCAGTCCAAAGCTTCTTCCCTCACTCGATAGCGCACTCGAGTCACCACTACCGCCGAAAATCATCTCCAATTAGGTAACCTTTAAAAACTATAGCCAACTTTAGGATCTTTCATTTTGTGATAAATTTTTCATGATTTTTAGGAATCTACTCTAGATAATCCCGCATTTTTACTTTAAATCATTCCAATTAGAAAATAGAAAATTTTTGGTGCGAATTGATGCAAAAATAAGTCTATTTTGATAAGTTTTCACTTAGAAACTCTTATTTTCCATTTAAAAGCTGAAATCGCTCACCGCTAGCATCGGGTACCACCATCCGATCGCAGCTATGGGATCGGATTGCTCACGCATGGATCGCCGCGTCTTGATTGTTTGATGCAATCTGGACCATCCATCACATGGTTCACCCACTCAGACGGCTCAGATTGCATGTCGATCACGCGATCTGGGCCTTCAGATCATGTGAATTGATCTAGACCGTCCGATCGAAGATCGGATGGTCCAGAGCAGCTCACAGGTTGCTTTCCGAGGTTTGAGCAAGTCTTTCCCGCCCATCCGCTGAAGCGGCACCATGCACGAATCGCATGATGTACGCATGCGCGCCACGTGACACTATCCCACCGGCGCCACGTGCCATGGCCACTTCATCCGTACGCTTTTTTTTCGATTTTAAAAATTAATTAAAATACTTGACACTTCAAACATTCATAGAGTATAAAATACTTCACCAAAAATTATAAATAAGAGCTCGTTGAATTCATCTTTTTGAGAGGAATCCAACAAATCAAAAATCCCCAAATTTCATTAAATATTTTGAGCTTAATTGGACTTTTAGTAAAAATAAAGTTTATTTAATTAAATCAAAAATACATGTCAAATTAAGTTAAAATTTTCAAGCATTAAAATTGATGTTAAATACACTTACCATAAAAATTTCAAGTCAAAATAACCTTTGGATTAAAAGATATTGAATTTTGAGTGTCAAATAGTTTATTTTAATAAAATAAATTAGCATAATTCTTAAAAATCACTTAAATCAATTGAAACTTCAACAATTCATAACTAAATGTAGAAAAATCATAAAAATATGAATTAATGTTCATTTTAAAGATAATTCAGAGAAGAATCACATAAAATTATTTATAATTGAATTTGAGTAGTAGATTTGCCTTAATTAGGGTTTAATTGAAAACTTAATAACCCTAATTACTCCTTAATGACTTCTTTAATTAATTCCAAACATCTCAGAAATATTTAGTGGGATGACTTATGTCTCCCTTAATTTTCTTGGAATTTATTAATGAGGTAATTAGGAAAATTAATTAATGAACTCCTAATCACACTCTTAATGTAATTAAGGTTAATTAAGCATGTGAACAGTGGTTTAACCCCTTGATTAAGTTAATTAACTTTTTTTAAGTGATTAGGAGGTTTATGGAATGATTTTGGAATATTTTTCTAAAGCTATTTCCTAAACCCCCTTCCTTCCTTAATCTAAACTTAATTAAGGACTAATCCACTAATGACCTACTTAATTAACTTGATAAAATTTTCAAAACTTTCCTGAACTTAATAAAACCTTCTTGGATAGATAGTTAGGTTTTTAATAACCTAAGTAAACTTAAGAAAATCATACCTAACCCATATGTGTGGGAAAGGTTATGAAAGTACTTAAATTAAACCCTTTAGCTTAATTAATCATTAATTGTGAGCCAATTGCATTAGGTACCTTTCTTTCCTAGGATGCATTATTGATTTAAATTCCTTGTGGTTTTATGTCATCATTGGCTCATAATTATTTGATTAAATATGTTAAAGCGGTATAGGTAAGGGGTAATTAATGAACTTAAATCAACACCTTAACCTAACCAAAGCATAAAATTAATATAATCACCTAAAAATTAATCTAAAACAATACACACATGTGAGAATGGGTAAGGACCAGAAAACCTTCTCACACTTTCCTAATTCAAATCAAACTCAAAACAAAATGAAAGCCTCTTTAAACCACTTTTGATTCTCTTTAAATAATCTTACTTCATAAGATTGTCTTTAGGAATTAATTAGAGTGAATGAAATTACATGCTTATATCATTTTATTTCTTTCCTAGCATGCTAAATGTGCATGCCATATGAAAATCATGCATTCATTCTTTTCTAAAATCAAATTCAAAATGAAATATTTTTTTTATGTAAAGTTGCATGTTTTGGCTAAAATAAAAATATGATGCTTATTATCACTATTAAATTCAAAACTATTTTCAAAATCTATAAATCAAATACCTAAAATTGAAAGTGTGCTACTTATAGTTTATTTATAAGCTTGCACGTGAAAATAAAAATGTGTCTTATGTTTGCTTCCTTTCTTTCCTCTTAATATGGATTTGAATAAGATTTGCAAAGTGTGTAGTTCTTTTAAAAGAACATAACACTTGCTTAAATCTATTCTTATCCTCTTTCATATTATGACTTAAGAAAGATCCTTACACTTACACATATAAATTACATAACCAAGTTCAAACATAAATACAAATTTTTGCATCTTTCTTTTCCATTCATTTCTTTTGTACACTTGTATTTAAGGAAAGTGGTATATTAGTCTAGACAATCTCGGGATTGCAAGGCTTTAAGTAGCCCTAAGTAGGTTTGTACCTTACACCCCTAGTTAACAATGGCCTCGTACTCACTTTTGCCTTTCATACATACATGTGTGCATATGAAAAATGGATAAGTAAACCTCTTTTCTACTTAATGAAAATCATGCATCATAAAACATTCAAATTTTCTTAAGTAGCCCACTTAACATTCTCTTTCCATGTATTTCTTTTTGTACATGCACATGTATTAAGAAAAGTGGTATATTAGTCTGGACAACCCCGGGGTTGCGAGGCTTTAAGTAGCCCTAAGTAGGTCACACCTTACACCCCGGTTAACAATGGTGTCGTCACTTATGTCTTTTATACTTGTAAATGTGCATATGAAAGATGGATAAAAGAATCACTCTCTCCTGCTTAACAAAATCATGCATACATGAAACATTCCAAGTTTTTTTAAGCAAACACTCTTAGCATTCATCATTAAGGTGTGCTAAAAACTTGCATCGCATGTATAGATATGCTTAGGATTCATTCATGTGCATGATACACATGTGGGAAAGAAATAAAATGTTGTGTATCTTCTGATAGTAATTCACTTCACTTAATCTTAAAATGCCTTTCATTTTGAATAGATTTATTTAGAGAAAATATAAACTTAGGATTAATTAAAACACATAATAAAAGATTCACTAAACAAAAATCATTGATGAATCTACCTTAGAAATCACTTAAGGTAGGGAGGAAAGAGAAGTTCTCTTCCCTTTTCCTCTCTTTACAACCTTTAGTAATTAATAGTAGGTTCATTCAAATCAAATCAAATCATCAAATAAAATCAACCCAAATCAACTAAATAACTTAAATGAGATCACCCTTCTAAGTTGAACCTTTTCATACTTAGAAAATCCTAATCTTAAAGCCTAGATAAGCATACCACACAAACATTACATGGTACACACATTAAGCTAAGTCACCACTTCTAGTCCTATGTTAGGGTGGTGCATGGTTTGATGTTTGCTTTTATTTTATGATGTGATATTTTAGTCTAGATGTTAGGGTGTATGTGCATAGAATGAATGGTAGGGAGATTTAGTCTAATCATTATTTTTTACAGGAGATTATGCTTAAGGTGTGCTATATTAGATAAAAATATAAATGCATTTGCTGTGCAGGTGTTTATACCCCTAAGCATAATCCAATAGGATTGGTGGACTGGGTTACCCATGTGTGGGGTGCTAAGTCCAATATACATGCTTAGGATTTGTATGATTTGTTTAGCTAATCTCTATTTTACAAGTATTAGTTAGATTTATTTTTTTTCATGTACTTTTGCAATTAGGATTTTGAAATGATTATTATGGGGGATTAGGATGAGCATTGGTTATAAGACTATGTCTCATGTACCATGTGAAGCCTTTGGACTAACCACCTTCCAACCATCCAAAAGAAGGAGAAAGAAGAAAAGAAGAATGAAGAAATGAAGCTTGAAGATCCCCATAATATGAATTCCTTGCTTAATTGTAATTAATTCATCTGTAATCGGGGTTGTATAAGGGTAGAGCTCGGCTACCCAATTCATTTTTGGGTTTGTGCGGTGGTGCCCGACCACACTTGGCCTTTTATTCTTTTGCGTTGGTTTTATAAAATGTTTGATGTTTTGTTTAGCTTATGCATTAGAAATGACATGTTTTTCTAGTTTCTTTCTTGCTTTGATGTATGGCCTGGATGAGGATTAGGCTCTTAGGGAAAAATAAATCTTCTACCAAATTAATCAACACAAAATTAAAGCCTAAGCTAAAAATCAAGATAAAAGAATTAGCAACCCCTTAGCTAGATGAGTATTTATTTTACAACATCATGCACAATAACATATTGCTTCACTCTTGATTTGATGGGCTTCTACCCATGCCAAAGAACTTGGCTTGACCTTTGAGAGCCATGGTGGAAACACACCTCCTATCTTATTGATTTTGGCCCATAATCTAACTTCTCATGCATTAGGCATTAAGAATCCTATAGCTTGAGTCAAATGATTGTCCAAAAATGAAAATAATATGTAATATGATTTGCATTAGATTTAGGTCATTTAAAGCATGCCCTTAAATGATCCAGTCTCTTTAGGGAGTGAGTTTAAGGACTTAATCTCTTTCTAAATAAATAACAACCTTGCTATCTTGCATAGAGCATAAGACTTGTCAACATATATTTAAGATCGTAGGAGGAGTTAGTTAGCGGCCACCCCCTGACAGTTGTAAGCCCAAGCAGTCAGGTGGTTTGTCCTCTCTTGTGGAGGTAAACTGAATACCCTTTTTTTGTCTTAGATTTAGGTTATGCTTTTGGCTCTTGCCAAAGCTCCCTAGATTTAGGTTTCGAGATTGCTTCTCCATTCTATGGGCCATAAGCATAAATCCTCATCTGTTAGGCATTTCCATAACCTTATATTATGGAATTATAAGCCCTAAACTTCTAATAAAAATTTAACTCAAATAAGTAATCTAATTTCAAAAATGTAAAGCCCAACCATAGGATAGTTTGGGATGTTTACTAGGTTTCCTAGTATCCTAAACATCCCCTACTCACCTCCATTTGGTTTTGATAAGAACTCCCTCCTCTTGATCGATCCCACTTGATTTGCCAAAAAATAAACTAATCGATTGATAGTCCTACCTATTGAAATCTTTGGAGACAATGATCATTTACCTTAATCAAGAGTATTCCTAAGGAATCCTTTTCCTTATGATATAATTAACTATGGGGGCTTGCCCTTATAAGGAACTTAATGAACTCGGTTTAAAATAAACCTTGCTTTACTTTTTCATGTAAAGCAGGGGAAGAATCTCTAGTACATATGCAAATCCATATTCTTTAGGAGTCCCTATTGATGTAATTAGGTCCATTAAAGGGTTGTGATTTCTATCTCTCGAGATAGTACACTATTTCCTTGATGATGTACTCGATCACTTGAATAAGTACATCTACGGATCTATGTGGCATCCTAAAAAGATGAATTTCTATAAGTCTCCTATTTCTTTTCTCACCATAGATTTGAAAGACAACTCATATAAGAATTGTTCTCCATAGTAACCCTTCTTAAGTGATAACATAGGGATGAATAGGGGTGTTGTGTTCTTTTCAAATGAATCCTACACCTTACCAACTCCTATTTAAAACTGTACCAACATAAGAAAGAAAGGAAACATATGTTAAACATGCCTTTATAATCTATCACATGCAAGCTTATAATTAAAGTATAAGTAGCACACTTTCAGATTTGGTATTTAATTTATATGTTTTAAAAATAATTTAGATTTATTAGTGATAATAGCCACTCATATTTCTACTTTAGCCAACACATGCAAATTTGACATAAAGTAAATAATTTTATTTTAAAATTAGAATTTCAAATTTATGAATGCATGAAATCACATGGCATACAACTTAACATGTTGGGGAAAGATTCAAAGTAATGAAAGCATGTAAACAAACTCACTTCACTTAAATCCTAAATACATTCTTATGGAATAAGAAAGTTTAAAATAAATCAAAGTGAATTCAAAGTGATTTTTGTCTACTTTGAAGTTTGATTTAATTTTGAAAAGGTGAGGTGAGTTTACTATTCCTAACCCATTCCCACATATGTTTTGTATTTTTGTTTAATATTTAGACATTTAGATCCATTTTTTATGTATTGATTAGGTTAAGGTATGAATTAACTTAATTAACCCTTACCTACACCACCTTAGAAGAATTTACCAAATAATTATGAGTCAATGAGATGACATAAAACCCATAAGGAATTTAAATTTGCAATGCACCTAATAAGAAAAAGGCCTAATGTAATTTGGCTCACAATTAAAAGTTAATTAAGCTAAGAGGTTTAGCTTAAGTAATTTCAAAACACCCTTTCACACATATGAATTGGGTTTTGATTTCCTTAATTGAACTTAAGCTATTAAACATTTAAGCATCTACCCAAAGTAGATTAATTAAGTTCTAAAAATTTTTAGAATTTTATAAATTGATTAAGGGGATAATTAATGAATTAACCCTTAATTAAGATGAGATTAAGGAGTGAAGAGGGGGTATAGGGAATAGCTTAGGGACAATGTCCCAAAAATATTCCATAAACCTCCTACTTACTGGGTCTAACCTTAATCAACCCTAATCATAGGTTAAAATCACTAATCATACCCTAATTATGCTTAATTACTTAAGGAGGGTAATTAAGGAAACCATATGCAATTATTCTAATCAAGCCTTCAAAATATCCTAAGAAAATTAGGGGAGGTAGAAGTCATCCCCTAAAACTTACCTAAGAAATTTGGGATTAATCAGAGGCTTGATTAAAAAGTAATTAGTAAAATAAACTTTCTAATAAAACCCAAATTCAGAGAAAATCATAATTTTAAACCTATTCAAATTAATTTTAATATGTTCTAAGTTTAATTATCTATCCATAGGATTTTATTTCATATTTTTCTAAATTTTCCAAAAAGAGTTAAGAATTTTGGAAGATTTCTGAATTAATTAGAAATTAATTAAGCATTTTTAACTAATCCTAATTAATCCCTGGCTCACGACGTGGCGCGTGGCAGTGGCGGTCAGTGTGCTTTACACGTGTCATGCTATGAGGGGATTACTTAAGTTATCAAATCCAAGGGGCGTCTGGCAGAACACACGCTTTAATCCTCTACCGTCCGATCAAAGATCGGATGACCAGGGATCTCCCTGTGTTTTAAAATGGGTAAAAGAAATTTTTAATGTGTGGAATTATCTCAGCCGTCCATCTAAAATGCACGGATGGACGATCGAGATTCTTTCCCCTTGATCAGAGAGCCCATGATCAAGGGGAAGATCCAAGCTTGATCTAGCATGGATTCCAATCAAACTCAACCCACACCATCTAAAGATAGAGCGGCAAATCTAATGATCAAAAATTGATGGGGTGAAAATTTCTATCATAAAGCTCCACACCACATTGAGTTTAGTGGTAAAAAAATCTCTTACCTCATCGGTGCTCGATTCCCTTGGAGATGCTTCGTCTAGTTGAGACGAAGCCTTGCTCATGTTTTGAGCAGTTGAGGTTGAGTGGATCCTCCTATGGGTCACCTCCTCATTTGCTTGAGTTTGACTTTGATCCAATTCAATCCTCCCTTACCTTTAGAACTTGGGAATGAACTTAGGTGAGCTCGACTTGTTCACCTAAGCGTGCTTGCAAAAGGAATTACAATGTATTGAAGTGTGAAAGAAGTTGACAATTCAATTGGCTTCCCCTATTTTCACTATTTGAAAATCGAGAAATGGGAAATTGGAAAGAGCTCTAGGAAGCTTGGGAGTGCTCTCTAATGGCTCCTAGGTCTCACTAACACTCAATCAAATTAAGCAATGATCCATTTGAGTTTGTTTAGGGGGAGTATATCTCCCCCTTGAAGGATTGGACGGTTGACAATGCACATGCCATTTTGATCCAATTGAGCTTAGGCTGAGGGTTGTTTGATCAGTTAGGAGTTTGCACATGGCCGGTTTGAGCCAAGAAGTGGATTGTCAACCTTCCATGTGCTTGAATTTGAGCTTGAGAGGGAGTTTGAATTGTCAATTTTGACCCATAGGGTTAGGTTTGGTCTAGGGACCAAATGGGTGACCCAAACCCATTGGGTTGGGTACACCACTCTCCCTTAGGTCCCCTTGATCTTTTAGGAAAGCCTTAAGTGAATGTGAAGAAGGTATGACCAAATTACCCATGGGTTAAGCCAAAATTTGTTCTATGGCCTAGGGGTAGGATGGTCATTTTGCTATTTTTCCACTTTGGATATGTTGGGTATGTGAAGAAACTAGGTTTGGCCAAGTTTCGTGAGATTTGGAATTCATTTGATAGGGTTTGGTTCATGTTGACCCATTTAGGTCAAAAATGGGTCAACTTGGGTCAAGTTGACCAATAAGTCAAATTGTCAAACCAAGGGTTGGGTCAAGTTCATATGACCATTTGAAATATTTTGGTGGCTTTGATTTGATTCAATTTGGTATATTTGGTTTTGGCTCATATGACTTCATTTAGGTCAAATGGGTCAAGTTGACCTATTTGACCCATTTGACCTATTTGAGGTAGGTCAAGGGTAGGTTTAGGTTTTGGTTAGTCATATGGAGTGGATTGGTATCTTTATTTTCAATCAATTTGGGTTAAGTTCAATTTTAGCTCAACATGACCCCTTTAGGTCATGTTGGGTCTAAGGTGAATTGGGCTAGGTTAGGTCTAGTTGGCCAATCGAGGCTTTGGTCAAGTTCACAAGTGATTTGGAATGGACTTGACCCATTGGTTTTCAATCAATTTGGCTTAGATCAAGTTTTGACACATTTTGACTTTTTAGGTCAAAATGGGTCAACTTGGGTCAAGTGACCAATTAGGCTAGGTTAGGCTCAAATATTGGCTTGGTCAAGTTCAAACATAGGTCATGAGTGAACTTAGATCAATGGTTTCAATCAATTTGGCCTATGATAGAATTTGGCTATGTTAGGTTTCATTTTGGGCTAAGTATTGACTTGGTCAACCTTTAGGTTTGACTTGGTTTGACCCAATTTGATTGATTGATCATTCCATGATGATTGTTCATTATGATGAGAGGGATAGACGAGTTTGGTTCAATCCAATTTGGTTAGGATTAGAATTTGGCTCATAAAGGTACTTTAGGTCACTTTGGGTCAAGTGAGCCTGAGTGAGTCATGTGATTTGGTCAAAGCTTGATTTGAAGTTGATTGATCTTGTGTATGGACTTATGATTGAAATATAAATCCATTTGCAAGTGGTTTGAAGTCAAATGGGTTTTGATTCATTTGATAATTTCATATTCAAATGAAAAAATGAAAGGGATTAGGGTTTGATTTTTGAATTGGATTTCTACTTGGTGATTGAAGTTTGGATTTATATATGAGCTCATGATTATAATATTGATTGAATTATGAGAGAAAATCAAGGGTTTGACTTAATTTCGAATTGTTTTGGCTAAGTTCATGATTTTGACTTGAAAGACTTAGATTGGATTTTGAGTTGATTTGAGTTTGATTTTTGGAATTGGTTTTGATTTTTTGAATCTATATTTCATTTATATATGTGAATATAAATGAGAACATAAATTGAGCATGAGAAAATTTCAAGGATTTGAAATGGTTTAATCATGATTTGGGCTAAGTCCATTAAGAAGGATTTTAAATGACTTAGGAAAATTTTGGAGTTTAGAGTTTCAATTTTTGAATTTGTTTTGATTGATTTATATTTATATTTCATTTATATATGTGAATATAAATGAGACTATAAATGATTTATGAAAAAATCCCATGACTTTGATGTGGTTTGATCAAGATTTAGGCTAAGTTTATTAATGGAAAATTAATGACTTAAGGAAGGTTTTAAATTGGAAATTTAATTTTTGCATTTGATTTGATTGATTTATATTTAGATTTCATTTATATATGTGAATATAAATGAGTTATGAGAAAATCTTATGAATTTGAAATGGTTTGATTAAGATTTAGGTTAAATCCATTAAAGGAAATCTAAAGGATTTTAGGGGAATTTTTAATTGGAATTTAATTTTTTGATCTAATTGATTGATTTATCTTTATTTTTCATTTATATATGTGAATATAAATGAGAATATAAATAAATTTTGAGAAAAATCCCAAGAGTTTAAATCGATTTAATCAAGGTTTAGGCTAAGTCCATTAAAAGAAAATTAATGGACTTAAGAAATTTCAGGAATTGATTTGGGATTTTGAGTTTAGTTTGATGGGTTTGTATTTATATTTCATTTATATATTTGAATATAAATGAGTTACGAGAAAATCTCAAAGATTTGAATTAGTTTGAATCATGATTTTGGTTAAGTCCTTAAGAGAAGATTAAGGACTTTAGAATTTTTGATGGATTTTGATCATGGGTTTCAATCATAGAGTTGATTTGAATTTGGAGAAAATCAAATAAGATTGATTTGGAGTTTAACTTGAAGGAAGAAAAGTGAGGAATGGTTTAAGCTAAAGGGTGGGAAATTTTCCTAACACCCCTAAGGCATGACCTATTGCTATGGCAAACTCTTCTAAGTCTCTAGGGCTAGATTGAGTGTCCACCTACTCACTAGATATGTCTTAAGACTAAGGAATCTTAAAGTCTAAGAGGAGTCCTATGTCTAAGATGGAGGGGTTGAGAAAACTTGTGCCATGCTAATGAGGGATAGGATGCTGCTCGGGTACACCTACCCTAAACACACCACACAATTTTGGCAAATGGCATTTTTTCAATTTGAAGAGAACTTTGATTGAAATAAAATTTTATTGATGAAAAATTATTTTGAACATTATTTTATGGATAGTATTTCTTAAGATAAAGCTCATTGATTTGAAGCATTGGGCATTCTTCCTTGTGGTTGATGAGTTGATATGATCCGCCTTGGTAGGCCTTCTCTATAGTAAAAGGGCCTTCCCAAGTGGGTTCAAACTTGTCTCCAATCTTGGGACGGGTAACAATTGGTCTCCTTAGAACTAAAATAAGATCTCCTACTTGAAAAGCTCTAGAGCAGGCCAACTTGTTGTGAGCTTGAATTAATTTTTCTTTATATAACTCAAGGTTCTGGCACGCTCGTAAGCGTCTCTCCTCCAAACCTTCAAGCTCTTCTAACCGCAACCTGGCATTTTGTTCAGTTGTGATTCTGCTACCCACAACTATCCTTATTGATGAGAGTTGGACTTCTAATGATAGAATGACTTTGGACCCATACACTAAGGAGAAAGGGGTAGATTGAGTTGTGGTTCTGTAAGTAGAATGGTAGGCCCACAAAACTTCAATTAACTTCTCATACCACTATCGCTTATTGTCATCGAGCATCTTCTTGAGTATTTGGATGAGAGTTTTGTTAAAGGATTTTTCTAAAATGTCCATTTGCTGGTAATAGATGGTAAAGTATCTCCAATCTATGTTGTGTCTCTGGATAAAGTTGTTGATGTTGGTGCTCTTGAATGCAACACCCTTATCGAATATGATTTGGTGGGCACCCCAAATCTATACACAATATGGTTCCTAAAAAATTAGAGCACATGTTGAGCTTTGACCTCCCTGAGCGAAATCGCCTCTGCCCACTTGGAAAAGTAGTTCGTAGCAGCTAGGAAGAACTGGTGACCCTTAGATGAAGGTGAATCAATTGAACCCACTATATCAGTACCCAAACAGTCGAATGGCCTTGAGGCCAATGTTGGATGCAAAATATTGGGTGGTTGGTGAAGGACCACTCCATGTATTTGATATTGGTGGCATTGCTTGGCTACATCCATGCAATCTGTGATCATTATAGGACAATAATATCCAAGCCTCTTGATTTTGTCTTTCATCTTGAGACTAGATTGATGAGCTCTGCATAATCCTGAATGAACCTCGATCATTATCTTACTGGCTTTGTGCTTGTCTAAATAACGTAACCACATATGATCGAAGGACCATCAGTATAAGACACCATCCACAAAGGTGTAAGAGAGTTCCATTTGCTTCACTTGATGTGCTTGAGACTTCTGTTGAGGTAGTTTGCCTTTGTTTAGGTAATCAATGAAGGGTTGCCTCCAATCCAGTTCTTTGTCCTTTTCAGTAATGAAAACCTTTCCTTCAAGAGAGTATTTTTTGATGAGTTCAACATCAATACGAGGCAGGACTTGCCTATTATGGACCTCTATTAATATTGACTCATCTTTCGAACATGCTAACTCCTTGGTAAGCTAAGCTAAGGCATCAGCTATAGTATTTTCTCATTGAGGAAACTTGTAGATTATGAGCTCTGGAATCTGAGCCAATAAGTCCATGGTGTACTTATAATAGTGATAGAGTTTTGTCTTCAAGACCTTGTAGGACCTAGCAATTTGGTTGACCACTAATTGAGAATCTCCAAAGATGCTGATGTTCTGGATGCCTAGTGAGATGGCTAACTCCAGACCGATGATCAAAGCCTCATATTCCACTTTGTTGTTGGGGAAAGGTTCAAATAGATGATATGAGGATCTTATCATATCGCAGTCTAGTGTTAGGAGGACTATCCCTACCCCTGCCTTGCCTGGAAGAGTAGAATATGGTTCTTCTCCTCTTTGAGAGGAAGCCACACCATCAAAATACATCTCCCAGTGGTGAATGATTGAATCCCCTAAGTTCATAATTTGTTTATAGGGGAGATCATCACTAAGCAAAGAATCTACAGGAAGTGGGTGTGCTGCTAAAAAAATTCATGGGTGCTTATCCTTTCACCACACGAAACGGTATTAATGTGATATCAAATTATGATAATATCATGGACCATCGCCCCAACCTTCTGGATAGCATCGATCATGTCATGAGATATTGTAGTGAATTGATTTTAGAAATCAAGTTAATTTTGTGAGAGAGCATATAGTGCCATAACTTTTGGGCTACAAAGATTAGAGCGAGGCAATGCTTCTATATGGGTGGATAATTTTTTTCAAAAGGTATTATATGATGGTTGAGATAATAGAGTACATTCTCTTTCCATTCTTCTTTATCTTGGGCCAACAAAGTGCTAAGAGAATCATCTAATATAGCAGTGTATAGTATGAGAGTCTTGCTCGGGATAGAGGTGGCTAAGACTGACAACATCATGGCGTACTACTTGATGCTCTCAAAGGCATGCTAACACTAATCATCCCAGGAGAACTTGGTGTCATTCTTCACTAATGTTAAGAATGGTTGGCAACTGCCTGATAGATTGGATATAAAGCATCTTAGATATGCCAACTGCCCTTGGAATGATCTGAGTTGAGTTAGACTTTTAGGAGGAGGCATTTTTATTATCACTTTGATTTTCTCCGAGTTGATTTTGATTTTGCGATGTCAAAAAATGAACTCAAGGAACTTTTCTGAAGCTACTCCGAATGCACACTTTAGAGGGTTCATTTTGAGGTTATATTATCTTAACCATTCAAAAACTACTCTCAAGTCAAAGAGGTGGTATTCCTTTTCTTTACTTTTGACCATGATATCATCGACATAACATTTACTTAGTGATGAATGAGTTCATCAAAGATTCGAGTCATGACCCGCTAGTATGTGGCACTAGCATTTCTAAGGTCGAAAGGCATGATCTTATAGCAATAAATTCTGATCAGGGTTCTAAAAATAGTGTTCATTTCATCTTCAGATGCCATCTTTATTTGGTTATATCTAGATGAACCATCGATGAAAGGGAAGACCACATGAAATGAGGTAATGTCCACCATCAGTTCTGGTATTGGTAGTGAAAATTTATCTTTTGGACATGACTTATTAAGATCCCTAAAAATGATGCATATCTGAATTTAGTCATTCTTCTTCTTAATTGGGGAAACACTAATCAACCAGGTGGGGTATTTTTCCTCCCGGATGAAACCAGCATCGATCAACTTTATGACTTTAGAAATGATCTATTGTTCAATGTCTAATCGCATGCATCTAGGAGCTTGCTTGATAAGGTTAGCATCAGACTCTATAGCTTATGGACTGCTACGTTAGGAGCCAATCCAAGCATTTCTTTATAACTCCATGCAAAGCAGCCTTTAAACTTAGCGAGTAGCCTAACTAAATTGTTGGTTTTAATTTTATTCAATAAGGAGTTGATGTATGTCAGCCATGGGTTATCTTTAGTCCCCAAGTTGATCTCTTTGAGTTCATCAATGGTCGATTTAATTTCTTCTTTGAATTTTGGAGGTGCATCCTTGACTTGAAAATCATCTAAATCTTCTAAAGTTTCTAAGCACAGCTCTTCATATGAGTTAATGTGATTTGAAAATAGCCTATCAGATTTCACATGATAGGTGATGACTAATCAGTAATTATCATCATCGACTAGGCCCACTATATTGAAGCCTAGTCCATGTCTTGATTGAGAGTTATTGCATTTGTTGTACGATAGCCTTTCAAAATATTATGACCTGTGCTTAGACCATGTATATGGGATTAAACATTTCTTTACTAAGTTATGAACAAAAGGCAAGTAACAATCAAAAGGAAATTTTATTAATTCTTTATATGAATCATCCTCAAGTTCTACATCAGCTTCTTGACTTGAGGATGCTACTCCTAGATAGAACCTCTGAATCTTTATGGTTGCACATGCTTTAGGGATTTCTTTAACTACGAAACCCTCAACTTTCAGAAAGAAAAGTGCGGTTAGAGCTAATGTTCCCATCTATATATGGAATCTAATCTCAAGCTCCACTTCCTCCCTAAGGTATTCTTCTCATTCTTTTCTTTTTATTTTTTAATTTTCTTTATTTTTTTCTTTTCTATTTCTTTTTCCTTTTCATTTTGACTAAGGTCACAAGAGAAGACATTTTGTTTCTTAGGGAGATAGTAGGCCGCATCCTCATATATCCTGACAGTATGAACTCCAAAGAGTTTGCGATCTCTTTTGAAACAATACTCGATTCCACCTCTTAGGAACTTGATGCACTGATGTAAGGAGGATGAAACCACATTATTTTCATGTATCCATGGTCTCCCAAGAAAAGCATTGAAAAATGTGTCTGAGCCTATTATGTGAAACTTTGCTTTATTCTTCCAATCATAATCTCTAAGTAGCATATGCCTCTAAGGCCTAAGGCCCTGTCACCTTGTTCATTGAATCCTCTTAACATCATCCTCACTATTTGGAGTTTATAGATTTTAATCCTTAAGTAAGTAAGGGTTCTTAGACTTATAATGTTAATTGATGCACCTGGATCAACTAAAACTCTAGATAGCCTGAATCTGTTAACATCTACTATAATGTAGAGTGGATGATTGTGCTCGATCATTCCTAGAAGTAGATCTTCATCTGTGAATGTAACTCTTAAGATCTCCTTTGAATAGTATGCTTCCTCTCCAATAACGATCAGCTGAGCTAAGCATATTTTTGGATCAAGCAAAGCTTTGATTAATGATTCTCTCATCTCTTTGGATAAGATAATAGCATCATATATGATTAACTTAGCTGGCAACTTTCTAAGGTGTGTGAGGACATTATAATCAACTTTGGGTTAATCCTACATAAGCATATCCATGGGTGAAGCATCTTATGGAGGGGCTATCTGCTCACTGGAACTAATGATCTATTTTGCTTTATCGTGAGATGCTACTATAGAAGGTAGAACTTTTCCACTATGGAGGTTGACTTTAGAGACTTCTTAAAATGAGGAAGTTTATGGAAAGTTCTACCTACTCATTGGGTATACCTACAGCTTCTCGTAAAGGATCCTCAGTGTTGGATGACTCTAAGTCAATCTCAAGAGGTAAACCCGGATGATTTAACAAAGGAAAATCCATTTTTGAATCCGACTAGGATTGATTAGAATAATTTAAGTTATTTTTTCTTTGACTTGATGAGCTTTCAATTGGAATGAAATTATTAAGATCATCAGAAGTGGAAAAATGTAAGTAGATTCAATCTTTTTCATCGATTTCTTTAATTTTGGGGGAGGTATATAATAAAAATCAAGTAAGATAAGAGGGATGATGGGTTTGGTGTTCTTATCTACTGATACAGTACTCCTAATGGAAGTAGAGGAGCTAGTGCAGGTAGTAGTAGCTACAATGATGGAAGGAGTGCTAGACTCGGATGGTGATTGTGCTATGGATCTATCCCAGGCAAGCGAATGCTGCTGTTGGGCTTCCACCCTCCTCGAGTTGTCCCTCACAACTCGCTAACCTTCCTTGATGTTAGAGGTTTGAGTTAAGTTAGGCACCTATAGATAAAGTTTCTTGACTTTAAAAATTATTTTTTTAGAGGTAAAGGATAAAGAAATATCACAACCTTCTTTTATCTTAAGAGGATATGAAGTATCCCCAAAGATTACTCTGACAGAACTAGAAGGTTATTCTGCTAAGTATTTTTTTGGGATAACTATGGCTCCTGACTTGTAGCTATACTCAAGGAAATCCTTAAATGTGAAACATTCCTTTAAGATATGGCCTAGCATGCAGTGGTAGGGGTAGTAGTTAGGATCATCACTCTTATCCACTTCATCCGCCTTTCTAGGCCTCGGGTAGCTAAAATCGACTTTTAAATGGTTCTTGAAATTCTTCCCGATTACCTCTCTCGAATGAGTATGGTTTGTTGAGTTTATCTGCAAGAGTAGGTGGAAAGAAGGCACGGAGGTGGATTCTAGTATCATGGCTGAGTAGGCTGTTATGGTGGTGGTGGCCATTGTGGCAACCGAGGTAGTGGTAGAGGAGGCAGTAGCGGAGGCTGCTGAAATCTAGGCCTCTCAAACTGAGCTCTCACTAGCTGCTTCTCCTTGTCAACAACCATTACAATTCATGACTTCTTTCAAACACTTTCTAAGGCTTGTGCTTGGATGACTGGTCTGAAAAGAGTAACTGTTTGGCTTCCTCTTGTAGGTTAGCCCCTTTGCCGATTAATTTCTCAAATATTGTAATGGTAAAACCTTTGAGCATGAAGGCAACTGGGCCATAGATATGCTTGAGTAGAATCTCAATAGCATGCTACTATTACAGCTATAGTTCACATTCCACACTTAGGTTGTGCCATCTAAGAATGTAATCATCAAGGGACTCATTGGGCTTTTACTTCTCTAATATGAGGTCACATATAGGTACCCTTTGTTGAGCTCCTATAAATCTCTTGATGAAGAGATGCTCCAACTCTACAAATGACTTCATTGAATTGTTGGGCAATTTGATGTACCAATAAAAAGCTACCCCTAGAATGCTACTGACAAACTGTTGGAAGAGTGATACATCACTTCCACTGGTGTTGCAATAGCTGGCTCTGAAATGTGCTAAGTGTTGCCTTGGGTTCCCACTTCCATCAAACATCTTGAAGGATGGTGCATCCTTGACTTGAAAATCATCTAAACCTTCTAAAGTTTCAAAGCACACCTCTTCATATGAGTTAATGTGATTTGAAAATAGCCTATCCGATTTCACATGATAGGTGATGACTAATCAGTAATTATCATCATCGACTAGGCCCACTATATTGAAGCCTAGTCCATGTCTTGATTGAGAGTTATTGCATTTGTTGTACGATAGCCTTTCAAAATATTATGACCTGTGCTTAGACCATGTATATGGGATTAAACATTTCTTTACTAAGTTATGAACAAAAGGCAAGTACCAATCAAAAGGAAATTCTATTAATTCTTTATATGAATCATCCTCAAGTTCTACATCAGCTTTTTGACTTGAGGATGCTACTCCTAGATAGAACCTCTGAATCTTTATGGTTGCACATGCTTTAGGGGCTTCTTTAACTACAAAACCCTCAACTTTCAGAAAGAAAAGTGTGGTTAGAGCTAAGGTTCCCATCTATATATGGAATCTAATCTCAAGCTCCACTTCCTCCCTAAGGTATTCTTCTCATTCCCTTTTCTTTTATTTTTAAATTTCTTTCTTTTCTTTCTTTTCTATTTCTTTTTCTTTTTCATTTTGACTAAGGTCACAAGAGAAGACATTTTGTTTCTTAGGGAGATAGTAGGTCGCATCCTCATATATCCTGATAGTATGAACTCCAAAGAGTTTGCGATCTCTTTTGATACAATACTCGATTCCACCTCTTAGGAACTTGATGCACTGATGTAAGGAGGATGAAACCACATTATTTTCATGTATCCATGGTCTCCCAAGCAAAGCATTGAAAAATGTGTCTGAGCCTATTATGTGAAACTTTGCTTTATTCTTCCAATCATAATCTCTAAGGGTAACGCTATATAGCCTAAGGCCCTGT
This sequence comes from Cymbidium sinense, assembly GCA_021442155.1. Taxonomy (NCBI): domain Eukaryota; kingdom Viridiplantae; phylum Streptophyta; class Magnoliopsida; order Asparagales; family Orchidaceae; genus Cymbidium; species Cymbidium sinense. The sequence goes on from CM038223.1 coordinate 41,029,689, forward strand.
CACCTTGTTCATTGAATCCTCTTAACATCATCCTCACTATTTGGAGTTTATAGATTTTAATCCTTAAGTAAGTAAGGGTTCTTAGACTTATAATGTTAATTGATGCACCTGGATCAACTAAAACTATAAATAGCCTGAATCTGCTAACATCTACTATAATGTAGAGTGGACGATTGTGCTCGATCATTCCTAAAAGTAGATCTTCATCTATGAATGTAACTCTTAAGATCTCCTTTGAATAGTATGCTTCCTCTCCAATAACGGTCAGCTGAGCTAAGCATATTTTTGGATCAAGCAAAGCTTTGATTAATGATTCTCTCATCTCTTTGGATAAGATAATAGCATCATATATGATTAACTTAGCTGGCAACTTTCTAAGGTGTGTGAGGACATTATAATCAACTTTGGGCTAATCCTACATAAGCATATCCATGGGTGAAGCATCTTATGGAGGGGCTATCTGCTCACTAGAACTAATGATCTATTTTGCTTTATCCTGAGATGCTACTATAGAAGGTAGAACTTTTCCACTATGGAGGTTGACTTCAGAGACTTCTTAAAATGAGGAGTTTATGGAAAGTTCTACCTACTGTATACCTACGACTTGTAAAGGATCCCTGTTGGATGACTCTAAGTCAATCTCAAGAGGTAAACCCGGATGGTTTAACAAAGGAAAATCCATTTTTGAATCCGACTAGGATTGATTAGAATTATTTAAGTTATTTTTGCTTTGACTTGATGAGCTTTCAATTGGAATGAAATTATTGAGATCATCAGAAGTGGAAAAATGTAAGTAGATTCAATCTTTTTCATTGATTTCTTTAATTTTGGGGGAGGTATATAATAAAAATCAAGTAAGATAAGAGGGATGATGGGTTTGGTGTTCTTATCTACTGATACAATGCTCCTAATGGAAGTAGAGGAGCTAGTGCAGGTAGTAGTAGCTACAATGATGGAAGGAGTGCTGGACTCGTATGGTGGTTGTTCTATGGATCTATCCCAGGCAAGCGAATGCTGCTGTTGGGCTTCCACCCTCCTCGAGTTGTCCTTCACAACTCGCTAACCTTCCTTGATGTTAGAGGTTTGAGTTAAGTTAGACACCTATAGATAAAGTTCTTGACTTTAAAAATTATTTTTTTAGAGGTAAAGGATAAAGAAATATCACAACCTTCTTTTATCTTAAGAGGATATGAAGTATCCCCAAAGATTACTCTGACAGAACTAGAAGGTTGTTCTGCTAAGTATTTATTTGGGATAACTATGGCTCCTGACTTGTAGCTATACTCAAGGAAATCCTTAAATGTGAAACATTCCTTTAAGATATGGCCTAGCATGCAGTGGTAGGGGTAGTAGTTAGGATCATCACTCTTATCCACTTCATCTGCCTTTCTAGGCTCGGGTAGCTAAAAATTAGACTTTTTTAAATGGTTCTTGAAATTCTTCCTGATTACCTCTCTCTCGAATGAGTATGGTTTGTTGAGTTTATCTGCAAGAGTAGGTGGAAAGAAGCTACCTGGAAGTGGATTCTAGTATCATGGCTGAGTAGGCTGTTATGGTGGTGGCCATTGTGGCAACCGAGGCAGTGGATGAGGAGGCGGTAGCGGAGGCTTCTGAAATTTAGGCCTCTCAAACCGAGCTCTCACTAGCTGCTTCCCCTTGTCAACAACCATTATAATTCATGACTTCTTTCAAACACTTTCTAAGGCTTGTGCTTGGATGACTGGTCTGAAAAGGGTAACTGTTTGGCTTCCTCTTGTAGGTTAGCCGCTTTGCCGATTAATTTCTCAAATATCTTAATGATAAAACCTTTGAGCATGAAGGCAACTAGGCCATAGATATGCTTGACTAGAATCTCAATAGCATGCTACTATTGTAGCTATAGTTCACATTCCACACTTAGGTTGCGCCATCTAAGAATGTAATCATCAAGGGACTCATTGGGCTTTTACTTCTCTAATATGAGGTCACATACAGGTACCCTTTGTTGAGCTCCTATAAATCTCTTGATGAAGAGATGCTCCAACTCTACAAATAACTTCATTGAATTGTTGGGCAATTTGATGTACCAATAAAAGCTACCCCTAGAATGCTACTGACAAACTGTTGGAAGAGTGATACATCACTTCCACCGGCGTTGCAATAGCTGGCTCTGAAATGTGCTAAGTGTTGCCTTGGGTTCCCACTTCCATCAAACATCTTGAAGGATGGTGGCACAAAACCATTGGGGTATTGAACTAATCAAACTCCTCCGGGTAAGGTCTACCCTTTGGAATAGATGAGCTTCCTCTGGCTTGCTCCTCCACCATTTGTTTAATGTCTTTTTTTTTTTTGCACGGAGGTGCTATTAGTGACTTTCTTATGCAAGCTACCAACGTCCTCATCCATGGGAGCGCAGTTGGGATGATCTAGAGTATGACCTAGCTCAAGCTAATCAGCCTCCATGGGTGGTGAAGGTTGTGAAACTGGGGCTTGGTTCTATAAGGCTAAGACCACTGCCATCAACTCCTCTACCCTTCCCTCCATTATGTCAATCTAATTATCTTTCTGTTTGATTTGTTGAAAAAGATGTCGAGTTAAGTCTGGTGCCTCACCCTCCTCAACTACAATGCCTTCATGGCTAGGTTACTCCTTATGCAAGGATCCTCGGGTATCTACCATATGGACTTCTACTAGGTCATCTAACATGTCATCCTCATTGGCATAAAAATCTAGTCTACCCTCCTCTTGGTTGAACTGATCATCCCCAACTATCTGCCTCATCGCAGCATGATAGTCTTCTATAATGTCATCCAAAGATTAGTCATCCATCATATCTAGTGCTACTGGAACATAGGCTGAATGGTGACTGACCACTAGACTGAGCTCTGTAGAAGCTATGCACTAAATGCTCTGAATGAGCAGAGTACTCTACCTAACTGAATCAACCATAGGGGTCATCTCGATATACCTTCCCTTCTCTTCCTCCAACTGTAGTGGTGGAGTGATCACGACACTCTTGGACCACCACTCCTTCTTCACCACTATTGGGATGGAGGGTTAAGCAGGGGAGCTCAACCTCACCTCAATAAGTGGAATAGATAAAGTGGGGTCCTTAGGCAGTAACTGGATCACTAAAGGTGGAGCTCTCTATCTCTCTCCAGATGGTGACTTATGGAACTTGGTGGGGACTATAGATGTTGGAACCTGAATTGGTGAAGGTGGTTGGTGAGTGGAGTGGTGTAATGGGGGTGACATTGGTTGACTCTCCACCGAAGATCTCTTCTTATGATAGCTGGAACTAGTGAGAACAATCTGTCTGATGACTCTATCGACTTATCAAAATGATCAATCAAAGCGTAGCTGTGAACCTCCTCTCTCTCTCTCTTGCTCACTTGGGTGGCTACTTTGGCCTCAGTGGCCCTTTCTCTATGAATTTGATCCCTAACACTTATAGGAATCAACCTCCTCAAATCGTGCAGTGTGCTGGACTCCGAGCATCTGTGAGCTCTCCCAACTCTCCTGAGCACAGATCGTAGACTAGCATAAAGCTTCCTCCTCTACCTAGCTGGTGTCTCACACTCTGCAAATGGTGGGGGTAATGTAGCAACCTCTTATAGTCCTCCTCTCCCTCTGAAGCTGAGAAGGGGTGAAACCTACGACCATCCAGAAGGGGAGAGGTCTCATGAAGGGAACCCTCCTCATCAACATGGGACGCTTCCTCTACCTCCTTCGCCATATGCTTATAATGTCTTTTTATTTTGTAGTACTTATTATGACGTTGGGTTTTAGTAAGTGGAGCAGAACGGGAACTAGAACAGATCTCAAATTTTTGTGGACTATCTTAGAAGCTGAGATAGCCTTCCACTTTAGGGCAGGGGTAACTGAAGAGGTAGTACTAGCCCATGCTGAGACTCTGGCAGGGGGCTGAACTAGCACTACTTGTAGGGGAACCTTAACAACCTTCCTCTTCAGTGAGGGGAACTCAGAATAAGACTGCAAGTCAAACTGTAGGAGTGGCTTCTTGCATGCCACCTCCTCTCTACTAATGGTGGTGAGGGCTGGTCCATCACAGGTGACTTTGAAGTACTCAAAGTCAAGACCGAACTTGATGATGGGTGCGGTGGTGAGTATGGCCTAATCTAGGGCCAAATCCACACTAGATGAGAAAGAGAAGATCAGCTTGCAGGAAGACATGATGAAAAATTGACTGAAGGAAGAAGAAAGAGATGGGACTAGTATCTCTATTGCACTATTGGAAAGAGAGAACCGAATTAGACTTTCCTTTGTTGTTGACTTTGATTGTTGATTTTGATTTTTGATTTGGAACCCTTATTCAACAAATTTTATTATACTAAATGGGGTTCAATTATTTGTTTGAGAGATTTGAAAGCTTTTGGAGAAGAGACTTTTGCTTTGGATTATGTTGTTTGGTCTTGGTCTTGACAAATTTGATTATGCTAAATGGGGTTCAATCGAATGTTGGAGAAATTTTTTTTTTTTTTGAAGATTTTGGAAAAGAGATTTTTGCTTTTAGTTGTTGTTGTTTGATTTTGGTCTTTTGATTTTGTGTTAGAACCCTCATTCAATAAATTTAATTATCTTAAATGGGCTTCGGTCATATGTTGGAGAAGTTTGGAATTTTGGAGAAGATTTTTCTTTGCTTTTTTACTTTAGACTTCATTGGAATTTTGTTGAATATTAGATGAACCTTACTTTACTAAGCTAGTGGTAAGAGGTTCTTGATTTTGTTTGATTTATGTTTGATTATTTTTCATTGGTTGATGTTTCTTTTACCTATTGGGGGACCCAACAGAGGTTTTAAGACCTAGTTTGAGTGAGGTCCTAAAACCTAAAGGATGTTGGCCACCCTTGTTTAAGAATGAAATAAGCAAGATGTCCAACAGAAAGAATGATAGCCTTGAGCTTATACAAAATATAAGTTCACTATTGATGCTTGGATATGATGATTGACTAATAAAGATGGAGGGAGGAACAATCCCCAATGTAGTCGCTTGAAAAATCTGTAGTGTTTTATTTTGGATGTCATTGAGTGGACACCACAAAGATCTTAGGGGGTACTTATTTTTTACCTCACTTTTGGAGTGAGGATTCAATATCCTCTTCTTAGATTTAGGAGTATTCTAGACATTAAGACTTCCTTAGTCATAAGACACTTCTAATAATTAGGTGAGAACTTAATCTAAGCTTAGAGGCTCAGAAGGGTTAATCATAAGACTAGGCTATGCCTTAAGACTTAGGGAGACTTACCTACCTTATAGCCTAAAATCAATATATGCCTATCCCTTTCGCCTATACCAATCCTCAAATTCACATACCAAATCTAAATTCAAATTTCAAACCAAATGATTGAAACCTATAATCAAAATCAAATCCAAATCAAACCTAACCTAAGCCCATAATTCAATCATATGGACTTAGCTAAGACAAATTCAAGCCAAACCAAACTTAATTAATTTTCTTAAAGTCAATTCAACTCTCCAAACAACCCATACCAAATATACAATATAAATTCACATCAACCAAACCAAATATCAAATCAAATCAACCCTTCTTAAGCCATATGATTTGATCCTATGGATTTAGCCAAAATCCCATTCAATTCATGTCAATTTCAATTAATTTTTGTATGAATCAATTATTTCTTCAATGATCTTCCCAAATATAAATGAAACCTACATTCACATGACCTAAACTAAAATCCAAACTAAATTTAAATCTATCTTAAGCCATATGATTTAATCCCATGAACTTAACCAAAATTCTCTTCAATCCAAATCAGATGAAATTGATTTTCTTATGAATTAATTGTTTCTTCTATCATCATCCCAAATATAAATAAAATTTATAATCAAATCATCAAGCCAAAATAAATTCAATCAAACCTAGCCTAACCCATTTGACTTGAAATATCCAAATGAATCAAAATCTATTTGAACCCAAATCAATTACAACCAAAGCTATGAATCAATCCTAAATCCTTATATAAATCCAACTAAACTCAACTTAACCCAAAATTGACTCAACTAAACCTAATTAATCTACTTGACCCAAAGTGACCAATTTGACCTACTTGAGCCAAATTCGAATCCTACCTAAATTGGATTGAACCAAACCTATCAAAGCCTCCTATGATGATCATCAATCATCCTTGATTGATCAATTGTCACTAATTGGGTCAAACCAAGTTAACTTGGTCATTTTACCAAGTTAACCCACCTAACCTACATAAATCAAGCTAGCCAAATTTTATCCTAATACAAATTAATTGAAACTAATAATTCACACCAACATATGATCAATATTTGAACATGACTTGGCCATCAATTGAGCCAAACCTAACCCAATTGGCCTTTTGACCCAAGTTGACCCAATTTGACCTAAAAAACTAAATTGGGTCAAATCAAATTATAACCCAAATTGATTGCAACCAATGGCTCAAGTTCATTTCAAATTGATTGCTAAACTTGACCAAAGCCATAATTGAATCCAAATTAACCAATTGAACCTAATTGACCAATAATTGACCTAAAGGGTCAAATTGGCCTAAATCAAATTCAAACCCAAATTAATTCAAACTAAGGCCTACAATCATCTTCAATTAACTAATTGAACATGAATCAACCCATAACCCGACCCAATTTGACCAATTTGATCAAATTAGTCAACTTGACCCATTTGACCTATATAAATTCAAATGAGCCAACAATCAAATCTAAGCCAAATTGACTAAAACAATTGAACCAAAACATCTTAAATACTCATTTGAACATGACTCAACTATTGGTTTTACCCAATTTGACCAATTGGTCAACCTATCCCAATTTGACCTACATGGGTCAAATTGAGCCAAACCCACTCAAATTAAGTCCAACCCCATTGGGACTTGACCCAACCCACCATAAATTCACCTTGGGTCAGCTCCAAAATAGCCCAACCTGATTTGATCCCAATCCAAGGCCTTACCCATTGGTTTAAGCTCTCCACATGGGATCAAACTCAAAATTGGAAAGTCAACTCTTCTTCTTTCCACTTGGTAGCCACCTCACCACACCCAAAATAGAACCTAACCTAGGTGGCTAACCCAATCCAAGTGGGCTAAGTCAACTATGGACCAAGGGGAGCTGAGTTAACTTACCTCCCCACACTTGATCGAACCCATTGGATCCAAAGAAGGAGGCAACTACCTTGAGCCACCAACCAAGCATCTGGCCAACCAAACTGTGCCACATAGAATTGATCTTGATTATTCCGGAGCCCAGACAGTGGCTAACCAGCCAAAATCGAGGAGACAATCCGAGCCATTTGATCCAAGGGAAGGGAGGATATACCCCCCCCCCTTTCATTTCAACTCAATTCGAACACACACACCCCTCAAAGAGCTTCCAAGGTGAGTTTCAAAATCTTCAGAGCAATTTTGGAGCTCCCTAAGCCATCTCAATGCTGGAATTCCTTAAACTAAAATAAGGCAAAGCTTCCTCCAATCCAAATCCCTCAAAGCTCCACCAAACTAAAATTAATTTCACCCACACCTTCTCCTGCCTCCGTCGAGCTAGAATGAAACTCCTCCCAAGCTCCACGACCACCGAAGATGGTACTTCAATCGACATCCCTCTGTAAATTGATAGTTTATGATCCACAGAGCCAACCATGAGGAATTAGTGCATGTGCTACTCTATAGGGCCACACCTCATCCAGGTGAAGTTTCCTCAAGCATTGCACCGCCAGTCTTGAGCTCTAACTAGGTAAACTCCATTAAATCGAGTGAAATTTTTCTAGGACTTTTTGAAAAAAATTTGTATGTCATGCGATTTTGACTGTTGGATCCCTTTAGATCTTCCTTGTGAATGTGTGGGATCATTTTTCTGATCATCCGAGCTCAGGTGAGTTTGGATCGAGCGAGGAAAGGCAGATGACATCTAACTCTCATCACTCAGGAGATGATATATCAATTGTCATCCATTCTACATGATTGGAGTGGATCACCATGACCAATCTATTAGATCTAATCCATTTTATCCCTTAAGTACCATGGGTTTAATCTACACTGTTTGATCTTAGATCGGACGACTGGGATGAAACTACGTCCGTCGTCAGCCACGTAAGTGCTAACTCAGACCCGTTTAAGTAGCCAATCCCACGATGCCACAAGAAAAGCACACCACATCAGTGATCCGTGTGTCGCTGATGGGATTAGGCATAATTAATTTGATTTAATGGTTGAATCTTTAAAAATTCATAACAAATTATAAAAAAATCCAAAAAAATATAAATAAATGCTCATTTTAAAGGTAAAATAGAGGAGATTTAATGACCATTAATTTAAATTAATTGTGAATAGTGATTAAGGCTTAATTAAGGTTTAGATGAAAACTTAATTGACTTAATTAAACCCTAATTACTTAAGTAATTAATCTCAAACTTTGTGTGTCACTTTAATGGGATGACCTCTGCCTCCCATAATTTTCTTAAGATTTATTTCTTAGTTAATTAGGGGATTTGATCATTTAAGCTTTAATTACTCTCTTAATCCACTTAATGGTTAACCAACACCCTAAATAGTAACAAATTAATTAATTAAGCTTCCTAATCACTGTCTAACAGTGAATGGATAAGGGGAATGAGGTTGGGACCTCTTTCCTAGCATCTTTTCCTAAGTCCACCTCATTTTGAAAGAAAGTTAATTAATATGAAGATTAATTACGGATTAATTAACTAATCAAGTGACTTAATTAATCAGATTAAAATCATGATTGCATCAGATAATTAGTAATGAAATTAAGGGTTCCTCTTTATGTATTTAACAACATAAAGACCCTTAAGAAAATTATGATTAGCCCATAAGTGTGAAAAAATTATAAAAGTACTTAATTAGGTTCTTTAACTTAATTAATCCTTAATTATGAGCCATTTACATTAGGTCTTTGTAGGAGCATTGCAATTTTATTTTCTCACATGTTCATGTCATTTTTGGCTCATAATTATGTGGTTAATCAAATTAAAGAAGCATAGGTAAGGGTAATTAATTAAGATAATTAAGGATCCAACTTAATTAATTCATAAAATTTTGCTTAATTACATTTTCTTAAACAAATTAAGTGAGCCGACATGGAAATGGGATTAAAATAACAAATAATTCTTCTCCTCTTTAAACTTGATCAAAATCTTAAATAATGAATTAATAAATAAACTTTGTTTTCTTTAAATGACTTTATTTGATGTAGTTGTCCTAAGAAATTAATTTAGTTGAATGAGCCATGTGTTTGTACTTAGTTATTCCTTTACAATCACCTTAGATGTTGTATGTTAACTAATTTCATGCATTCATATATTCAAATCTAAATGAATCAAATGAATTTTCTTTATGTAAGCTTGCATGCGTTGGCTTAACTTAATATATGTGTGGCTATTATTACTAATAAATTCAAATCTACTTTCCAAAAGTTTATAAATTGATAATAATATGTGGAATGACAGTAGTTATGAATACATGTACAGTTTGCATGTGTTTATAGCTCAAGCATATTAAATAAAGCTCTCTTTCTTATGATTCATATATAGATTTATATAAGTTTGAACAACAATGGGTATATAGTCTAGACATCCTGGGAATACGAGACTTTAAGTAGCCCTAAGGAGATTATTTGATTACCTCACTTTCCTGGTTTAACAATGACACATGCTCATTTAGTTTCATTCCTATGTGTTTTGGTATTAGAATTTGGATAGAGCTTTAATTCATATGCTTAAATAATTCAATCAAATGAAAGCAAAACTTTGCATGATTCTCTTTCCTTTAGTTATTTAAACATCTATATGTATCTAAGAAAGCAAGTATATAGTCTAGACATCCCAGGAATATGAGGCTTTAGCCAGCCCCAAGGAGGTCATTTGATTACCTCGCTTCCCTAGTTTAACAATGACACGTACTTGCTTATATCTTTTATACATACATGTGTGTAGTTAGTTAAGAATTAGGATCCTCCTTTTCTGCTAAAAATGCATGCATTCATTTTCACCTAAGTCATTAGCATATGCTATATATAAATTAGTGCTCTCTTTTCCATATTCATGTATAGATTTACATAGGTTCAGAATGTTAATAAGTATATAGTATAGACATCCTGAGAATACGAGACTTTAGTTAGCCTAAAGGAGGTCATTTGATTATCTCACTTCCATGGTTAACAAAGATATGTACTTATGTGATTCCATCCTTATGTATTTTGGTATGAGAATTTGGATAGAGCTTTAATTTATATGTTTATATAATTCAATCAAAATGAAAATATAAATCCCAAAAATACACATTCATCATCGTTTAAGTGTGCTAAAACATATTGCATGTATAAATATGATAAGTATTAAATCATATGCATGTTACATGTGATGGAAAGGAATGACTTAGTATACTTCACGTGATAGTAATTCAATTAGATTAATCTCAAGAAGCCTTTCATATTAGATAAGGTCATTTAAAGTCAACCTAAACTAAAGATTAATAAAAATATGTAATAAGCCATTCATTAAAGAGAACTAAATTAAATTAATATGCTTTAGAAAATAGCTTAAGGTATGGATGAAAGATGATGATCCTCTTCCTTCTCTTTATAACACTTAGTTGCTAAGTGTAAATCACATGAAATAAAATAAAATATAAATTAAAATTTAGAAATCAATTAAACAACTTCAAATGAAACCCACCATCATGTTAATTTGAATAATTTTTAAACTTAGAAAAATACAACTCCAATGCTTAGTTAAGATATACCACACAAGACCTTAACACACATATTAAAATTAAGTCACCGCTTCTAGCTCTATGTTAGGATAGTGTATGATGCGATGTATGTTTTATTTTGTGATGTGTTATTTTAGATTGGATGTTATAGTATATGCTTTATAGAGTGGATGTTAGGCTGCTCTTAGCCTAATCATATTTTCTGTAAGAGGTTGTGCTTAAAGGATGCTTAAAAATGAATATAAATACTCTATTGGTAGGTTGCTTAAACCCCTAAGTATAATCTAAGTTAGGATATATGGGCTCGGTTACCTATGTGCAAGGTGCTAAGTCCAGATTATACATATAACTACTTAGGATTGTATGTATATTTAGCTAACTTATATTTTGCAAGTGTAATTAGATTTACTTTTTCTCGTACAAATATAATTATGCAATAGAAATTAGGATTGGTGCTATAGGGGATTAGAATGAGCAGTGACTAGAAGGCTTTGTTCTATGGTGCCCTGTGATGCCTTTAAATCACAATCAAATTAAGAAAATAAAGATGAGGAGATATAAAGAATGAATACCCTCATAGAATGTATTCATTCAAATTGTAATTATTCTTTCATATTCTAGGTTGTATAAGGGTAGAGAACAGTTACCCATCTTCTCTCTTTTAGAGTTGTATGGCGGAACCCAACCACACCAGTTTTTTATTCTTTTCTAGTAGTTTATAAAATTGACTGATGTTATGTTTGAACTGTGCATTAAGATTGCATCTTCTTCATAAGTTTTTTTATGCTTGATGCTTTAATGTGTGGTCTAGATGCGGTAAGCTCTTAGAATAACAAATATTTTTTTCTACCAAATTAATCAATCATAATTAAATTTTAAGCAACTCATAATCTCACCATAAAGCCTAGGCTATAATCAAGATAATTAAAAGATTTAGTAACCCCTTAGCTGAATGTTGTATGTCTCACATCATGCATATCATCTTGAGTCACTCTTGCAAAAATAAGGGCCTCCATCCTTACACAATAGGGACCGCTTAACATATGAGAGCAACCCCTAACGACGAAGCTTCGCCCTCTCTTTTTTGATTTGATGAATAATTTATTTCATCATGCATTTAGACATATAAAAATCCCAAAGCCTTTGTCTAAATGATGTGTCAGAAAAAAATGAAATAAAAATTTTGAAATTTTTCTGTATTTGTAGATTAAGTCATATGCTCATACCACTCATGCTCTAGTCTCTTAGGGAGTGAGTTTAGAATTTTAGTTTCTTTCAAATTAAATAATTACCCTAACTATCTTATAATTCATAAGACTGGACTACATGGTTTTAAAATTGTAGGAGGAGTTAGATGGCTGCCACTCCAGGTAGTTGTAAGTCTAGAAGTTGGACGGTTTATCCTCTCTCGTGGAGGTAAACCTTTATGTCTGCCTATCGCTTAGATTTAGGTCATGCTTTAGCTTATACTAAAGCTACTTAGATTTAGGATCCGATGTAGCTATTTTTTTTTGGCTACGAGCATAAATCATCACCTCTTAGTCATTCCCATAACATTGTGTTGGTGGATTATAAGCCCTAGCAATTTAATAAAATTTTCAACTCAAATGAACAAAATCTCTAAACAACCATAAGAATGAAAATCAGCCTCATATTTCTAATATGTTCAGACTATATATTTGCTATTCTTGGATACATATGAATGTATACACAACCATAAGAATGAAAACTATGCAAAAGATTATATTTTGGTTGAATTATCTACACATGCAAAGTGAACCTCTATCCAAATTCTAGTACAAGTATACATAGGAACGAAATCAATTAAGTACATGTGTTTGTTAGCTAGAGAAGTGACATAATCAAATGACTTCCGTAGGGCTACTTGAAGCCTCATATTCTAGATGTCCAGATTATATACTTATTATCATCCAAACAAATGTAAACCCATACATGAATCAAAATAATAAAGCAACACTTTAACATGCTTAAGCTATAAACACATGGAAACCATATAGAAAAATTCATAGCTAATATCACTCTAACTTTTCATTATTAACTTATAATTTTGAAAATAATTTTGAAATTTATTAGTGATAATAGCCACACATATAATTGGATTAAGCCAACACATGTAATTTACACATAAATAAATTTCATTTGATTATTTGATTTTGAAAGCATGAATGTATGATGCCACATGACATACAACATTTATAGTGATTGAAAATGAATGATTAAACATAGCCATATAATTCATTTAACTACATTATTCCTAAGGATAATCACATTGAATAAAATCATTTAATGAAAATTAAAGCTTCTTATTATATTTAATTTTGGATTTTAATTAAACTTAATGAGGAGGAAACACTTGTTATTTTTACCCCATTCCATGTTGATGATTTAATGTGTTTAAGAAGAAATAATTAGATGAATTTTATGAATTAATTAAGTTTGAATCATTAAGCAATTCATTTAATTACCCTTTCATATGCTTCTTTAATTTAATTAACCACTTACTCATGAGCCTCAAATGATATGCAAATGAGAAATTAGAATTGTAATGCTCCTAAAGGACCTAACGCAGTAGGCTCATGCTTAAGTGCTAATTAAATTAAGAAATCTAATTAAGTACTTCTATGATATCCCCACACCCATAGGTTAATCAAAATTTTCTTAAGGGTCTTTATGTTCTTGAACACATAAAGAGAAACTCATGGATTAAATGTTAATTATCTAAAGTGATTATCATTTCAATTTGATTAATTTTCATTAATAATTACTTAATTAACCATGCATTAATTAATTCTCTTTAATGAAATGAGTTTGGGAAAGTAATTAGGAAAGAGGTCATAATCACTCTTCCTCATCATCTTATTGTTAATTAATGAAATTTAATTAATAAATTTTCATTGTTTAAAATTTTAAATAATCATTAAATCACTTAATGATGGTAATTAAAGTTTGAATTTTAAATTCCCTTAATTAGATAGCTAATAAATCCCAAGAAAATTATGAGAGGAAAAAGTCATCCCATTAAATCAATATTTTAAGTTTGGGATTAATTTCCCAAGTGATTAGGGGTTAATTAAGCTAATTAAAAAAAATTCAAACCCTAATTAAGCTGTGTTCTCTATTCAAATCATAAAGAAATCATTTTTATTAAAATCTCCTATATTTACCCTTTCCAAAATTGGTTTACTTGTATTTTTTCTGATTTATCTATAATTACTTAAATTTTTTTAAGTTCTGAGTAATTAAAACACATTTTAAACCTTAATTAACCCCTAATCCCATCGACACCATGCGAAAGCTAAAGTGGCGACACTTTCCATATGGCACTGTGGGATTGGCCACTTAAAACGTCTAACGTGGCATGTTGAGTTAGTGATGGCGGATGTGCTTTTGTCCCCACCGTCTGATCCGAGATTAGATGGTGGGGATTAATTTCGTGGTTCCAAAGGATTAAATCGAATAAATCTAATCAGATTAATTACAGTCATCCGTTCCAATCACACGGAATGGACGGTGGATGATCCTTCATCCCCTGAGCGATTGAAGATGGACACCATCCTCCCTCCTTCGCTTGATCCAAGCTCATCGGAGCTCATGAGGCATCAGGATTGACTCGAAAAGCTTCAAGGAATAGATCTAAAGGGATCCTGATTGGAACCACACAAAATGACAAAATTCCTCACAAAAGACCAATACTTAGGAGATTTTCTATGGTTTGCCAAAATTTACCTTGCTGGAGCTCAAAACCTATGGTCCAATAACCGAGATAGCTTCATCTTAAAGAGATGAAGCTCTGTTGAGAAGCCCAAACTTGCCTCCTCATTGGTGGCTCTGTGGACCAAGCGTTACGAGAGTTGGTCTAGGGACGGTCTCCAATGCTCGAATTGATTCATTTCGCCTCATCGGAGCTTGGGGAACATGTGGGTGAAGTTAATTTGGATTTGGTTATGTTTGAGTGGAGTTGGATAGAGTTAGAGCTCTATTTTTCTCAAGTTTGACATCGCCGGTGATGGGGAGCTCAAGGTATGTCGGGAAAGCACTAGAGAAGCTCGTCTTCTCACTTCAAAGCTCTCTGAATGACTTGGTGTGTGTGGGAATGAGATGGGTAGGAGTATACTCTCCTCCCCCTCAAATCAGATGGTTTGGATGGTCTCTGCATTTGGTAGACGTCTGTGCGGTGCAGGCTGTCGGGGGCGTCAGAGGGGTGCTGAGGTGGAGCTCCTGGAATGGCTAAGGGTCGGGCATAAACTGAGGTGGAGTGTCATTGCTTCCCATGGTGAGATAATGAGGAGGTTTGGGTTAGCTCACATCCTTTGACCTATGGCTGACCCAACCAGCTTTGGGTCAGGTTAGCTAGTGAGTCAGAGGTCCAAATTAAGCTTTGGGTGGCTCCCAAGGGCAAAGAGGCAGGTGAGACCATCCAAATGGTGATTTTGTCTCATTTATAGTTTATCCAATAAATCTTAGGCTAATTTGGATTTGAAATAGATTGAGTTTAATTTGGGCTGATCCATAGTGATTCAAGGATGGGTTATTCTAAGTTTGGTTGGGTTTGGGCTTAGTTTGAGTGGGTTTAGCTCAATTTGACCCATGTAGGTCAAATTGGATTCAATTGGGCATGAGTCAAATTAGGTCAAACCAAGAGTTGGATCAAGTTCAAATGATGATTTAAGATGTTTATGTTCAATTAGTTTGATTTGATTTGAAGTGGATTTGAATTTGGCTCATATGAGTTCATATGAGTCAAATAGCTGAGTTGACCAATTTGGTCAAATTGACCAAATTAGCTTAGGTTATGTGTTTGTTTAAATTCAATTGATGATTTGAAGATAATTATAAGTGTTGATTTCAATTGATTTGGATTTAGGAATGATTTAGACTAATTTGACCCTTTAGGTCAAGTTGGCCTAAATGGGTCAATTAGGTTGACTTGGTCAAATTGGATTCAACCAATGATTTGATCATGTTTAATAATCGATTTGTGATAGATTGAGTCATTGGTTGTAATCAATTTGGTGTATGATTTGATTTGGTCCAATTTGACCTCAAATTGGGTCAACTAGGGTCAAAGGGCCAATTGGACTTAGTTTGACTCAATTGATGGTCAAGTCATATTCAAAAATCAGTTTAAGGTTGGTAGAAATCATTGATTTTAATTAATTGAGGTTGGAATGAAGTTTGATTCAATTTGATTCTTGTAGACTAATTGAGTCAAATGGGGTCAGTTTGAATAGGTTCCCAATTTGGGTTGGATTAAAGTTTAATTCAAATGGGCCCTTTAGGTCACTTTGGATCAAGTGAACCGAATGGGTCAAGTGAGTTGAATCAGGTTGAATTAAGTTGAGTTGAGTTCAATGATTGATTTAGGATTGATTAATGGCTTTGATTGCAATTGATTTGGGTCTAATTGGATTTGACTCATTTGAACATTCAAATGGGCTAGCTTGAGTTGATTGAATTAATTTGATCAATTGGTTTAATTGTAGATTTCGGAAGAGTTTGAAATGGATATTCGAATGGTTGGAGTGCTTTTTATGAAAATCAATTGGGTTTGGTTTGATTGAAGGAACTTTGGGTTGAATCCATAGAATTGGGTTATGAGATTAGGCTTAAATCATTTTGGCTTAGAGCTTGGATATGATGCGGAATTCACTTGGGTTTTGATTGTATTGGTTTGAGATTTGGTTTTGGCCAAGCGGATAGACACAGGTCTTAGTCTAGGTCATAGGGTAGGTAGATCCCCTTAGTTCTATGGTATAGTCTAAGCCTAAGGCATACCTCCCTAAGTCTTTAGGCTTTAGTTTAGTGTTCTCTTAATTAGTAGAAGTGTCCTATGACCAGAGATGTTCTAGTATCAAGAAGACTCTTAGGTCTAAGATGGGCTGAGTCAATCCTTACACCAAAAGTTATATCGCCATGTAAACAATATCACAATGCTACTTTGATGGCACCTAGGCATTACCTTCTTTGATTTTAAGCCCAAGTCATGCCATCTAGGGTAGAGGCGTCAAATCCCCAAGCTTTTCAATCTAATTTTCCTTAAGTTAGAAATTATCCAAATCACAATTAAGCCTAGCAGATAGCCAATCAATACGTTAGAGGACAAACAAATAATAACAAATAAAATTTTATTGCAAAAAAATAAAATTATATTATAGAAATATAGCAAATAAAATTACAATGGTATAAAAAAAGAGAAATACAAATAAAAAAGGAGGAAAAGATTATTCTAGAAGTCATAATGAACCTCCTCTTCTTCTTCTTGTTCGGGAGGGGTGCTAATATAAGAGTGATAAGAAGACGCTATAAGAAAAGGAACTCTACTTGCTCATACCAGCATTAAAGTTATAATTTTCAAACATTTGAACAAGTGCCGAGTTGAACTCGTTCATGTAAGAAAGCTGTTGTTGCTATTAACCCATGTGATAATCAAATTTCTTCTCTATTTCTTATTACCACTAGCTATTTTGCCCAATCCTGAGACTTCTCCTCTAATATGTTGGTATTGCTCAATTAACGTCTCAGAGGATTTGGATCTAAATTGAGGAGTGTGCGAACTTTCTCCTACTTCCATTTTTAATTTGAATCCTATAATCATTCTTTTGATAAGGGGAGCCCTTTGTATAATGACTTCTTCATCCAGGTCCCATGATGCAATAGCGCAACACATTAAGGATAGATAAGAAATAGGTGACTCTACCCTAAAGTAGTACTTCTCTTAAGTATATTATAAATTAAATTATAAATAATTTTTCTTATATCTATCTATGATAAAGCTATTTTGAATAACATAATTCAAAACGGCTCTATCCTTAGTTATCTCACTAATATTACCAATGGGCATGAACTTACTAAAAATAAAATAGTATCAAACTTTAACCTCGACAAGATGTTGATCATAGGCCAACGAAATAAAATTGATAATACTTTCCTCTCAAAGTTTCCACTAGAAATTTGAATTTCTAACTATGAAGAAATTAAAAATTTCATCAAAATAAAGATGATTATTGTAATAAGAAAGATGTTGATCATATGCAAAATTTTACAAATTATATGACCATAAATTTGAACAATTTTTAATTCTCAAAGGGCCTAAATATTTGGACCAAAAATTTCAACAATCAAATCTATAAAATAATCTGAGTCCAAATAAAGCTAAAGAAAATACTCCAAAGTATAACTTTTTGGGTCATTTAAGAGATTAACTAATCTTCAATTTGTTTGTGCTTATTTATACTTTACAAGTCCAAAATCAATAAATTTTGAGTTAATTCTTTCATTAATATACCTTAAAAAATATAAAGTGATTAATGAAAACATATTCACATCATCCAACAAATTGCCAAATCTTGTTTACCAAGTAACATAATAGAAACATAAAAACAAAATTATACCTTTCATTATGCATATATTTATAATGGAAGTAATGACCTTTAGCTGATATTTGGTCCAAAGTTAATCACATCTTCTACCTAAAAAAATACATATATATATTTTTTGAAACTATTGATTTATATTATGAAACTAATGGATGCAAATTCTGTAATGACGCCATGGCATAAACTGTCTTTAACCTAAATCAAATCAAGCCAGATATCTCATCAGCATCAAATATTATCCCAAATATTTCGAATTTCATTTTAAATACCTCACCCTTTTCCTTATTGGAAAGTTTTTCACACAAATTCAAGTAACATCTGTCCTCACATTTTCACTATAATTTTATTAATGCATTTAAATTCTCCATTATATTAATGTTCAATCAGCTAAAACACTTTTCAAATACTTTAAGGTGATATAATTCATTTTCATTGGAACTTTATATATATATATATATATATATATATATATGCAATGTGAGTGCAATTAAATTGGCAAAAAAATTAAAAAAACATTTACAAACATAACACATAATTCTTATATATTTTATACATCTAACACTCAAATTTTTAATACTATATAAAAATAATATCATTATAAATTTTTAAAAATAAAATACATTTTTTTATGCATAAAAAATATATTATATTTATGAATATCAAATTTTAAATTTTAGATAGGTAAATGGATAAGAATCATATGCTATGTATGTAAATCTCAATTAAAACAATAAATAAATAAATAATGTAACAGCATTAGGAAACACTCATATGTAACAGCAGAATATATCCCAATCCTTATCCAGGAGCCCAAAATCATTTCAAATTATACTCACAGCTCACACCATTCCAAACCTCAAAACAGGGATGGGTCCAAAGCAGCTGTAAATTCTTCGCCTGCCAATGGGGAGCTGCCACCTATTCCACCCACACTGTAATCTCTACCCTTCTCTGATCTGTCTTCCCAGTAGGTACACTACTACAGGAACTGGAAACCATAAAGTACGCATCACAGAAAGTAGTATGGCAGAAAGAACAAACACAGTGAAAGCATACAAAAAAGCAGAAAGAACCAATAAGCCCTAATGACCTCTGTGAAATAAAAAAATGATAGCTTTGCCACTTTCCCTTCCCATCGCCTCACTACCACTTTAGTAGAGCACAATACCAGCCTGTGTCTATCTTGAATCAGTACTACTAGCCATATGGCAGTTTACAGAGTTATCCAGTTAGAAGAATTTCAAGCCTTGCAGAGAAAAATCAAGATACAAAATACAGTTTTGAAAGGATCAGCTCAGACAAGTATCTTCAATGGGCCTGTCAGTTCAAGACACCTAAAAGTTTCATTAACAGAAAAATTGTGTGGTGGGTTCCATACGCCATCAAAGAGTGGTCTCATTCAGGAAATCAAAAGACAAGACAGGATTACAGGCTGAAATATCCTTGCAGAAGAAACTAAGTTATGGGTGCTGGGTGCATTGGTAGTTGATAGGGAAACCAAAGCAGATGGGCCTAACGCTGCTTTTTTTTTTTTTTGAACAAAAGCTACCAGGTAGATGTGTGGCTTATTTAACGTTAGATATGGAGATTGAAAGGAAAAAAATCGATTGTGGGAAAATGAGTTGGTGTCTCGATCACCCCTCTCCTTTCGACTTGCATCTTCACATGATTAGCATCAGTTGATCAGTAGAAAGAGCCTGAAACCAATAATTACTATTTTTCCAGGTTGTGCACAGGCAATGGCCTCAAGCCTTTACAATCTTAAAGGAGACAGTTTGCTTAATCGTAAAAGAAATGATAAACATAAGTTAGTCTAGGCAGCTCCAGTAGGGAAACCAGCTCAATTACAGTCATACAAAGCAACCATAGCAATGATAAATAACTGAAACTTTGATTTAAAGGAACTCCAAACAAGAAGCAAGTCGTCACAACTTCGAGATCAGACGAACAAAGAAGGCTTCTTAATCATCTGCAATACCAAAAATTAGATTAACTTGTGCGCTTACACTGTTTTAATTGCAAGAGGATGAGCAGTATCATAACACACCGTTTGGGGATCTAGAACTTGTAGTGGAGAAATCAGAAGATGACATTGGTATGGATATGGAGAGCTGGGTGGTAGAGAAAGAGTTGCGATTTGATCTCTCATCCTCTAGATCTGACCACGTATCCCTTGTACCAGGCCATTCATCGAAAAAGGGTCGTAAAGGTTGCTCGGTTCTGATGGGGGACTCCGCTGATCCATAATCGGCCCCAAAGAAGGAATGTTGCTGCTGCTGGTGATGTTTTGGCAAGGAGCTGATAGTCACCTGTCCAAGATCTTGCATAGGTTGGAGCTGCGGGTAACTGCCATGGAGAAAAGAGCTTTCTCTATCCTTCGACAGAGGAAACGAAGAGACCGGAGGTGGCAACAGGCGCCATGAACTGTCCAATGCAGAGTCCATGCCGAGGACTCTCACACTTCCAGGAGCTTCAGAATAGAAGCCACGTTCATCAAGCCCAGATTTTGATCCATGAACAAACCTGCATATCTTGGTTAGACAACAAAGAACGATGTATCCAACTGCACTAGGACTGGAGTTAAATGCAATAAGCCATTGTGCTCTTCTTCAAGGAGACTGAGGATTTTTGAGAATCCATAATGCATAAAGCCATGTCTTTTCATTTTCTTTTCTAAGGATTCTTGTGATCTCAACAAAGCTAATATATGCGGTGATAAGCATCATAAATTCAAATGAGCAGGACAAAGAAATTATTGACTCAAATGTCTACTCCAAGCAATTTAAAACAAATCCAGGCAACAAAAAAAAAGTGAACCATGAATGGACTAGACTAAGAAATAATGATTCAGATTGCATGCAAGTGCACTACACCTAAAACCATATACCTATGAATGCAAAGAAAATAACCATTATATATAAAACGCTCTCTTTAACAATTCCTACAATCATGTCGGACCAAAGATGACAATGAGGCTCTTTGGGATAGAAAACATTATAAAACTGCAAAATTTATAAGTTTCATTTGCTCTCATTTTCTTAGAATCAATGAAGCAAAACTAATGTAAAATATCAAATACAACATCAAGTTTGGGTTAGGTATCTTCAGGTATCTATTGTCAAATAAACTGGCCAATATAATCAATTGCATGCAATAAAATTAAAGGAAAACAGCCTTGATTTAAACTAGATAAAATAACTCAGGAAATTAAAAAAAAAAAAAGTAAGCCCTTGCAATACTAAAAGCAAACTATGTAGCAAAAAGACATATGCGCACAAAGAAGATATCTTCTAAATGAAGGAAAGCATAAAGTACACCATACAGTTCTAGTTGCAAAGCATTCAAATCAGATTACATGAAAAGATTAAATTCAAAGCTTAGGGTTCATATGGTTCCTTGAAGATAAAGAAAACATATTGTTTCACGTGTAAAATCAAAACACCTTTCATTTGTGGGGTCTTGAGAGGATTTGTAAAGCTTAAAATGAATGCTAATTGCTACAGAACAAGATGAATCAATTAAATTTCATTGCTTTTCAATTTCGATACATGTTTTCCAACTTAAAACAACCAAATAGGTCATTATAATTTACGAACTTTAAAGAAAGGTTAAAGTGAAGCCCAACAGCGTTAGATATCTGCTAAGTTCCCAACATTCTGGTAGTTAAACAATTGCTCCATAAGCAACATTTTCGTGATCTAAGCTTATGGTGATTAGGGAATTCCCAAAGAATGGAACTAGTGGAAAACACTATTGATGAATTCCTCACTGAAACATCTTGAAAGGATCATATAAAAACAAGTCAAAACAATCAATAAAGACATCTAATATTTAAATTATTAGTTTTATCTCAGATAGTAGTTTGGTTATATTGTTAACTTGTACGGTAGACTAAGCAAATATTAAACTATAAGAAAGCACTAGACTAGCCCTAAAGAAACAAGGATGAAGAAAGATTCTTCTGCACTTGTTAAACTCCACAGGTGTGTCAGATCAATAATCAATTCCCAATAACTAAATTATAATCACAAACGCTGATCAAATGAGCATACTTTACTCCTCTTCCTTGAGCATACCTGCCATATTTTAGTACAAGAATATTTTGAATTTACAAACAGATCTAGAATCCTAGTTTATTTAGAACTTTCCTTCCACAGTAATAATTTTCTAGGAAGAATCTCAGATCAGTCTGCAAGTCATCCCCACAGAGTGGGGTAAGAAAAATAAAATTAAGACAGAGGCACAAGCAAACAATTTCAAAAGAACTGTCAGCTCTATATCTCAGGTAAAAAATGGTTCCTGAAGGCCTGAGCTTCTAGATCAGCAGTAGTACCATGCAAGCGCTTATTTTTCTTATTAAATATACATATAAATCATTACCTGAAATCTTTAGTGGTGATGTTTCCATATGAAGCTGGGTCAATGCTGAGATGAGAGGAAGCAGCAGCGCCAAGGCCAGAGACTTGATGATGGATTGAAGGAATGGAGTGGAGAGGAAGGGTGTGGAAGCTCACCCCGCTGCAACTTCCTCCACCGCCGGAGGCGGTGGCGCCGCTTCCACTGCCGCTCCCGGAACTTCCCAGGGAGGTGGGAGCAAGAGAAGTCGTCGTCGAGCAGGACGACTGCGAGTGGGAGAGGGCTTGCGGCGTTTCCACATGCTTTCTTGAACGATTGCGGCCGCGGTGCATGTGCCGCTCACAGTACTTGGAGTCAGGGTACGCGTCTTTTGAGCACCGCCATTTCTTTCCATCGGTTCTCCGACAACGACCGGGTTCTGGGTCAAGTTTCTTGCCGTAGTAAGAGCAGTAACCAACTGAGGATATATAGAAGAGAGAAAAATAACTCCAAATATTAGATCAGATCAATGAAAAAGGATAAGCCACTAAAAAAATACTCACAAGTTTCAGATCTGGCAATACTAGCAGGCAAGAATGAGAACTTTATTGAAAAAAATAACAATAAAAAAGAAAAGCAAGCTGCTACGAGCACAGGTAACAAAGTTATAAATTTATGAAAATGAGGCAGAGAGAAGTATAATGGTAATGATGATAAAGGCATTAAGAAAACTAGTCGGAAAGATTACAAAAAAAGTTCAGCAGAACAGGTAGAGGGATCCATTAAAATAAACTAAGAAAATCAATCTTTCTCGTGATAAAGAAAAAAAAAAAGAAAAATTTAAAGCAAGCATTCTTATGCGAAGAAACAAGCCATAAGAGAATCGGAAAGAGGGCAAAGTAGAGGAGGGGGTAAATAGGCGAAAGGTGCTTACGGGCTGGATGATGGTAAAAGCGGGCGGCCATCGTTTCGTAGCTTCTTCGAATCGGGAGAAGCAGCTCGGGAGGGACTGGAATACCCGCTATGAGGTACTTAAAAATGAGCGCTTGGTGCTCAAGCTCCTCCCACTGCGACGCCGTGAACGGTGGTCTGCATCCAACCCCAACCGCTGCTGCCGTACTGTTCATTTGTCCCCTTCCCCACCCTTCTCCTGCTTAACCTAACAAGCCTACCAACAAAAGGGCTAAAAAAGGGTAGGTTTCAGAGAAAATCAGAGAAAGAGGGAGGAAGAGGAAAAGCTGCAGAAGGAAAGCACCCTGCTCTCTCCGAGCTCAGATATAGCCTACTCCACGGCAAATAAAACCCGGAATGGCGGTCCGCGTACCTGCAGGTAAGATGGAGCTGCAAGGCTTCGCCATTTTAGGATAGCAAAAAGGTCTCAGCTTGCAGCAAATGCAACACAGCAGGGAGAGAAAGAGAGAACAAGAGATAGGAGAAACCAAATGAGAGCGATGGGTTTGAGTGTTGCTATTGCCAGCATTTATAGCTAATATGGAGGAGAGAGAGGTAGAGGGAAAAAGAAGATGGGATCAAGATTATTTTGGCAAATTTTCCTTCAGATTTTTTTCGCTGAGATGGGCTAGGGTTGAGCGGGACTTAAGAGGATAAATGTCCCACTGTCATCAGGGAAGAGGCTTGTTAAAAAAAACATAATCTAAAAGGCGATGCTTCTAAGAGTGGAAGCAAAATCTTCCTTAATCTATAATCAAAAGATTATACTTTAAAAACCTGATCATCAGAACTATAAAAACAAGGATGGCTTTTAATTATTTCTATCTGTAAAAAATTTATTTTGACATTAGATATTAGAGAATCATTAATTGTAAACAGAACTTAGCTAGACAAAGTGAGCGAGAAAGTAGGTCCAGCGCGAGTGGCTGGGGAGCTTCGTCTTCCTATTCGAAACTGATTATTATTGGATTAAATTTGTAGAAAAAGAAGTGCTGTTGCACCGAAAAATGGAAGAAAATAAATAAAGATAAGGAAAAAGTGCTGTCGCTCTCTGTCGTTTGTCTCTATCTGAGGGGGATGGCTTCGGGTTCCTCAGCTCTTATCGGGAAAAGAGATAGTATCTTTGTAAGTAAACAGCAAGATTTAATGATAATTTAATCAAAGAGATAAATTTGATATTATATAAATATTTTCCTCACAGGAACGCCTTGGGCTCTGTGCTTCATCAGACGGCGAAGATCAGGCAACGCAGAAGGCAGCGGAGGCGTCTGTTCTTCGTTCCGTACATAGGTGACGGATGACAGCCGGTAGGCGTCACGGAGTTACGGCCGCAACGGAGAGCACTCACTCGCGTTTTAAACGAACGGCGGGTCTGAGCAGCTGTGGGGGTAGCATAGCGTGGCTTGTAGGTTATGGGCGTGGTTGCGCCACGTGTGTGTCGGCGGCGAGGATGCCGACGTAGACAGCTGGATAAGTGACGCTTAAAGACCGTTAAAGCTGTCGCCGGCGACGAAAGCAGCAATATCAACGAGTGGGTGGGGCTGAAGACGTGGAGCTATGACTTTGGCTTCTCTGTTCGATCACATCGCAGTATGTAGAGCGTTGAATGTATTATTTAATGTGTTTTATTTTTTTATTCATTATAGAATTTTAAATTATTTGGATACTTCTTCAACACATTTTTTTTTAAGATTATATACAAAATAAATTGAGCGTACGCTCTAATTATAATTATTTGTGGTATAGTTTAGCAAAATTGATTTAGAACTTTTATGATATTATAAGAATGGTGATTTTAAATATTTTGACATACAAGAAAATGAATTTTTCTTTAAAAGTACCATAATCCTAAAATTAGTGTCCTAACTAAAAAAGAAAAAATTATGCATTCATAATTGATATGATACTTTTATTAACTTGATGAAAATTTTATTAATATTGTTTTGATAAAAATTAGTATTCGGTAATCATTATTAGCATTTTAATAACTTTTATTGATATGCTTGCAATCTTTAAATTACTCGCTAATAATTTTAACTTCAAAATTTGTGGCTTTGAGATAGATGGCTTAAAAATACTAACAAATGCTTCTAAGAACTCTCACATTTTTCCTTTAACTTCTTAGGGGTAGATGTAAGAAGTGGATCATTCTTATTCTCTTGCTTATCTTTAATTAAAACTTGTTCTAATGAATTTTTAATCACCAATATCTTCAAATTCTCTATTATACTTATACTTTCTTCTTTAAGCTTGGGGAATTTATTGTCTAAATATTCTTGGAGAGAAAAGTGGTGGTGGCCTCTGTCTCATTTTCTTAAAGGTCTCTCTCTTAGCCTTCTTTTTCTAACTAAATTCATTTTTTCTTTTATCTTTTACTTAATAACATATTCTAAATTATGAATTTTAACTTCAAGTTTATCCTTATCAATCGTTACCTCTCATAAGTCTTTTTCACTTCTGAATTTTATCACATTATCTTGCTCTTTATCAATTTCTTTAGGATTAATTTTTGTATCACAAGATAGACTATCCTGGAGTTTATTTGCAAGATTGTTAGCCAATTGTCCTAGTTAGATTTCTAAATTTTAATAGAAACAGTTTGACATTGTAATTAGATTCCCATTGCAATAATAAATCTTCAAGTGAAGGCTCTTTTCTTTATGTTCATTTTAAGGAGGATATTGATTAAAATGCATGTTATTCGAATTATTTATGTTGCGTGCTAGAAAACCAGTCGCGGTAGAGTGAAAGTTTACGCCTTAGCCTTGTCGATTAATTAATAATTAATGAGCGACAAGAGACACTCAATTTTTAACGTGGAAAACCTCAAAAGAGGGGAAAAACCACGGCTAGCCTAAAAGCTTCCACTATGTATCTGCTTTGAGTACAAAGTCTTCCGATTCTGATTAGAATTGCATATGAGAGAGGACCAACAACTGTGTATAACAATGATCAGTTATAATAGTTCAGGTAATAGGTGGAGATCAAGGACAATTAGCGATGATGGTGGTTGATGGCCGTCGGCGGGGGGTGACTTGCTTGGAGGATCTTGAGCTTCTTCCTCCTCCTCGGCTTTTCCTCTTCTTCCTTGTTTGGATTCTTCCTCTTCTTCCTTGGACAGTTGGCAAGGATCGGCAGGTGGCCGGTGGTGGTGACGTTGGCGGTGGCTCCTCTTCTTTGTTTCTCCTCTTCTTCTTCCTTCTTCTTTCTTTATGTGAGGATAGAGTTCTATTTATAGATGGGAGGAGGCGTTTTATATGCAAAGTCCGTTACCCTCCTCTTGATCGGACGGCTTAGAATGGTTCCTTGATCATTTGATGTATTTTGAGCATTTGGATGCCCAAATGAAGTCGATTATGAGATCTTAGGCTCGTTAGATCCCGGGCAGCTTCTATAAACACTCTATATTTAAGAGCTATTTTGGGATGTAATTGATATCCCAAAGATTCCAAGGATATTTGTCGTAATCTCTCGTTGACTCAAATCGTCGCTTTTGATATTAAGATTCGGACTTTGATTAGCGGTATTTTGAGCACCATATCAATTTATATTCTTAGTTTGATTAAAATTTGAATTATTATTTTCCCATGAGAAGTTAGGATAATTTCTCCAACTTACATTATATGTATTTGTGAATGAATCATTGAATTTATTGGCTAAATAATTAAGCATTTCAGCACTTAGATCACTAAACTCTTTTCTTTTCTAATTTTCTTGTAAAGTCATTCGATTTCTAAGTTCGATGGCTATAATTTTATAGCTTTGACTTTACACATGCAAAGTTTAAAAATCACAATTTTGATTTAAAGCTAAAATAGCAGTACAGTAAATAAGTATAAAAATATTTCACATTTACTACATAACACACATACACATAACATAGACGTTGAATTAAGTTCAACAATAGTAATATTAACTTAAATATAAATTATAATTTTACTTCCAATCCATGGTGACGGTGCCAAAAACTTGATTGGTTTCTTTATACCCTATACAAAAGTGCACATGTCGAATCAAGTAATATAGAATGAGTAGAGGATCGTTCCTATGAAGATTAGAGCAAAATATGATATTAATTTATATATTTAAGTACTTGATCGCTTAGGAAAAACACCTTTGCAAATCCCTATCATCTTTATGAAGATGTTAGGGAGTTCGATCTTCATGAGGTAGATTTTATATATATATATATATATATATATATATATATATATATATATATATATATATATATATATATATATATATATATATATATATATATATATATATATATATATATATATATATATATATATATATATATATATATATATATATATATATATATATTCATCTCCAGTCCACCATGATCCATAGTTCTATCCGGGACTATTATTCTAATCTACCAACATCAGAGGTCTATTGGCCGTAATGTCCAGGGAATATGATTACCAGTCATGGGTTGCCTCATCTCTATTACCTTGAGTAGATTAGAGATGTTGTGTAGGTGTTTAATGAATTAAGTCTAAACTTAATTTATAAGTTTATCCAATAATTCTATAAAATCTACTTTGCAGACAAATGAAGGGCTTACATCTATTGGAATGTTGTTAGAGTGTTCGCATAACGAATAAAAAGATTGAACTTACATCCCCTTGGAATGCCGGTTAGAATGTTTGAATAACGAATGAATAGATTGGATTTACATCCCTTTAAAATGTCATATAGAGTTTGGAAGTTTGCATAGCGACAAAATAGATTGGACTTACATCCTTTTGGATTGTTGTAGAAAGTGTAGGAGTTCACAGGGCAAATATATAGATTGGGCTTACATCCCTTTGGAATGCCATATAGAGTTTAGAAGTTCACATGGAGAACATATAGATTGAGCTTACATCATTTTAGAATGCCATTTTAGAATTTAGATGTTTGCATGGTGAACGAACAGAATGGGCTTACTTCCTTTTCAGAGTGCTAGTTAGATTTCGGATGTTCGCATGACTAATATATATATTGGGTTTACCTCTCTTTGAAGAGTCAGTTAGGTTTTGGATGTTTGGATGACAAACATATAGATTGGGCTTATCTATCTCTGGAGTGTTAGTCAGGTTTTGGATGTTAGCATAAAAAACATATAGATTGAGCTTAACTCTCTTTAGAGTGCTAGTTAAAGTTTAGTTGTTTGTATAGCGAACATAAAGGTGTTTGATTTCTTTTTTTCTTTGGGACAGCTCCTTGGCATTGTAGAAGCAGTGCCACAATGCTAGGGTTCAACACCATGGAACTAGGAAGGGTGCTTCAGCGCCTAAAGTTCCACGCCTTGGTGTTGCAAATTAGTGCTCCAGTGCCGTCATGCAGAAACATAGGTTTCAAAACTAGAGAGGGCAGCAGTATAAATCTAGCACCCCAGTGTTGAGGCACCATAAAGAATAATAGAAAGCAGGTTGACTGTTTGACCAGTGCCTAAGCACTACCAAAGTAGTGCCATGACACTGATCAAAAAGCCATTCAAAGGGCCTACAAACTGGGAGACACATTTAACAAAAGAGGTCAAAAATTTTTACTAATGTCACGTCACTCCATCAATACTTGACGTGCTTTATGAATCTGATCGGTTATAAAATTAATGGTAATAAATATTTATAAAATATTTTTTTTGACTAGCATAGTAACTATCTTGACCGGCTAACTGATGCTTAAGCATTGCATGTGGAGCACCATTATGCTAGTTCTGTATTTCAGAAATTGAGTGGCTAGCGCCCCGACACTATCAATTCAATGCCACAGTGCTAGGTTCAGTATATAAATAGGACTCCTAGGATGCCAAAATTTTTATTCATTTTTTCTTCTTCATTTTTTCTTAGCTCTAAAACAATAAATATACCGCTCAAGATCATCTAAAAGGGCAATAAGAGGGCCTCCTTAAGCGACGCTAGCGGATTTGGTAATGTGGACATATAAGGGGAGTACCAGCACACTCTTATTAGCAAGCACCTCATTCTAGAGAGGACATTCCCCAATATAGGTGGAGCGTAGAGAGGGTCATCAATGAGAGAGGCTAGAAGCATCTCACTTATGACAACATCGCTTGCATCATCCCTATGGTGTAGAAGTTCTTTACCAATGCGAAGGATCACCAGAATAACCAAGTTTTTGTACAGGAGAAATGAGTATGTTTTGATAGTGCTTTCATTAATGCATATTACAAATTGTTAAATTTTGTATATGATCAATATCTTTCTTACTACAATAATTACCCCAATTTTGATGAAATTTCTAGTTTTCTCACCATTAGAATGCAAATGTTTAGTGAAAACAACAAGAGAAAATGATTATCAATTTTTATATCGCCGACCTAATAGTTGAGGCTAAAGTTTGGTATTATTTTATTTTTTCCAAGCTAATACCCACAAGTAACATCAATGAGGTGACTAAAGAACAGAGTCATTTTAAATTTTACAATTCAAAAGGGCTTCATTATTAATGTAGGGAAGATTATTTATACTCAATTTGCAATATACTTAAGGGTAGTACTACCCTAGGGTATAGTCATCATTCTCTTATTTATTCTTGATGTGTTGCAATTGGTGTATTATGAGACCCATATGAAGAAGTCCTTAAATAGAGGGCTACCCTAACAAAAAGAATGATTGAAAGGTTCAGATCAAAAATAGAATTAGGAAAAAGCTCACATGCTCCTCAGTCTAGATCCAAATCTTTCAAGACGTTAAATGAGAAACTCTAAGAAATTGGAGAAGAAGTCTTAGAATTAAGAAGGGTTGCTGAAAGCAGTTGACCACAGTAAGAATTATGGAAGAAATTTGATTATAATATAGGTCAGCAATAGCAGCAACAATTTTCTTACATAAACGAGTTCAATTCAACACTCGTCCAAATGTTTAAAAATTACAACTTTATTATCAGCCTGAATAGAGTTCCCTTTTTTACAATGACTCATTATCACCCTTATGTTAGCACCCAGTCGAAGCCAGAAGAAGATGAGGAGGAGGAGTATAACTTCTAGGATAGGCTTTTCCCCCTTTTTTTGTATTTTACTCCTTTTCTTTTTATGTATTTTTATTTGAAAGATTTTATAATAAATTATATTTTCCACTGTCTGTTTTATCATTTCAAATATTAATGAGTTATCTTTAGAATTAAATTGTAATCTAATTACAGATTAAAATAAAATTTTAACTCAAGATTACCAACATTGAGAACAATAGCTCGACACTTAAAGGTTAGATTCATGATGTTGTATGTTGAAATTTAGGCTTAAAATCAGAGAAGGTAGTGGGTGCTAAGGAAGTGGTGCTATAGTGTTGTAAGTGAATATTTGAACTCTACAACTTGAGAAGGCAGTGCTGTAGTTCTAGGATTCAATGCCACAATATTAATAGTGCACTGTGTCACTATTTGGATAGCGTTGTAGTGCTGTGAAGGGACATTTTAGCCTTACAACCTAAGAAGATGATGTTGTGGCGCTAGGATTCAACGCCACAATGCTAGAAAGCGGACCACTAGGGTCCAAATTCTTGAGAGTTCAGCACCTCAACATTAGGTAATAGAACTGTGGTGCTACGAGTTAGGATCTTCTAAGACAGATTTCAAGGGTAATTTGATATTTTCTACAAAATATTGGCAGCTTAATGGCTTAGCAATACTTAGTTTTAAAATATTTCAAGATTCAATGGCGAATGCCTTCAAATTTCAAGATTCTTAATTTAATGATCTAAATTTTGTTAGAGTTTTATCTTGGCAATGTTTAAAATTCTGTAATCAATGCGATTACATTCTTCTCCATTACTTTAGGTCCAAGATCAATGGAGAAAAGATCAACAATAGAAGTTTTCAAGATTTTTCTATGGAGCGAGGAATTGCATAAAATAAGTTTTTTATTTGGAGTTTTACCTAGAATTCATGGCAGCCTAGTTTCAATCTTGTCTCACAAGAAGGAGAGTGTGTAGTGGAGAGAATAGAGTGTGTAGAGAAGTCCACAATATAGAGAGAAATGTGGCTAGAAAGAAGAAGAAGAAGAAGAAGAAGAAGAAGAAGAAGAAGAAGAAGAAGAGAGTTAGCCCCTCTCCCCTTTTTATAATAAACCATTTTCCTTAACGTTCCCACTCTCCTAACTACTCCCACTCTCCCATTTAGGCAATTATCACTGACAGGGATGGTTGTTGGCAGGAATGGTTAGTGTTTTTCTGGATTCTTTAGACTTAGGAGTAATGAAGCCAGTGCCTAGGAGATGGGTTTATGGTATCGTGACACCCAAGTCAAGATGTTCATTTTATTATTATTATTTTATTTTATTTTGGTCGCAACGAAATTGTCCCATAATGAATGTGTCATGCCGATTGGATATGATGCATTCATTATTTTTTCTTTCATTTATTAATGATTATATTTAGAAACATAAAGAAGGAGAGAGAACATAGTATGCAAGAAATCTCTAATTATAACATTCATATATATATATATATATATATATATATATATATATATATATATATATATATATATATATATATATCATGTAATAACAAAGAGATAGTGGTTGTTGATCTCACTTTTGGAGTGAGGATTCATCCTTCTTATCTTAGACTTAAGAGTCTTCTAGACACTAGAACTTCCCTAGTCATAAGACACTTGTAGTGGTTAGGTGAACACTAAACCTAAGCCTAGAGACTTAAGGATAGCATGCCCTAGACTTAGGCTACATCTCAGGACCTAAGGAAACTTATCTATTCTATGGCCTAAATCAAATCTATGCCTATCCCCTACAACCAAATCAAATCTCAAATCATTTCAGTCAAACCCAATTGAATTCTATTTCATATCCAAGCTCCAAGCCAAAATGACTTAAACTTAATCTCATATTCCAATCCTATGGACTTAATCCAGATGCTGGGATTCAATGCCACAATGCTAGAAAGCAGAGCACTAGGGTCAAAATTCTTGAGAGTTCAGCACCTTGGCATTAGGTAATAGCACTGTGGTGCTACACGTCGAGAGACTTTATTCTAAGACAAATTTCTAGGGCAATTTGATAACCAAGTTCAACGACGAATGCCTTCAAATTTCAAGATTATTAATTTAATGATTTAAAATTTGATTTAATCTAAATTTTGGTAGAGTTTTATCTTGCTAATGCTTAAAATTTTGTAATCAATGCGATCACATTCTTCTTCATTTCTTTAGGTCCAAGATCAATGGAGGAAAGATCAATAGTAGAAGTTTTCAGGATTTTTCTATGGAGCGAGGAATTGCATAAAAGAAGTTTTTTATTTTGAGTTTTACTTAGAATTCACGATGGCCTAGTTTCAATCTTGTCTCATAAGAAGGAGAGTGTGTAGTGGAGAGAAGAGAGTGTGTAGCGAAGTCCACAATAGAGAGAGAAGTGTGGTTAGAAAGAAGAAGAAGAAGAAGAGAGTTAGCCCCTCTCCTCTTTTTATAAGAAACCATTTTCCTTAACGTTCTCGCTCTCCTAACTACTCCTAACTACTCCCACTCTCCCATTTAGGCAATTATTGCTGACGGGGATGGCTATTGGCAGAAATGGTTAGTGTTTTAATGGATTCTTTAGACTTAGGGGCAGCGAAGCTAGTGCCAGGAGACGGGTTTATGGCACCGCGACACCCAAGTCAAGATGTTCATTTTATTATTATTATTTTATTTTATTTTGGTTGCAACTAAATTGTCCCATAATGAATGTGTCATGCCGATTGGATATGATGCATTCATTGCTTTCTCTTTTGCTTGTTAATGATTATATTCAAAAAAATAAAGAAGGAGAGGGAACATAGTATTCAAGAGATCTCTAATTATAACATTCATATATATCATGTAATAACAAAGAGATAGTGGTTGTTGACCTCACTTCCGGAGTGAGGATTCATCCTAGGAGTCTTTTAGGCACTAGAACTTCCCTAGTCATAAGACACTTGTAGTGGTTAAGTGAACACTAAACTTAAGCCTAGAGACTTAAGGTTAGCATGCTCTAGACTTAGGCTACACCTCAGGACCTAAAGAAACCTACCTATCCTATGGCCTAAACCAAACCTATGCCTATCCCCTACAACCAAATCAAATCTCGATTCAATTCAATCAAACCCAGTTGAATTCCATTCATGTCCAAACTCCAAGCCAAAATGACTTAAATTTAATCCCATATTCCAATCCTATGGACTTAACCCAAACCTCTTTCAATCAAACCAAACTAAATTGATTTTCACAAAAGCACTCCAACCCTTCAAATCATCATTTCAAACTCTCCCAAGATCTATAATCAAGCCAATTGATCAAACACATTCAATCAAGCTAACCTAGCATATTTGAGCTCAAAATGTCCAAATGTGCCAAAATCTAAATAAATCTAAATAAATTGCAATCAAAATAACCAATAAATCCTAAATCAATCACCAAACTCAAGTCAACCTAATTAAACCCAAAACCAACTCAATTGACCCATTAAGTTCACTTGACCCAAAGTGACCTAAAGGACTCATTTGAGCCAAACTCCAATTCAACTCAAATTGGATTGAACTAACTCATTCAAAACCTCCTACAATTGTTGTTGATCATCCTTCATTAATCAATTGCAATCAATTGGGTCAAACCAAGCTAATTTGATCACTAGACCAAAGTTGACCCAATTAGCCTACATGAACCAAATTAAATAAATCATCATCCCAAACTCAATTATTGAAACTAATGATTCCTACCAACTCTAAATTAATCCTTGAACATGACTTGACCATCAATTGAGCCAAACCAAGTCCAATTGACCCTTTGACTCAAGTTGACCCATTTTGACCTAAAAGGCTAAATTGGGCCAAATCACAATTCAATATAAATTAATTAAAACCAATGACTAAAATCCATCATAAATTGATTATTGAACATGATTAAAGCCTTGGTTGAACCTAATTTGACCAAGTCAACTCAATTGACCCATTTAGCCCAAGTTGACCTAAAGGGTCAAATTGGTCTAAATTATTTCTAAATCCAAATTGATTAAAATCAAAACTTACAGTCATCGTTAAATTATCAATTGAATCTAAACCAACACATAACCCAAGCTAATTTGGCCAATTTGACCTAATTGATCAACTTAGCCCATTTGACCCATATGAACCCATATGGGTCAAATCCAAATCTAACCTAAATTAAATCAAACCAATTGCTCCTAAACATCTCAAATAGCCATTTGAACTTGTCTCAACCCATGGCTTGACCCAATTTAACCAATTGGTCAACTTAACCCAACCTAGCTTAATTTGACCTACATGGATCAAATTGAGCCAAACCTAACCAAACCAAATCTAAACCCATTCAAACTTGGCATGACCCATCATTGGATCAGCCTAAATCACACCCAACTCAAACCAAACCTGAATTAGGCCAATACCCATTGGGTAAAGCTCTTTAAATTGGACAAAACTCACATTTGGGTGGTCTTACCTTTTGTGCTTGCTTTTAGTTTTGGACCCACTAGCTAACCCACCCAAAGTTGGTACCATGGGGGTCAAAGGAGGTGAGCTAGCCCTTACATTCCCATTAGATCACTTAGGGGATTTAGTACACTCCACTTCAGCCTTGGTAACCCACCTCAGGCCCTTACCCACTCAAGCCGTGCCACCTCAGCACCTCTCTGATGTCCCTGTCTGCACGCTAGCCAAATGTCTACCTGCTCCAACCGAACGTCTGCCAATTAGAGAGCCAATCTGAGCCATCAGATTTAAGGGGGAGGAGTGTATACTCACCTTCATTCCATTCCAAAATGAGCACCAAGCATTCTCATAGCAAGAGTGAGTCGAGACAAGTCTCCCAAGCACTTCCCCGAGTTCCCCTAAGCTTCCAGTCACCAGAAACACCAAACCCGAAATAAGACAAAGTCTCCACTCTATCCAACCCCACCTAAACTCCACAAAACTCAAATTAACTTTACCCACACCTTCACCAAGCTTTGGTGATCAAGAACGAATCGATTCCTGATCGATTCGAGCATTAGAGACCACTCTTAGACCAACTCCAGGGAGAATTCTGGTGGCGTTTAGTCCACAGAGCCACCAATGAGGAGGTAAGGCACGAAGCTTCAAGAAGGCCGTCTCTTCAAAAATGAAGCTACATCAAATGAGCCTTGAGCTCGAGGTAAATTTTGGCAAATCGTAGAAAATACACTAGGTGTTTGTCCTTTATGAAAGATTTTGTATTTTCATGCGAATCCCACCATAGAATCCCTCTAGATCTTCCTCTTGAATGTTTTGGACTCAATCTCGATGCCTCATGAGCTCGGATTGAGGGGGAAGGGTGGATAGTGTCCATTTTTCATCACTTGGGGGACGAAGGATCATTTGTCATTCATTTTATGATTGTGGAATGAACACTGTAGATTGATTTAATCATGAGATCCATCATCATTGTCTGGCTATTTGATGGAAAATATTATTCTCGTGGCAATGGGATTGGGGTTAATTAAGATTTAAAATGTGATTTAATTAGTCAGAACTTCCTAAAATCATAACTAATTGTAGAAAAATCTAAAAAAATATAAATAACCCCATTTTAGAAAGGTTAAATAGAGGATACTTTTATAAAAATAATTCCAATATATTTTGAGCAATGAATAAAGCTTGATTAGAGTTTGAATATTTCTTTAATTAACTTAATTAAGCTCTAATTATTTAGGTAATTAATCCCAAAGTTGGCATGTTGATTTAATGGGATGACCTATGCCTCCCATGATTTTCTTGGGATTTATTGGTAAGGTAATTAGAGGAATCTAAAATTCAAACTTTAATTACTCTCTTAATTAATTTAATGATTATTTAAAATTCCAAACAATCAAAATTGGTTAATTAAACTTCATTAATTATTGATTAATAATGAGATGGTGAGAGAGAGTGATTAGGACCCCTTACCTAATTACTTTTTCAAGTTCATTTCATTAAAGAGAATTAATTAATGTGTGGTTTAATTAAGAGATCAATTAAATAATTAAAAATAAGATAAAATTAAATTAAATTAATAATTACTTCAGATAATTAACATTCAATTTGTGGGTTCCTCTTTATGTGTTTAATAACATAAAAACTCTTAAGAAAATTATGATTAACCTGAAGGAATGCCTGTTCGGAAGGATCAAGATAACCCATATGTGTGGAAAATCATAAAAGTGCTTAATTAGATTCCTTAAACTAATTAACACTTAAAGCGTGAGCCTATTGCGTTAGGTCTTTTAGGAGCATTGCAATTTTAATTTTTCATATCCATATCATTTGAGGCTCATGAATAAGTGATTAATTAAATTAAAGAAGCATAGGAAAGGGTAATTGAATGAATTACTTAATGATTCTAACCTAATTAATTCATGAAATTCATCTAATTACTTTTACTTAAACATATTAAATCATCAACATGGGATTGGACAAAAAATAACAAGTGTTTATACTTCTTTAATTTCAATTAAAATCCAAAATCAAATTTAATAAAAAGCTTTTGGTTTCCCTTAAATAATTTTATTTAATGTGATTGTCCTTAAGAATTAATGTAGTTGAATGAATTATGTGGAGATGTTTGGTTATTCCTCTTCAATCACCATAAATGTTGTATGCCATGTGATATCATGCATTCATATTTTCAAAATCAAATGAATTTTATTTATGCAAAATTACATGTGATGATTTAATCTTATTATATGTGTGGCTATTATCACTAATAAATTTTAAAATTAATTTCAAAATTATAAATTAGTAATTTAAATTTGGAGTGAGATTAGATATGAATATATGTATAGGATTTGCATGTGTTTATAGCTTGAGCATGTGAAGGTAGTGCTTTCTTTCCCATATTCATGTGTGGATTTACATATATCTCAATGATAATAAGTATATAGTCTAGACATCTCAGGAATACGAGCTTTAAGTAGCCCCAAATATGTCATTTGATTATCTGACTTTTTTGGTTAACAAAGACATGTACTTATTTGATTTCATTCTTATGCATATTTGCATTAGAATTTGGATAGAACTTTACTTACATGTATAAAAAATTTGACCAAAAATACAATCTCTTACATGATATTAATCCTTATAGTTGTGTATACATTCATATATATTTAAGATAGCAAGTATATAGTCTGGACAACTCAGAAATACGAGGCTTTAAGTAGTCCCAAGGAGGTCATTTGATCATCTCACTTCCCTGGTTTAAACAATGGCACATACTTGCTTACATCTTTTATACATGTGTGTGTGTATTTGATTAAAGAAATGAAAATTCCATTTTATATCAAAAATGTATGCATCCATAATCATTTAACTATGCCAAAATATATTGCATGTATAGGTATGCTAAGTGTTAAATCATGTGCATGTTATAGGTGATGGAAAAGGAATGGTTCAAAATAGTCTATGTGATGAAAATTCAATCACATTAGTCTCAAGATGCCTTTCATGTTGAATAGAATCCTTGAAGATTAACCCAAACCTAGGATTAATAAAACATGTAATAAATCATTATCAAAGGAAATCAAATTATAAAAAAAAACATGCTTTTAAAAAATTACTAGAATTGGGATGAATGAGGTTAATCCTTCTTCTTCTCTTTATAACAAGTAGATGCAAAGTAAATATCAGATGAAACAAAAATAAAACACAAATTAAAATCCATAAATTCTCTAAAGGACTTAAAGTGGAACCATCCTTTCATGCTTAGATTGAATAATTCCAAAAGCTTAGACAATTACAATCTTAAAGCCTAGCTAAGACATACCACACTAAGCCTAAACACACACATTAGAATGCTAAGCCACCACTTCTAGCTTTAAGTTAGGACAGTGTATAATAAGATATTGTGTTTTATTTTAGGATGTAATATTTTAGACTAGATGTTAGGTTTATTGAACATAGACTGGATGTTAGGTCGTTATTAGCTTAATATTATTTTTTGCAGGGAATTATGCTTAGGGGGCCACTATAACCATAAATATAAATGCTATTACTTGTAGGTTGCTTATCCCCCTAAACATAATCCACACTAGGATATGTGAGCTTGGTTACCCATATGCAGGGTGCTAAGTCTGAATTATAAAATATAACTGCTTAGGATGTATGTATGTTTAGCTAATATCTATTTTGCAGGTGTATTTAGATATTACTTTTCCCATAAACATGTAATTTTATAATAGTAATTAGGATTACTTTATGGGATTTAGAATAAGCAGTGGTGAGAAAGCAAACTCCTGGGGTGCCTTGTGATGCCATAGAGTAAATCAAATCAAAAGAAAGAAGAAAGAAGGAAGAATAAAATAAGAATGAAGACTCCCATAGTATGTATTCAATTTTAATTATAAAATTTAATTATAATTCGGGTTATATAAGGGTAGAGCTCGGCTACCAATCTTTTCTCTTTTCTGGGTGTATGATGATACCCGACCGCATCTACCTTTTATTCTTTCAATGTAGTCTATAAAATAATTATTATTATGTTTAGCTTGTGCCCTAGAACAACATGATTTTCATAGTTTCTTCATGATTGATGTTTAAATGTGTGGCCTGGATGTGGTAGGCTCTTAGGATAAAATTAATTTTTCTACCAAATTAATAACTCATAAGTAAAATTTAAAATATTTTTCAACCTCATTATAAAGCTTAGGTTGTAATCAAAATAATTAAAAGATTTAGTAATCCCTCAGCTAAATGTTGTATGATCAACATAATGCATGTCATATTATATCACTCTTGCAAAATGAGGGCCTCCATTCTTGCACTTTAAGGACCACTTGACCTTTGAGAACAAACCCTTATTATAGAGATTCACCCTCTTTTCTCTTTTGATTTAGCCAACAACTAAATCTCATCATGCATTTAAGCATAAAGTATCCTAAAACCTTTGTCCAAAATATTGTGTCAAGATAATGTAAAATTTGAAAAGATTTTGCATTTAGATTAAGTCATATGCTCATGCCAAACATGATATAGTCTCTTAGAGAGTGATTTTTAAAACTCTAGTCTTTTTCAAAATTAAATAACAGCTTAATTCATATTACAATTACATAAGACCAGCCTACATGGATTTAAAGCGTAGGAGGTGTTAGCTGGCGGCCACTTCAGGCGATTGTAAGTCCAGAAGAGTTGAGTGATTTATCCTCTCTTATGGAGATAAAATATTGTGTCCCCTTTCTGACTAGATTTGAGTCATGCTCTAGCATGTGCTAGAACCCTGTAGATTTAAGATCCAAGGTTGCTTGTTTCCTTTTCCTACAATCATAAATCCTCACCTGTTAAGTATTTCCATAATCTTGTATTAGTGGACTATAAGCCCTAGCATTCTAATAAAATTTCAACTCCAACAAAATGAACCTTCACTATCAAATATATAAAAAAGCCACACCATAGGATAGATTGGAGTACTCACTAAGCTTCCTAGTATCATGAGTGCTCCCTACTTCTCCTCATTTTGAATCCAAAACTAAGTCTTTCCAATTGAACATTCCCATTTGAGTTTCCAAAATAACCAATTCATTGATAATCTTAACCTTAAAATCTTTAAAGATAATTGATTGACTACTTTAATCAAGAGTTTTCTTTGGAAATTCTATTTCCTAGGATGTAATTACTATGGAGGTTTGCCTCTATAGGGAACTAAAGAACTCGACTTAAAATAAACCCTGCTTTACTTTCCATGTAAAGTAGGGGAAGAATCTATAATATATATGAAGACCCATCATACCTTAGAAGTCCTTATTAGGTGATTAGGTTCATTGTAGGGTGATATTTCTATCTATCAAGATAGTACATCATATCTCAGTGTCATACCCGATCACTTCAATAGGTACCCCTTAAAATCTGTGTGGTGTCCACCCAGCACTCTGAAATAAAATACCATAATGGTTAAAAGAAATTTTAGCTATAGGTGATTAGTCTGAATTTCTTTGATACAAATAGAAGCGGTATGAGCTCGATAAGCTAATGACGGTTTGTCTCTCTCATGCATCGTGGAGATGCTGAAAGGTTGCATCTTGGTCATGGACTAATGAAGAGTGAACTAGCTCAAGTTCAGACACATATGCATCTGTCTATGGGCAATCTTTCTCTATGGTTGTGACAACCTGTCTCACCATAGACCTCCTTTCTAATAAATATGGCCTCTTCTATTGTAGCTCTCTCAATTAAACAAATATATCAAGAAGCTTGATTTTCTCTCTTTGGTATGATCTCAAGGCTTTGAGGCTATGATTGAGATCTTAATGGACTAGAGAGGCATGATGTGATGTAGTATTGAGCTAATTCTTTACATCAATGAGTGTCTCTAATAAGAGCACTTGATAAGTAGTGAACAATGAGAATAATTTAAGCTCAACATCTCAGCATAGGGACTCCCAAGGTGGTAACCCCTTACTTCAAAGCCTAAAGTGACATCACAATCAAACAGAGAGTTCACCTCACATAGATGCTAGAAAGCTCAAACAAAAATTCTAAGTAAACACCTAAAAGTAGGTGTCGTAATGTTGTCAATAAATGACATTAGCTTTTTGAAGAGCCGCAATGTGATGATCTTGAAGGTCTAAAGTGTATCTTGGAGATAAAGAATGAAATTTCCAAACTAGATAAGCACATCTAAGCTACATCGCTCAAACTAAGAGTGGGGTGACTATCTACATAAGATTCAAAATCTACTGACAAATCATCCTGGGTGGAACTCACTATCACCCAAGTCAAGCCTGACAAAGGTGACTCACATGTAGTCTTCAAAGCACTAGATTCCTTTGTACATGGATCTTCTCCAACATGCATGTTGTCATCACTGGCAGACTTAGTAGAATGAGAAATTGGAGAAGTCACACTAACATCTATGAATAATACTAAATTGACATCACTATCTATCCGCTTTGTTGATGTTTCAACCTTTAATGGTGGAAATGGAACATGAATAGAGTCAGAGGGATTCATGCATTCCTATCAGCCTCTGTATAAATAGGTGAAAGCTATCGATGATGCTCTATACCACTGTCTCATCAATCTGATAATTCCTTATAAGCATGAGTCATGTGTCGAGGGGAATTTAAGTGTCATGTCAGTCTGGCTTTCTCGAGTCTATGATTGTATATGCAAAAGCTCAGTTCCAAAAGTAAGAGAAGGAATGACAAATCTATAACAACCATAGGTGGCTAACTCTTTTATTAGTCTCTTATGAAGCTACATAATAATAAGAATCCATCCTAGGTGAAGCAGAAAAGCCAAAGTTATAGAAGATACCTTCAAACGAATGGATGATGTAACATCCCCAGGGAACGAGTGTCTGCTATATCGTGTATCTGTAAAAGTCCATATATGGGGTAGCTTGAGTAAAGCCAAACTTTTTAAATACTTTATTGGGATTATATCCCTATAAAATCATAGACTCATGATGGTGGTAGCAAAGACAAGTAGGTCTTAGCCCAATGAGATATTATGTGATCGCTCAGAAATAACACCTTAGAGGATGCTCTCCGTCATCTTTATTGAGATGGGTAGAAGTATATTTTTTCATGAGGCAGATTAATATACTTCTACCCATGAACATAGTTATATACTTAATTTGACATTAGCTCTTTTGTTAGCAAATGTATCATTCTTGATAAATAATGTTGGATGGGTGGATAACTGTTTACTTTAAGTTATAATGAATTTCATCCAATTTAAACATATCCCCTCTGAATGAATTTTATAATCAACATGATCATCATTGAAGAGCATTGTCACCATCTTATGATATCTAGAAATACAAACATTGCTTTGATAATAATAAGGTGACAATGCATTCTGGTTCAGACCATTATATACGAGCTCTTCTAAGAATATTGCCATGAATTTGCAAATGATGGAAGATCCAATATATGTAGCCACTGATAGCTAACAGAGGTGTGTCAAATATTGACTTTAGGTCCCAGTCTTCTGTCTTGTGATGTAATATGCGATAACCCAAGAGTTAGATCGTACTTATAGAAGGAACACTATCTACAACTAGCTGGACTAAATCCTAATCCCCAAAACTATGGAGACCAATAAATCATAACTGTGTTTAAGCTTCAGATTAATCACCCAGTTAGAAGGATCATACCCTGATGGAAGTTGTGAATTAAAGAGTTGAATGTGGGATGATCGAGCAAATAAATCCTCATAAATATCTCTGGCCACCAACGTGTCTTGATGCCATAATCAATGATCATGTAATTTAGCTTAATAATGTGGGTCACAAGCTTCAATAGTCACCCATATATGCTCCTTAGTGGACTTAGTATGAGGCATGTCATTTGGTCTTTTCCAAATAAACATTATAATAAATTTGCATAAAAAGAAGCATTGCACATTATAGAAGAGGCAATAATATCTGAATCTGTAAATAAGATGCACTTGTGGGCTTTGCTTCAATCTTATCTAAGCTTTAAAGAGTTTAGATTTATGTTTAGACCCGACCCATTTAGGCATGTTGGGTTTGTTTGAACTTAGATCTAGCCCTTTTGGACATGATATCTAAATTTTAGGATTATATTTGGTCCCTTAAGACATGATAGATCTAAGTTTGGATTTATATATATCCTCTTTAGACATTATGGATCTAGATTTTTGGATTAGATCTGATCCCTTTGGATATGATGGATCTAAATTTAAAGTTTAGATCTAGTCCCTTTGAACAATATGGATCTATGGTTGGATTTAGATCCAACCATTTTGGACATGATATATCCATATTTTAGGATTAGAGGTGGTCCCTTTGGACAAGATGGATCTAAATTCTAGGTTTATATCTAGTCACTTTGGACATGATGGATTTAAATTTTAGGATTAGATTTGATCTCTTTGGACATGATAGATTTAGATTTTAAGATTAGATCTGGTCTCTTTGGACATGATGGATCTTAATTTTAAGTTTAGATTCGGTCACTTTAGATATGATGGATTTAAATTTTAGGATTAGATTCAGTCCTTTTGGACATAATGGATATAGATTTTAGGATTAGATCTAGTCTCTTTGGACATTATGGATCTAACTTTTAAGTTTAGATTAGGTCCCTTTGGACATGATGGATTTAAGTTTGGATTTAGATCTGACACCTTTAGACATGATGGATCTAGATTTAGGTTTAGATCTGAATCTTTTAGACATGATAGATCTAGATCTAGTCTCTTTGGACATGATAGATCTATGTTTAGGTTTAGATCTATTTCTTTTTAATATGATGGGTCTATCTTTTGGTTTAGATCCCTTTGATTGGAATGGATTTATCTTTTATGGAGAATTTTCCTTGTATTGTAAGATATATAAAGTAGCTCCATGTTTGACAGAGAATTTTATTTCAAGAATGAAAATATTATTCTCAAACTCCAAATGCTAATAATAATTTATCAATTTGACTAATCGATTTAAAGTCAATTTTGACTCTTGTGTTTATAAAAATAATACCTTTAAAGATTATGCATAATATATTTTGAGATATTGTCCATTTATAGGGGTCTTAGGCCTTACACCTTTTTCATTAATGAGTTGATAAGCTCCCTCTTCATATACTTTTTTGATACTATATGGTCCTTCTTAATTTGGAACAAACTTTTCACCTATTCAGTGATGGAGAATGATAAGCCTTATATGTACCAGTACTAGTTCACCCATTTTGAAGTTTCTTGGGAGAACCATAGAATATTGAGCTTGGGTCATCCTTGCTCTATATATTTTCAAATTTTGTTGAGCTTGTAACTGAATTTCATTTAAATCTTTAGGTTCTTCAAGTCTTATTTGGATATTTTTCTCCATTGTAAGTCCATTTTAGACTGCAATATAGAGTGAAGTCAATTATACTTTAAGAAAAAGTATGACTTCTACCCTGAAGACCAATAAGTATGGTGTTGCCTTCATAGCAGTTTTATATTTAGTGTGATATGCTCACAAGGCCTTTATTAATTTATCATGCTATTCTCTTTTATTTTTAGAGAGAATTTTATTAAGGAGTTTGACCAATATTTTGTTGAATGCTTCTGCAAGACCATTGGCCCTTAGATTATATATTAAA
This sequence comes from Cymbidium sinense, assembly GCA_021442155.1. NCBI lineage: Eukaryota > Viridiplantae > Streptophyta > Magnoliopsida > Asparagales > Orchidaceae > Cymbidium > Cymbidium sinense. The sequence goes on from CM038223.1 coordinate 41,074,144, forward strand.
GAATATTACCAATCTATCTTGTATTTCTTAATGAAGTGATAGATTTTGATATTCTTGAAGGCAAGGCTATTGTAAGATATAATTTATCGAGGTACTCTAAATCGGTAGATGATGTGGTCTCGAAAGAATTTCATTATACTATCTGCTTTTACTTCTGTTAAGGGAATTATTTTGCCCATTTAGAGAAGTAATCAGTGGATGCCAAAATAAAGTAGTGTTCTCTAGATGATGGCTGGTCTATTGGACCAGTTATATCAATTCTCCAACTTTCAAAAGTCCATGATGCCACTGTTGGATGTAAGGCATTAAGCAGTCAATGTAACATGTCTGCGTGTACTTGACACAGATGTTATCGCTTAGCATGTTCAATGTAGTTTTGAGCCATGCTTGGCCAGTAATATCCCATTTGTTTGATTTTAATTTTTATCTCTGGACTAAATTAGTGTGCACCACCTTCATGAACTTCTACCATTACTACCTTGTATTCTTATGGCCCTAGACATCACAGCCATATTTAGTCTAATTTGTGATAATATAATGTGTCATTCACAAGTGCATATTGTAACACTCTTTATGAAATTTAATGAGCTTTTGACTTGTCTTTTGGTAATCTACCACCTTCAAGATAAGTGATGAATGGTTCTCGCCAATCATCTTCTTCATTTATTGCTAAAATCTCTTGATTTTCTTTAGCTTTAAAGGCTTGTTGAAGGGTTGGTGCCAATGATAGTCTGTAGTGGACTGTTATTATAATTGGGTCTTCTTGAGGATTTATCATTTCTTTAGCTGATTTATCTAATGCATCGGCCTTACTATTTTTTTTATCATGGCACCCTTATAATTTTTACTCAGGGATTTATTTTAGGAGCTCTAAGATATGTTTATAATAAAGCATTAATTCAAGCTTATTTATCTTGAAGGTTCTCATTATTTATTGAATTATAAGTTGAGAATCTCCATTAACATGGAGTGTCCTAATTTTTATATTAACTGGAAGCTCTAAGCCCATAATTAATGTTTCATATTCAGTCTCATTATTGATTCAAGGTTTAGTCAGGCTATATAAATATCAAAGTATACAACCTTGTGGTGTAACAAATATTAAACTAATTCTAACCTATACTACAAGTAATCTAGGTGGTTTAGCTAGTTTTATTGATGAAGTTCTGTCAAAGTAAAGCTCCTATTCTAATGATTGTTGAGGTTCTTCTAAATCAAAGATCTGCATATTAAGTAATTCATCATTGAGTGGAGAATTTATCAGTAAAAGATGAGTGGCTAGAAAGTCAGCTAGAGCTTGCCCTTTTATCACATTTTATTGGACATATGTTATGTCAAATTAGATGAATAAGACTACCAATTTAGCTAATCGAAGGGTAGGCATAGTCATCAAGAATTTGAGAAGATCGACTTTAGATATCAAAGTTATCTTGAGTGATAACATGTAGTAATGCAATTTTTGAGTATGAAATATCAACGCTAAGCATTGCTTCCTAATAAGAGAGTATATGATTTCAGCTTTTATTAAACATTGATTTTATATAGTAGAAGGCATTCTTCTTCCCCTCTTCATTGTTTTGAGCTAACAAAGCTCCATGCGATTCTTCTTGGGCTATTATATATAATATCAACAACTTTCTTATTATTGGTGTAATTAAAATTAGGGGATACAAAAAGTACTCTTTTAAGCCATCGAATGCTTTTTGAAAAGCATAATCCCATATGAAAAGTGTATTCTTTTTTATTAATCGAGCAAAAGTTGACATCTCCTTGAGAGATTAGAAATGAACCCGTTGATATAACCTAACTTGCCTTATAATGAATGTAGTTGCTTTAAGGTCTTAGGCGATGATATTTCTATTATTGCTTTGATCTTAGAGGGATCAATTTCAATTCCTCTATAATGCATAATAAATCCTAGAATTTTCCAAAAGTCACACCAAAAGCACATTTCAAAGAATTCATCTTTAAGTTAAAACTTTAAATTCTATAAAGTATAACTTTTAAATCACTCATGTGCTTGCTTTGAGGTCTACTTTTGACAACCAAATCATCAATATATCATTTATATACTTATGTATAAGATCATCAAAGATACGCATTGCCCTTTGGTATGTAGCATTGACAATTTTCAAACCAAATGACATCACTTTGTAGCAATAAATGCCGATCAGTGTATAGAAGGACGTATGATTTTCATCCTCTAAAGCCATCTTAATTTGGTTATACATTGATGAGCCATCCATGAAGGAGAACATTTCATAGTTTGATGTGTTGTCTACCATGAGTTTTGCATTAGGTAACAAAAAGTCATCTTTTGGGCAAACTTTATTTAAACCCCTAAAATAAATGCAAACATGGATTTGCTTTATTAGGATGATGTGGATAATCCAGTTAGCATATTTCTCTTCAAGGATGAATCTAGATTTGATAAGCTTTTTGGTTTCAGTGATTACTTGTTCTTTAATTTTCAATCGCATTCACCATGATGCTGATTTTACAGGCTTTATATTAGGCTTAATTGCAAGTTTATGTACAACTATGTCTGGCAATAAGCCTTATATTTTATGTAATTTCATGCAAAATAGCCTTTGTATTCGCAGAATAGTTCTTGTGAGTCTTCCAATTTTTTTAATGTGAGGTTAGCACTAAAAAAGCTTGACTTAGGCTCTTCTTTAGTACATAAGTTGATTTCCCGAAGTGCATTAACAGAAGCTTGATTGCCTTCCTCAAATTCTTTATGGGCTTCTTTGAGGTCAATTATTGATTCATCTTCGGGTATATCCTCATTTTCGTATGAAATATCCCTTTGTTCATTTGTAGCTTCAAAAGAAATTTTATCTTTTTTGGATATGGCATAGCATGAGATCTAGGAGAAAAGCTAAAGCAATATATCCTAATCTCCATGTAGTGAAATTTTCATATATTATGGAATTTTGGGTATTATCCCCTCTCTTGAACCTTTTAAATAATTGGGCTTGATTATTTGATTGTATAGGCTGGACATTATCCTTAACTAGTTTCTTTAGAGCTAATGAAAAGTATTGAGAAATTATTACTGAAATATCTTTTTCCTCAAAATCATTCTCCTTAAATAACTTGTGGGTAGGATTTGCGGCTCACACTTCTATTTTATAGAAAAGGATCCCATGTTTGTCATAGCCTCTTGTAGGAGGAACAGAAAAACTTTTCAATTGGTTTATCTTCTTATTTTTTGGTGCTATTAAGGCTTTTATATGTGCCTTTGGCACTGTAATTATTTTTATAGCCTTCTTGAAAATTTGAGATTCGGGTACCCTTCTTTATTAGAGATACATGAGTTTTCTCTATTTGTTTTGAAATATCACCAGTATTAGCTCCTTTCCTTTGTCTAGTTGAGGCTTTCTTAGGTTGATAAAATAGCAATTCTTCTTCATCATCCTCTATATCATTCCCAAGGTGGGGAATTACTTTAGGGAGTTTTGATTTATTATCACTTTGTTTTTTCAATCATCACCTTTCAACATTATTTTAAAAAGTAGATACATTTCTTTTGAAAGTTGACTTCCCCTACTTCTTATGAATAAAGTACTTAACATCATCATAGATCTTGATTTTGTGTATCAATAATGGATTCATGTCATCATCAATTTGACACTCTTCACTATTTTGAATATATTTCATACATTGATGGAGAGTTGAAGGCACTATGTCGTATTCATGAATCCATAACCTATCAAAGAGTGCTTTGTATGATACATTGGCTTCAATCATATGGAATTTAGCTTATGTATAAAGTTTTCCAAAGAGTATAGGTAGAACAAGAGATTCCAGTGTTTGTTGTCCTTGTTCATTGAATTCTTGTAGGAATACTATAGTTTTATCTAGGTAACGAGCATCCAAAGCTAATGTTCAGAGCGTCTTAGATGTTAAGAGATTGAGTGAAGCACATAGATCAATCAAAATTCTTTTTATATAAGTGGAATTTCTTTTAGCTATAACATAAAGGGGTCGATTATGTTCGGCCATTCTTAATAATAGGTCACCATCACTGAATGTTATGGTTGCTGTCTTCTAAAAAATTAAGTTTTCTTTCATCCTTTCTTCACTAAAGAAAGCTTCATATTATTCTAGATTTTGCAGGGCTATAATTAATATCTCACATATGTCTTTAGATAACATCAGAGTATCGTAGATACTTAGTAAAGTCGGTAGATTATGTAGACGGACTAGAACATCATAGTCTTGGTGGCCTTTTGAGATTTAGCTGATGGTAGGGGTAATGCATCTTCATTCATTTGAATTTCGTTACCTTTATCCCTAGCTTTCCTCTATGGTGGTGGTGACATTTATTTTTCACTTCTTAATTGAATTTGAGTTCCTTCTTCTATAAAATAATTTTTATTAGAGGAAGTTTCTAAACTCTATAGATCGTCAGAATTTCTAGAGCTTTCAGGATTCTTAGAACTACTGTCTAGTTTAGGATAATTTCTTTCAGCCTGATTTAACCTTTCTTTTGATAGGCTTTTCCTTAAGAAAGCATAGCTCTTCCTCAGAGTCAGTTTCTATTGCAATCATGTGACATGCCCCTCTTTGGGTTTGAAAGGTACAATTTTCATATATGCTTATGATTTGACACATTTCTTTTGAAACTTCTTCTCAAAGATTTTTCATGTCAAGTTGTAAGTGGAGCATGTATTCGTCCAACTTAATTGGCCTTTATGGAGGTTGCTTATTTTCATCCAAAGAGTCGACCATCTTTTGTGTTTTAGACTTTAGTTTCCAAAGTTTTCTTCTTTTCCTTAATTTATGATATTTTGATGAAGACTCCTGGTTGATTTTCATCTACTTCTTTATATAAAAATTGCCTCCTGTTGGGCAAGAGTATTCTTGGATTTATTTTAGGTTCCATGGCATTCTTCCAATGAATACCTTCTATGGCTAGAAGGATGTTGATAATTCATTTAGTCTTCTTTGAGATGAAAGTCTCCTAACTCCCTTTTTCTTTTACTAGTGGGGCTTTGCCTCTATTATTATTTATATTCCATGTTTCTACTGGTTCTACTTATTTATCTTTTGCATCTCAATTTAGGGGTACTATGATAACATTCACCTACTCCTTTTTAGGGTGCCCCAATACACTATCACATAGAGTGAGCTCCCCATTTTGATAGCTCCTTTCTACCCAATCTTTTAAGACAAAACAGTCTTCCATTAAGTGACTTATAAGTCTGTGGAATGGACAAAAGTTAGGATTATTGAATTTATCTACTTGGTCAGGTTGATGTGGTTCTAGCAATACCAATCCCAACTTTAAGGTATGCTTGGAGATTTTAGCAGTACATTCTCTTTTAAATGAATACTACTTAGTCATTTTCTTTGAGGGTAAGCCTTTTTTCTTATCCTTTATTAATTTTGCCACTAGTCATGAGATCGATGCGCCACCATTTTCTTTTTTATCAACTGTAAATCTGAATGTTGTATTCACATCATTTTTCTTTAAATCATAAAGCTTAGGTTGTTTTCCTTTCCTAGAGAAATTATTGTTATAGCTGGCATTAAAGCCTTTTTGCTTAGGCATCTTCTCAAACTTGGCTACATGATCCAATAATTCTTGGAATGTATTAATTGTGATCATTGCTAGATATGGAGCCATTTGATCATCAGTATTCTCCATTAGGAGTTCTACTATATGCTTTTCTGTGAATTATTGGTCACATTTCATGCTCATATTTCTCTATATTATGATATATTTAGTGATACTCACATCTTTTCTTCTCTTTTCTAAAGTGACATCTATGATTATTACTTTTTTGGTTGCTCCTATAAATCTCTTAATAAATAGTGTATCTAACTCAGCAAATATTTTTACTGAGTCGTTGGGCAACTCAACATACCATTCAAAAGCTATATTAGTAAGATTGCTAACAAATTATTGAAGCAATAAAGCATAATTTCTCATGTGTTCCCACAAGTAGCTTTAAGTTAGGCAAGGTGTTGTCTTGAATTTTTTGTGCTTGAAAAGGTGTTAAATTTTGGCACCACATATTCTTTGGGGTATTATACTTGATCATATTAAATTGGATATGGTCAGTCTTTTTTAACTAATTGTTCAGCAATTTCTGAGGCATTTAGTTTTTTGGGGGTGATAGTTGGAAAGTTGACAGATAAGTCATCCTTACTATCACCCTACAATACCGTACATGAGATTTTCACCTCATACGACTCCTCGTTCAATTATTTCGAAGTAATTGGATCCATTTCTTTATTCAAGAATCTCAAATTGAATACTTTCCATTTATGATCAAAGAAGAAGATTCTTCTTTTTAGCAAACTTATGCAGATCAAATCATGATCTTCTAATTATAAGAAGAACAAGAGATCTTTCTCAATCAATCCCTTTGCCCCTCATTTTTTGAGAACCAGAAAGATCCTTTTCAAGTTTGAATTTGTTCATTTGAAATCTAGGCTCTTCTATCTTCTACTTTTTTTTAGATTTCTTTTTAGATCAAAAGCACTATATGAAATCTTTGGCACTTTATCCTTTTGGATGATAAGATCCTCTACTTGGGATTTTATAATGACATCAACCTCTTAGTGAGTACTTAGTATAACTTCTCATAGAGATTTTTGTCTTAGTGGGTGAGGCATTCTGCATGCCCATCTTCAGCTGTTGGATTAATCTTCTTTGGAGGATTTCTTGGAGGCACTTGCTATTAAGTTAAGCTGACCAAATAGCTCTTTCATTAGCCTATTCATCTCATTGAGATTATTGTTGAGTTGACTAATTTCTTGGTCTCTTCTTGGAGTTGAGAACTCATCTATCATTGTAATCTTATTACAACATTAGTTAGTTCTTCAATTTCTTCAATCTCCATTCAAGCTTCGCCTACAGATGTTTGGTAACTTGGCCCCTCAGGTTGTTGTTTCTCATTTGGATGTTTAGGTACCACATTCTTATTTCATAAACATATATCAACCATGCGAACAACCTATACTTTCATGCAGTCAATTTTTTTTATTATTTTGGAAATTAGGAGCTTGTTGTTCTTTGTTAATCAAAAAGTCATCATCTTCCCAAAAGGGCTAATTATTTACATCATCAATTATTGGTTGACTATTTTTAGATCGATGCTTCCAATTGATGATGGGTGATTTGGCCTTTTTTTCATCGGGTTAAGGTTTCTCTTATTAATCTATCTCATCTTTAATGTCTTGGGATTCTTCAGGTACCAAAATTGATCAAGACCTTCCAATTGATGAAGTGATTTATATTCCTATTTTTGTGAAGATTATCAGGGCCTTCCAACAATTGGCCACTTAGTGCTCACAGAATATTAAAACCCTAAGTCTTGAGTTCTGCTTAAAGTCGATATGGTATTTTTTTAAAATTCCAACCTCCTTTAGAGTGATAATTTATTGGGTTGACAACCTGGCTCACCAACTTCTTAATTATTTTTTAAAGGTTTCTATTTTTAATAGCTTTCAGAATTTTGTAGATTTTGGAGAAGATAATTTCCTCCTTCCTTGGTTGATATTGTGAAATGGGTTGCATATGCTTATCCCAGAAAGTATTCTTCATAGTTCCTCCAGAACTATTTCTCTTACCCATATGAGAAGCTCAAAATTATTATTGGTGGGTATGTTCACTTCGTCTAGTGGTTCATACTATTGTTCAGCATGCCCATGTAATCTGGTAGCTCTACAATAGATGTTGTATTTTCTTCTAGCTTCCTTGGACATTTTGGCACTCGAGGAAAATGCTTCATGGTCATTATTTCTAGAAGCAAAGTGAGTGCCTTGTGAAATGGTAGGCTCCTCCGATGGATTGCTAAGTGGATTGATAATGATAGATTTTAGTTTAGGCTCCAATGATCATCATCTCCTTAATAGGTGCCATTGGAGCTACCTTTAAAAGTCTATCAATAATAGAACCCCTTTTTGAGGTTGAGTTCTTTTTTTTTATTGTGTATGGCTTTAACATTTAGCTGCTTAGGCTCATTGGGGATGACTACATTAAGTCTCTTTCCTTTGTACGATAGCCTTTTGAATCCTTTTTGCATTTTAATGCCCTCAATTGCATGCTTGGTCATAGGTCTAGCTAGTACAAATTATACTACTTTAAAAATTACTCCATATTGGAGAGTAGCTCTAGTAGATCCAGCATTGATCATGGCCTAATAAAACCTAACAATAGATCCCTAGCTTAACTTAACATTCATCATATTCATTATGTTAGCCATTTAACTTTTTCACACTTAGTCATAGATTTGAAGTTAGGTTCTACTATATTTTAGGAACCTAAACATTTTCACACTTGATAGTAAGAGAGCACTCTTGATTAAGATAGAAAATAAATATATCTCTTTGATATGAATTAGTGTCTAATGGTGTTGTGTAGAATGACTATTTAAAGAAAAAAATGAGAGTAGTCCAAATCAAGATCCCATGGTTCTATCATCTCGAGACTATTGTTATTCCAATTTACCAACATTAAAGGGCTATTAATCGTAATATCCAGGGAGTCTGATTAGTAGCCATGAGTTGCCTCATCTCAAATATCCTGAGAAAACTAGAGGTGTTGTGTAGGTGTTTGGTCAAGTAAAGCTAAACTTAAATTACAAGTTTATCCAATAATTCAATGAAGTCTACTTTGCAGACATATGTAGGGCTTACGTCCATTGGAATTCCATTAGAGTGTTCGCATAATAAACAAAAAGAAAAGACTTACATCTCTTTCAAATGCTGGTTAGAATGTTCAAATAATGAAGGAATATAATGGACTTACATCCTTTGGAATGCCATATATAGTTTGGAAGATCGTGTAGTGAATTAATGGATTGGACTTACATCACTTTGGGATACCAATTAGAGTGTAGGAGTTCGCATGGCAAACATATAGGTTAGGCTTACATCCTTTTAGATTGCCATATAGAGTTTAGGAGTTTGCATGGATAAAATATATGTTGGGCTTACATCCCTTTAGAATGCAATTTAGAATTTAGATGCTCACATGGCAAACGAACAGATTGGGCTTACCTTCCTTTTGGAGTGCTAGTAATGTTTTGGATATTTTCATGACAAACATATAAATTGTGCTTACCTCTCTTTGGAGGGCCAATTAGGTTTTGGATGTTAGTATGAAAAACATATAGATTGGGATTACCTCTCTTTGGAGTACTAGTTAGGTTTTTGGAAGTTCACAAGACAAATATATAGATTGGGCTTACCTCTCTTTGGAGTACTAGTTAGGTTTTTGGAAGTTTGCATGACAAACATATAGATTGGGCTTACCTTTCTTTGGAGTGCCAGTTAGGTTTTGGATGTTCACATGAAAAACATATAGATTGTGCTTACCTATTTTGGGAGTGGATGTTTGTATAACGGACATAAAGGTGTTTAATGTTTTTTATTTCTAGGAGATAACACCTTGACACTATAGAAGTAGCGCCGCAACACTAGGGGTTTAGCTCCATGGCACTAGTAAGTTGGCACATTGGTGCCTAAAGTTTTGTGCCTCGAAGCTAGCAAGTTAGTGCCCTAGTGCCATCAAGTAGAAACATAGGTCTCAAAATCAGACAGGGTAATGCTTCAACCCTATAAATCCAACATCGTAGAGCTGAGACACCATAAAGAATCATAAAAAGTAAGTTGACTGCTTGACCAGCACCTAGGTGCTACCAAAGTAACACCGAGGCACCACTCAAAAATCCATTCAAATGGTTGATAGTCTAGCAGGTGTATTTAATAGAAGAGGACAAAACTTTTGATCAGCATCATGGTGCTCCATCAATACTTGATGCACTTTATGGATCAGGTTAGTTACAAAATTAATGGTAATAAATATTCATAAATGCTCTTTTTGACTAGCACGGTTACCATCTTGACCAGCTGATCATCATCTAGGTGCTGCATGTAGAGCATCCCGGTGCTGGTCCCGTATTTCACAAATCAAGAGGCCATCGCCTCTATGTTATCAATGTAGCGCCACAATGCTGGATTCAGTCTATAAATAAGACACCTAGACTGCCAAAATTTTCATTCTAAAACTTTAGCCTTTTTTCTTTTCAACTTTTGCTCAGCTCAAAGATAACAAATATGCCATCAAGGTCATCCAAAAAGGCAAGAAAAGGGCATCCTCGAGCGATGCTAGTAGATTTGTCAATGTGAACATGAAGGGGAGGTACCATCACACTCTTATTAGCAAGCACCTCATTCTAGAGAGGTGCTTCCACAATCCTTGTGGGAGTGTGGTGAGGGTCATCAATGAGTGAGGCTGGGAGCATCTCATCTATAATAACGCCACTTGCATCATCCCTATTGTATGGGAGTTCTTCGCCAATGTGAAGGATCACTAGTATAACTACATTTTTGTAACGTGAAAATGAGTACATTTTAATAGTACTTCCATTAATGTATATTATAATTTATAGAATTTTGCATATGATCAATATCTTTTCTATTATAATAATCTCCACAATTTTATTGAAATTCTTAGTTTTCTCACTATTAGAAATCCAAATATTCAGTGAAAATGATGGGAGGTAAAGATTATCAATTTTCCTGTCGTTGGCCTAACAACTGAGGCTAAAGCTTGGCATTATATTTTTGCTAAGCAGATGTGCGTTAGTAACATCAGTGAGGTGATAAAGGATAAAGTCCTTTTCAATTTTTCAATTCAAAAGGGATTCATTATAGACATAGAAAATATTATTTATAATTCAAATTGTAATATGCTTAAGGGTAGTTCTATCCTAGGATATGGTCATCCTTTTCTTATTTATTCTTTATATATTATGACTCATGCGTTGGGGGACCCAGATGAAGAAGTCCTTATATAAAGGGATCCCATGATGAAAAGAATGATTGAAGGGTTTGGATCAAAAATGGAAGTACAATAAAGCTCATGCGCTCCTCAATCTAGATCCAAATCCCCCATGACATTAAATGAGCAGCTCCAATAAATTAGAGGAGAAGTCTCAGAATTAAAAAAAAAAAAAGTGGGTGAAAGTATCCAACGGTAGTAGGAACTGGAGGAGAAATTTAATTATCATATAGGTCAACAACAGTAGTAATTTTCTCATATGAATGAGTTTAACTTAGCACTCATTCAAATATTTGAAAATTATAACTTTAATTTTGGCCCAAATAGATTTCCTTTTCCTGTAATACCTTATTATTACCCTTATGTTAGCACCCCTCCAGAGCTAAAAGAAGAAGAAGAATAAGAAGAAGAGGTGGAGGATTACAACTTCTAGGATATTCTTTTCTCAAATTTTTTTATCTTTTTGTCTTTTTCTTTTTATGTATTTTTATTTAACAAATTTTATAATAAAATTTTATTTTGCACTATTTATTTTATCATTTAAAATGTTAACAGATTATCTCCAAGATTCAGTTGTAATTTACAGATAGGTTAAAATAAAATTTTAACTCGAGATTATAAACATTGAGAGGTCAGCGCCTTAGCATTGTATGTAGCAATTTAGGCTTAAAATCATAGAAATCAGTACTTAAGTGCTAAGGAAGTGGTAGTGTTAGGATGCATAGGCATTTCTAGATAGTGTTTGACACTATAAGTAAACATTTTGACCTTACAACCTAAGAAGGCAGCACTACGACACCAGAATTCAATGCCATAGTGCTAATAGAGCATCATAGTGCTATCTGGATAGTGCTACGATGCTGTGAAGGGACACTTTAGCATTACAATGTGATAAGGCAGCATGATGGTGCTAGGATTTAGTGCCACAATGCTAATAGTGCATCATGACATTATCTAGATAGCACTGCGACACTACGAATCAGAGCGCTACGGTCTAAATTCTCGAGATTTCAATACCTTAGTGTTGGATAGCAGCATTTTGGTTCTACGAGTCTGAAGACTCTATTTTAAGGAAAATATTTGGAGCAATTTGACAATTTCTATAAAATTTTGGCACCATAATGACAGAGTAATGCTAGATTTTAAAACATTTTAGTGCAACATGTACTCTTCTCTCTTATAATCCAAAATCAATACGGGGAGGATTTTCATCTCACACTTGAGGCCTGTAAATTTTATGATTCTTAATTTAATGATTTAAATATCAATTTAATCTAAATTTTGGTAGAATTTTATCTTGATAATGCCTAAAATTTTGAAATTAACGTGATCACATTCTTCTCCCTTGCTCTGAATCTAAGATTGATGGAGAGAGGATCATCATTTCACACTTGATCCAAGATCAATAGTGGAAGTCTTTAAGATTTTTTTGTGGATCCTAGAATTGCATAAAAGAAGCTTTTCATTTGTAGTTTTACATGGAATTCGTGATGGCCTAGTTTCAATCTTGTCTCACACAAGAAGGAGAGCATGCAACAAAGACAAGAGAGTGTGCAGTGGAGTCTGCAGTAGAGAGAGAAGTGCGACTAGAAAAAAAGAAGAAGAGAGTCTGTCCCTCTCCCATTTTTATAAGAAATAATTTTTCCTAACTATTCCCATAATCCTAACTACTCCTGCTCTCCCCTTTGGGCAGTTATCACTGATGAGGATGGCTATTGGCGGGAGTGGTTAGTATTTTTCTGGATTCTTTAGACTTAAGGCAGTGGAGCTAGTGCTTAAGCCCCAGGTTTACGATGCCTGAGTCGGAAGGTTCATTTTTTTAGTTGTGAACAGTACTGATCTCTTAAAACATGATTTTTATCCAATAAAGTGTAAGTTCTTAATTAAAATTACTACCTATAATTTTGCATGATATTAAAAATACTAATTTTTAAGTTTTTATATTTTTTATAGAAAATATAAGTATTTTTATTAATTTTAAAATGAACACTCTAAATTTATTTATATTTTGGATTATGTATTATAATAACTAAGTAGTGGATTTAATTTTAAGTTTTTTATGTCAATCAAGAGAAAAAATGTTATACCCTTTGTGTCTAGACAAGTATAATCAAACCAATCCTTTTACCTAATTTTCTTGCCTAGTACCAAGTAAATTTTAATTGATTGCATTACCCATATTTTCCTTTAACTTATTGTAAATCCTAAAAATAACCATATGTTTAATGGCTATTCAGCACTTCTAGACTATCTAACATATTAATGATTATTTAGTACATTTATTTACCTTTTTCCTAATTATTCTTCTAGGACTCCATTGATATCTCTAGATCACACTTGATTTTAACTTTGTAATTGGCTAAATCACATGTAAATGAAGCATGGAGAAAAGCAAAAATACCATTTTATTCAAAACAGAATAATTTTCTTATATTAATTCACAAACATAGTCTACAATAAAAATATTTAAAAGCTCATATAAATTTAGAGTTTACACACTTAGTTTAACATTTTAGAAAATAAAATACAAACACAATACATAAATATGTGTAGAAAAAATCTAAAATATAAGAAAGAGTGCATTGATAAATTCTCTCCTTTTGTAGTGTATTCTTCTCCTTGATCTTATTATTTTGATCTCCCTCAGATACTCCACACACACACACACACAACATATAACACTTGAAGTGTCACGCTCTAAGTATTGTCACTGCACTCTCACATACTCACTCTCTTCCAATGAAAAATAAAATAAAAAAGAAAAGTCTAGAAAATGATCCTTTTTCCTTGAAGAAAATGTCCTCTATATATAGCCTAAATACAACCTTAGTTGATTTCCCTGAAGCTTCCATAATAACTACCTTGAAAACTGCTCAAAACTATCATTGAATCATCATAAATCTATTCTATCAGGTCATAGCACTGTGACATTACTAATCCAGTGCAATGTCACTATGCTTGCTACTTTTGCCTCATATTTTTTCTCTAGCACAACATCAAGGCATTTCTTATTGAGCTCCTATGGCTTCATATAAAACTATCTCAAAATGAGTCTGATTTGGTGTTGTGGCACTATTGATATAGCGCCTAGCGCTTGCCTTGCTGTAACTTACCCTAATTTAGACCATTTACAGCATCGCAACATTGGGCCTAAATTTCTTCTTTTTTATTTTCTTATAATTTCTCTATTACATCACAAAATATACTTATAATAAACAAAATTTAACATTAAAATATATGATAAATGCATTAAAATTATATAAAATTTTCTTAATTTTAACACTTATTAAATAGCACAGTACAATAATTTATCATAGATATGTTTAATTCTAAACATTTCAATAATTTTTATTATTGATATAATTTATTTTTAATTTTAATTATAAGTATATTTAATCCATCTTGATATTCCTAACACTTAGAGTATAAAAGTTTTATAATAAGAAAATATATTTAGTTCTTAATACTTGGTCTTATTAACTCGAGTTAATAGACCATCAACTTCTTTATTATAAATTAATCATAATTTGTAATTTTAAACTTGACCTATAATAATTAAGCACAATAATACATTAATTTAAAGTGTTTGATGATGTCAAATATGCCAATTTTTTATAAATAAGATTTATAGCAAAAATAAATTCTTTTATAATTATGCATATGTATATTGAAAATAACTCAAAACTACACACACACACACACACACACACTTATGAATAAATTGATTATGTTAGAAATTTTTGATATCACTTACTATAACTAATGTAGGAACCATCAAGAGCTGGACAAGTTTGTAGTTTGTCTTTGTCTTGTAGTGCATAAATAAAATATTTTATTATTAAATGAATCATCACAAAACTTAAGGCTGAGATATTTCTCGCCAATAGTTTTGAAAGATGCTAAAGAATTATGAGAAAGTGCATCCAATGCCAAAAAAAGTACACCACATTAGCAACAACCACTGCAACATTTATTACCCATTATGAGTCCTTATCCATTCTCTATCTTGGAGATAGATTTAATAGGCTCCTCACCAATATCTAGTGGGTAGAGAAGATTCATTCTTATCATGATTGATTACTTTAGTAAGTGGATCGAAGCAAAGCCACATTCCAAGATAACCTCCCAAGTAGTATAAAATTTTATTTAGATTAACATCATTTGCATGTGTGGACTCCTTATGGCGATCATCATGAATAATGGGCCGTAGTTCACTAAAAGGAGTTTAAGGGACTTCTGTGAGTCTCATGGGATCAAGTTGAAGTTGACCTCAGTGCATCATCCACAGAATAACAACCAAGTAGATGTAGCTAACAAGAAGATCCTTAACTTGCTTAAGAAGAAAGTAGAAGGCACCAGAACTAAATAGGTATAATCGTTACCCACTATATTAAAGGCTCTCAATACTACACTTACTAATTCAATGAGGTAATTGGTATTCACTCTATCATATGGAACTGAAGCCATTATACCTACCGAGTATGAATTGCACAACCAAAGGGTCTTAACTATGGAGGAACTATGAGGTGATCCTAATGAATGGAAAAAGATGAACTCCAAAGCCATCCTTGAAGAATTGAGGATTAAGGCATCACTAAAGCAAGAACATACTAAAAGGTAAATGATGAGATACTATAATCACTACGTGAAAGAGAAGCACTTCAAGAGCGGTGACTTAGTATTGAAGAAAATAGATACAACTGCTTGAAAGACCACACTAGGCAAACTCACCTACAATTGGGATGGGCCATTCATAATCAAAAAACAAGTCAATCTAGGCATCTATTGACAAAATTCTTTTTCAAGAAAAGATGTACTAAAAATATGGAATGCGAAGAATTTGAAATAATTATACCCATGATAGGAAGTTTTTTAGTCTATACTCACTAATTATCCTATGTATCTTGTTATTCTTAATGAAAGCCTTTTACAATTTTCAATACATTTTTGTTTTGAGTTGAAATGACTATAATGGTTAATGAATAATACAAAAGAGCTACATTTTAGAATTTTCCAGTAGACAAGTTACACCATGTGCCATTTTTAGCCCAAGTAGGTGCAAAACTTGGTGCACCATCTTCAGTTTGAGTGTTGAAATCTACTCATAGCAACTCAAGTCTCTAATAGATAGAAAAAATGACACTCATTAGTTATCTAGAGGCTAAAGTTACTAGGCGTGCCACTTTTGGCTCAAATTTGCATAATACTTGGTGCGCCATCTTCACGTCAAATGATGGAGTGTACTCACTAATAAAAATTTCCAAAAAACCAACACTCTATGAGGTTGGTGACTATAGTGTAAGATAGACACCCCATAAGGTCGGTAGCTAACTTAAAACATACCAACACTCCATGAGATTAGCGACTGCAATCTAAGATTGACACTCCATGAGGTCGACAGCTAAACTTAAAAAGACCAACACATTATGAGATTGGTGACTACAATGTAAGACTGATATCCTATGAGGTTGGTACCTAAACTTAAAAAAAATTCAGCACTCGATGAGATTGGCCACAATAATATAAGACCAACACCCATTGAGGACAGTAATTAAACATAAAAAGAGACAAACAGTAAGTGTGGTTAGCAACTATAGTGTAAGACCGACATTCTAGGGCATTAACTAAAATGAAAAACAAAATCCACCATCGAGCACTTAAGTGTTTTTTCCTGCTAAGTCAAAATAAAAAATTCATTTAACTCCCATCAGTTTGTGATCACCTATGAAAATTCAACCAACGTGTCCCTCAAAGTTCTAAACATAATGCTAACAGAGTATGACACCAATGGAACCAGTAAGTTCTAATAGGAAGCAACCTTAATTGTTGCTCAGAAAAAAGAAGAAAAACACTCCATAGTTGTACTTAATAGAAATTAAAATATTTTTTATTCATGAAGAAGAATTATACAAAAAAGTGAGTAAGTACATACACACTTTACACTTGCTTACAAAAAGAAAGAAAATGAAGTAAGCTCATGCTACCCTCATCACCATCATCAGAGTTCGAAACAATGAGTACATTATAAAAATCTAAAACTTAGCATTCAACTAACCATGCTTAACCAATTTGGCGATACCGAAGTTGGCACTTGCCTTAAATTTTTGCTGAAGAAGATTATGATACTTGTCAAAATCCAAAAACATAGCATAATCGAATTTGTTCCTTTAATACTCCTCACTGCAATGAGAGAGCTCTTCCTGTAACTCCCAGTTCAACTTCGCCAAGCGGGTAAGCTCTATAGTCACCTTATTCTTCTCCTCCTCTTGTTAAGCCAGCTTGGCCAAAGATCCATGTACTTGGGTTCAAGAGATGAAAGATCTTTCTTCACAATCACTAATCAAGTCTTCTTGGAATAAACCTCTTTCCAAGTAACAAAACTTTTTTTATAGACTTCTCATGTCTAGGGGTGTGCATTTGTTGGTCTGAACTAAAAAATTGAACCAAATCAGGCTTATTTGGTTAATCTGGTTCATCTTTTAAGATCATTATTTGGTTTTTGGTTAAATTTTTATGTTTGTTCAATTTTTGCTTTTTGGTTTGATTTTAATTAAAAAAAGTTTGGTTTAACTGAAAAATCTATTAATTGGTAAAAACTAAAAAGGATCGGGCATCGACCGAGTCGATCCATCTGCATTTCGAACTTCTGTGTGACCCCATCTTCATCTCGTGTAAAAAAAGGGTTTAACTTAAACTACTTTGACTCTTCGATCTTTTGACCGACGTTTCATTCCTTAGGGAATTAGGCATTCTGGCGATTCCGCATTTGGCCTTCTTATCTTTTTTCCCTAGCCGCTCACGAAATGAAGTGGTGTAGATCTCTTATTGTCTGTGCTCTTGACTTCGAGTCTGATTTAGTGATTTTGACTCTTTGAGAGGTAAGAACTCAATCCCATCTCTTCTCAGTCACACCATAGTCGATGGTCGTTCTTTGTTGTCATTGTTGATACTGTGTCATGGCCTTTATGACTTTATCTTTGTGGTAACTATTGTAGACCCGTAATCAAGGAAGAATTGAAGAAGGGGAAGCTTTTGTAGGTGTGTTTTAAGTATTTTAATTGTTACATTGAGATTGTCTTTCACTTCCTATTTTCTTTGTCGATATTCAATTTTGATGGAGTTACATATATGAACTTCTCATTTCAAACTTCATAATCTCTCATTAACTTTTATGTTTTTACTGCGGTGTCATCTGTGTTTGAAAAGCTGATAGCAAAAAATATGAGTGCACTGTTTCACTTTCCCCTTTTTACCATTGCTGAGCTTGAAAATGGAGCTCTCTATAGTTGTAAAGTTCAACTCTTTTTCCATCTCTTATTCTAATTATTGATCCCTGGCAAGATTTTGAAGTTGATGTTTCTAGTGATTGAATGACCTACTTTTTACATATATTTTTGCAAGGTATGTTGGTTTTCATTGTAATGAGTTGATGACTGAGCAAAAAAATACATTTTTCTTGTTTCTTTTGTGCTATCGGATGACTGAAAATAATATATTTACATTTTTTGCAACCCTATAAGTTATAAAGCTTGAATATGGATGTTGACTTCAAACATATCTACGTATTGTGCATTTCAGTGAGTTGGGAGTTGAGATTTGGGTGGCTAGATTTTATATTTGTAATGACTGAATGAGTAATCGATTTTCTAATTTCTTTGGGTTGCCGGTTGGTTGTACCAAACTTTTCTTGATTTTATTTTTTTGGGAAAGCCTTATAATGTTATCAGTATATGACTCATATTCATGGAAGTATTAAATCCTACCATGCTAGTATCTAATTACTTGTGGTGGTGTATGTCTTACTTATTTGTTTTTGTTATTACCATGCAAGCATCTTAGTATTAAATCCTACCATGCAATCCTTAAGATGTTATTTTTTTGCCTCTTATCATTTTTATGCAACTATGGAAATAATATGATTGGGACAACTTTAATGCAAACAATACTGAATGCTAATGTTGAGAAAAGTGACATTATATGATATTGTTTGGGATATATTTATTGGTGGAATTAATTGGGAAATGCAAACATGAAATAAAAATATTCAATCATGCCCATCTCTTCTCAATATTAGTGGGATAGATTTCTTATTGGAGTTGATTTTGTGTTATTATTCATCAATGTTTATTTTGTTTATTATATGATAATATTTTTTTGTTGCAATGATTATTCATTATAAATATTTGACTTATAGCATTATGTGATATATCATAGTGTTCAATCATTCTTTAATTGAAAGAAGTTTTGTTGATGTAATTTATTAAAGCATAGTTTGTTTTTTTTTCATTATTGATTGGATTTTTTAAAGTTTAGAGACATGTCACAAGTTGGTGATAGTTCAAATATTATTAGTTCATCCAAAGCTATGACCACTACTCAACAAGTTAAAGTTACAAGAGATGCGAGTGTCAGTAATGAGAAGCCACCAATTTCAAAGAAAAAAAGGAAAGCTCCTAAACCTAGATCTGAGGTTTGGGATCACTTTGTGAGATATACTAATGAGAAAGGAGAAAAAATGAGCAAATGTAATTATTATGAAAAGTCCTATCATAGAGATCCAAAGATTAATGACACTTCAAACTTAAGGGTACATCTTTCTTTGTGTCAAAAGAATCCTCTTAATAAGGCACCAAATCAAACTAAACTAGCATTACAATTTGGTGTTAAAGGTGAAGAGGATTACGCAAGCTTTAAGGCATGGAGATTTGATCAATAAAATGTAAGGAAATCTTTAACAATGATGGTTATTACCGATGAATTATCTTTCAAGCATGTAGAAGGTTGGGGGTTTAAACATTTCATGTATCAATGTTGTCCAATGTTTTAAATACCTTCACAATGGACATTAACATGTGATTGCTTTCAATTTTATTTGGATGAGGGAGAAATTCTAAAACAACTATTTAAGAAGTCCTACCATAGAGTTTGTCTAACAACTAACACTTGGACATCCATTTAGTGAATTAATTATATGTGTATCACTACTTATTTTATTGATGATGACTGAAAACTCAATAAAAGAGTTATAAAATTTTGTCCTACCTATAGTCACAAGGGTGAGTCACTTGGGCAAAAAGTTGAGAAATGTCTTATTGATTAGGGGATTGATGCAATTTTCACTATAATAGTTGATAATGCAAGTTCAAATAATGGCATCATCACAACCAGTAAAAAAAATTTGGTAAGAGAGGAGGTAGTATTCTTGATGGTCGCTTCTTACATATGAGATGTATAACTCACATTATTAATTTAATTGTGCAAGATGGGCTAAAAGAAATATGTGAATCCGTGCATCATGTTCAAGAAACAGTGAAATACATTAGCTAATTACCTCCAAGGCTACAAAAATTTAAAGAATGCATTACCATAGAAAAATAAAAACTAAAAGCATGTTATGCTTAGATGTTCCTGCTAGATGGAATTACACATTTTTAATGTTAATTGTAGCAATTAAGTTGGAGAGAGATTTTGAAAGATATGAGGAGATTGATAGTAAATTTAAATCAGAACTTATGAGAGAAGATGAGAAGGGTCATAATGTAAATGGCATTTTAAGTGATAATGATTGGGAGAATGTTAGAAGTTTTCTCCATTTCTTGGAAAAATTTTATGAGCTTTCTTTAAGAATTTCTAGTTCTTTGTATGAGACATCAAATACTTTTTTTTCATGAAATTGCATAAGTTCTTTGTCTTCTTCAAGTTTGAAAAGTGGATGGTGATCCAAATGTGAGAAGCATGGCTTCCAAAATGAAGGCAAAATTTGATAAATACTGGGGTAGCATAGAGAAAATGATTTGAATATATATCTTGTTGTTATTTTAGATCCCCGTTTCAAGCTACGTTATGTAGAGTTTGTTATTATGGATATGTATGAAGGGTCTAATGGTGTTGTCTTAACACAACTTATTAGATCATCATGTTTTGATATATTTCATGATTACAAAATAAAAATAGTTGGTGGAAGCAAGATAGAAAGTGGTATACTTGAGAAACAAAATTCTTATGGCATGGCTAGTGTTTTTCAATTACAATCTTCTTGAAGAAGATATACAATGATATATAAATTCAAAAGATCTAATTTTGGTAAGGATGATCTAGATAACAAATCAGATCTAGATAAGTACTTGGCTAAGGAGTCTAAAGTCATGAAAGATGATTTTGATGTTCTCAGTTGGTGGATGGTTAATGCACTGAGATTTCCTATTCTCTCATACATGGCTCATGATGTTTTAGTTGTTCCAATTTATACTATTACCTCAGAATCAATTTTTAGCACAAGTGGTCATATTCTTAATTCATTTAGGAGTTCATTATCCCCAAAGATTACACAAGCTATATTATGTGCACAAGATTGGATGCGAGTAAAATGAAAAGTTAATCCAGTATATGTGGAAGAAAATATTAATGACATTGAAAATTTTGATGAAGGTATTTCTTATTATTAAGTTCATAATTATTTATTCTTTTTAATCTTATTAATTAGAATAATTAATTATTCATTTGCATAATTTCATTACAGATTTAGCAAATTTTATAAGTGAAACACAAACTTCTTGGCTTGGCTTATGATGTTGATTCCAATATGGTTTATGGACATTCAAATTTCAATTATCTTCCTTGCTATTTAATTTGTTTTTACTTATTCATTTACTCACTTTGCTTTTAAATAAGCCTCAGAGTATTGGATTTATGTTTTGTTTCCATTTAGGTGCAATCATATTTATCTTTTGCGACTGCTATGTTGGACTTTAATCACTTTGCTGGTATATGTTATATGGGAGCTTTGCTGGTAATTTGGTTTAGCTTTTAATTACTTTTAATCACTTTGTTGGTATATAGTATATGGGAGCTTTGCTGGTAATTTGGTTCAGTTGTTAATTACTTTTTTTGCTGTCATTTTGGATTTGCTTGTTGGTTGCTGGTTTATTTTGGTTGTAATTATGGATATGCTATCGTGATTGGTGATTTCTTTGTTGTTTGGGTGGGTGAGTTTCACTACATGGTTTTAGCCTTTAAGGTTTGGTTTGACTGGTTACTTTGTTGGTTTCCTGGTTGGCCGAGCTTCAGTGCTTCATTTCCTGGTTTGGTTCAATTGTAATTTTGAATATGCTGTTGAGATTACTATTGGGAATATTGTGCAGATTTGGCGAGCTTTGCTGCCTAGTTTTGTTTGGCTGTTATTTTGGATATGTAGTTGGGTGGATTTTGCAGGTTTGGCAATTTACACTGCTTGTCTGCTTAGCTTAGTTCGGTTTTTTTTTTTTGGATATGCCATTGGCCCGTTGGGTTTACTTTACAGGTTTGGTGAGTTTTACTGCCTGGTTTGGCTCGGTTGTGGACCTGTGATCATCATCTTTGTTGGTTTGGCTTTTTATACATACCACTGAATTTACATGCATGCCTCTTTATACAAATTATAAAATGATTTCATTTTAATTTTCATTAGGGGCAATGATAGCAATGATAAAATGATCAATGTATACATAGGGTTGGTGACTTTTTTTTGGTGTTATTGCCCTCTTAAGTCTTAAAGGCTTAGAACTGGAAATTTCTCAAATTTATTGTTGCCCCGTATGTATATAAGGTGATCATATTTTTTAGATATTACACTTAAATTTTGTTAACAAAAGATATTTTTATAGCTGAGCTTGAGCCCCAATCTATATATATATATATATATATATATATATATTCTTTATTCTTGTAGGTTTGAAGGTTTCAAGGAGAAATGCTTGGAATGCGCTCAACATAAGTGATACTTCTACAGTTTACTCAAATTTATTTACTTAAATATTATAACTTGTCAATAAATATGAATCATGATATACTCTTTTTTCTCTTTTTTTGTTAGTAGTTTTGTTTCTTATTTGGTGTAGATTAAATTGTACTAATATGAAATCCTCTTTACAATATGTATATATTTAGTTTAGTTAATAATTATTTTTTCATTTTTTTAATGCTTGTACATTTGAAATCTTTATTTTTTTAATTCGCTCATGTTATTTGGTTTATTAAAAACTAAACTGAATAAATCAAAGTATTATTCAATTTATTTGGTCCGGTTCATATGAATTTTTTTGTACTAATTTGGTCAGTTTGATTTTTTTTTTTAATTTGGTTCGGTTTATTTGGTTTGACCAAAACACTAGCCAAACTAATCAAACTGACCGAATGCACACCGCTACTCACGTCGACTGCCAAGCCTTCACTTAGGTAGTTATGATAGTGTAGGGGTATCAAAAATATTTTTTAGAAGCTCATCAAACTTCTTGGAGTAGATCATATGTCCATGATCAAAGGCTTCACTAGTCGATGTAGCTGCCTTTGGAATGTAGTTGTATACAAACTCATTCTATTCCTCTTCCTCTTTGAAGTCACTACTTTGGTGATGACCCCAAGAAGTCAAACTCACAGATGTCTTCCTAGATTTTTGGGGAGCTATACTCAGCATAGCCCAATCAGTTGTAGTGGCCACACTCAGACCCTCCTCTTCCTCCTCAGCAGACTTGCTTCCACCACCACCAAGCTTGCACTCTATAACTTTGTGCTCACCTTCCTTGAAGAACTTAACCATGTCAGGGTTGAGCTTAGAGGGCGACGAGGTTATTTCTTATGTGGGTTAACATGTAGTTTGAAAGATAAGTATAAAACTACAAATAAAGAAAGAAAATACTCACTACAAAGAATAGCAGTAACATTTTTGAAATGAAGATAGAAAAAAGATGTTTATGGAATAGCCATGCAAGCTATCTAAGACCACCTTTTCTTGAGCATCAGGCTCACCAAGCTTGGCCTCTTTACTCGCCAAGTAGGCAAGAGGGAAAGTCGATACTAGCCATTTTAAGGAGCTCCTAACAAAAAAGAGTTTGGAGCACTAGCACTACACCTTATTCGCAAGGTCATGAATTTCTAGCAAAGACACTGAGAATTGCACGACCCCATTTTGATGGCCTTTTACCATGAATACTTTCTTAAAAAGGTGTGGTGTTTTAATTTGGAGTCGTATGGACACCATGCAGATCTTAGGCGGTACTTATTGAAGTAGTCGGGTACAACATTAAGGTATGATGTACTATCTCAAAAGATAAAAATATCACCCTACAATGGACCTAATCACCTAATAAGGACTCCTAAGGCAGATGGGTCTTTGTTTATACTAGAGATATTTCCCCTACTTTACATGGAAAAGTAAAGCATAGCTTATTTTATGTCAGGTTCTTTAGTTCTCTATGGAAGCAAGCTTTCAAAGTTGATTACATCCTAGGAATGGGATTTCCTAAGAACACTCTCGATTAAAGTAATCAATCAACATCTTTAAAGATTTCAATGTTAGACTATCAATGGATTGGGTATTTTTGGAAAATAAGTGAGAAGGTTCAATTTGGAAAGAATTATTCTTGGATTCCAAAGAAAAAAAAGTAGGGAGCACTCATGATACTAGAAAGCCTAGTGAGCACTCTAATTTTCCTTATAGTGATGTTTTATACACTTGAAAGAGAAAGTTTATTTTTATTTGAGTTAAAATTTTACTATAATACTAGGGCTTATAGTTCATCAACACTAGATTGTAGAGATTCCTAAGAGGTGAGGACTTATACTCATAGCCCAAAGGAAATAAGTAGCCTCGAATCTTAAATCTAGGATGCTTTAGCACAAACTAAAAACACGATCTAAATCTAAATGGAAAATGGGATATAATAGTTTACCTCCATAAGAGAGGGTAAACCTATCCTGACTCTTCTGAACTTATAACCGTCTAGAGTGGCCACTAGCTAACACTTCCTATAATTTAAAATCATGTAGGCCGATCTTATAAAATTACAAGATAACTAAGCTCTTTTTTAATTAAGAAGGGAAACTATAGTTCAAAACTCACTCCCTAAGAGGCTAGATCATGACTAGCATGGAGACATGACTTAGACTAAATGCAAAATTTTATAAATTTTTATATCATTTTAACACATTCATTCGAAAAAAGGCTTGAGATAATTATGCTTAAATACATGATAAAATATAGTTATTTGTTAAATTAGTGGGAGGAGGTGTTATCCACTATAAGGGATGCCCTCATAGGTCAAGCATTTCCCTATCATGCAAGAGTGGAGACCCTCCCTATTCAAGAGCAAAATAATAAGTTATGCATGATATTAGAACATACATCATTTAGCTAAGGGGTTGCTAAAAGTTTTAATAATCTCGATTATAGCTTAATCATTAAAGTGAGGTTATGAATTATTTTAAAATTTAGTTATTAGTTATTAGTGGGGGTAGAAAAATTAGTTTTATCCTAAAGAACCTATCACATCCAGGTCACACATTCAATCATCAATCTTAAGAAACGTATGAAAATCATGCCATTTCTATTGCATAAGATAAACATAATAATCAAACATTCATAGATTCCATAAAATAATAAGAGGACAATGCGGCCGGGTACTGCCGTACACCCTGAAAAATAAAAGAAGTTGGGTAGCCGAGCTCTACCCTTATACAACCCGGATTACAGTAAAATTTTACAATTAAAATTAGATGCTATGGGGGTCTTCATTCTTAGTTCTTCTTTCTTTCTTTTAGTTCGAATTACTCCAAGGCCTCATAGGGCATCCCAAGACTTTGCCTTCTAGTCACTGATCATCATAAACCCCATATCACTAATCCTAATAATTGTTGTAAATTTACATATTTATAGAAAGTAAAATCTAACTACACCTACAAGACAGATGTTAGATAAATAATCATTCAAACCTAAGCAGTTATATTCTATGATTTGAACTTAGTACCCTGCATATAGGTAATCATGCCCATATGTCCTAATGTGGATTATGCAAAGAGGGTATAAGCAACCTGGAAGAAAAAGAGCTTATATTTATTTTATTTTAGCAACCCCTTTAACATAATCTCTTGTAGAAAATAATATTAGGCTAACAACAGCCTAATATCCAGTTTACTCATAAATAATCCTAACATCCAGTCTAAAATATTACTTCACAAAATAAAACACAACATCACAAAAAATATCATCCTAACTTAGAGCTAGAAGTGTTGACTTAGCATTCTAATATGTGTGCTTAGGCTTAGTATGGTGTGTCTTAGTTAGGCTTTAAAATCATAATTGTCTAAGTTTGGAATTATTTAATTTAAACATGAGGGGGTTTCACTTCAAGTCATTGAGAGGATTTGCAAATTTTAATTTATATTTTATTTTGTTTCATTTGATATTTACTTTGCATCAATTTGTTATAAAGAGAGGAAGGAGATTTAACCTCCTTCATCCCTGCCCTAAGTTATTTTCTAAAGGGTGTATTATTGTAATTTTGGTTTCTTTTAATGAATGGTTTAGTAGATATTTTTATTAATCTTATGATTGGGTTAATCTTAAAGGATTTTATTCAACATGAATGGCATCTTAATATTAATAAAATTAAATTTTCATCACATAGATGATGTCACACCATTCCTTTTCATCATTAATAACATGCATATGATTTTGAACTTAGAATACCTATACATGCAATGTATTTTTCCACACTTAAATGATTATGAATGCATATATTTTTGGTAGAAAAGAGGAATTTTATTCTTTAGCTAAATACACATACACTTGTATTAAATATTTAAGCAAGTTTGTGTCGTTGTTTAAACTAGGGAAGTGAGATAATATAAGACCTTCTTGGTGCTACTTAAAGCCTCGTATTCCCGAGATATCCAGACTATATACTTGTTATCTTAAATACATATAAAATAACCATGAGAATGACAATCATGCAAAAGATTTCATGTTAATAAATTTATTTATTCATGTAAAGTAAAGTTTTATCCAAATTCTAGTACATGTACACATAATAATGAAATGAAGTAAGTACATGCCATTGTTAATTAGGGAAGTGAGGTAATCTAAGACCTTCGTGAGGTTATTTAAAGCCTCATATTCCTGGGATGTGCAGACTATATACTTACTAACATTCAAACATATTTAAATATACACATGAATTATGAAAATAAAATAATACTTTAACATGTTTAAGCTATAAACAAATGTAGTCATATAAAATATTCATAGTCAACATCAATTCAAATCTTCATTTATAATTTTAAAAATAGTTTTGAAATTTATTAGTGATAATAGACACACATATAATAGGATTAATCCAACACATGCAACTTACACATAATTAAATTCAATTGATTCTTTTATTTGAAAACATGAATGGATGATATCAATGACATACAAAATTTATAATAATTGAAAAAGGAATAATCAAATACTTCCACATAATCCATTCAACTACATTAATTCTTAAGGACAATCATATTAAATAAAATCATTTAAAACTAGCCAAAGCTTCTTATGGAATTTGATGTTTATGTTTGAATTATTAAAATTAAAGAGAAAAAATAACTTTTGCTATTTTACCCCATCCCATGTGAGTGGTTTAATGTGTTTAAGGAAAGGTAATTAAATGAATTTTATGGATTGATTTGGTTCAAATCTTTAAGAAAATTATTTATTTTTCCTTTCCTAAGCCTCTTTAATTTAATTAGTCATTTAATCATGAGCCTCCAATGATATGCAAATGAGAAATTAAAATTGCAATGCACTTAGGGACCTAATGCAATGAGACTCATAATTAAATATTAATTAAATTAAAGAAGGGTCTAAATAAATACTTATGATTTTCCCACACCCATGGGTTAACCATATGTTCCTTAAGGGTCTTTATATTATTAAACACATAAAGAGAAACCCACAAATTCAAATTAAATTATCTGATCTAATTATCATTTTAATTTGGTTTAATTTCATCATTAATTGCTTAATCATTCTTTAATTAATCCATAAGTTGATTAGCCCTCTTAAATGAACTAGATTTAGGAAAGAAATTACGAAAATGTACTAATCATTCCCTTTCATCATTTCACTGCTAACAGTGGTCAATAATCATTAATAATTAAATTTTATTGATTAATAATTTTTAATAATTATTAAATTAATTAAGGAGGGTAATTAAGGTTAAAATTTAAAATTCTCTTAATTACCTAGCCAATAAATCCCGAGAAAATTACGAGAGGCAGTGGATATCCTAAGAAATCAGCACATTGAATTTGAGATTATTTGGCCAAGTAATTATAGCTTAATTAAGATAATTAGAAAAAACTTCAAATCCTAATGAATCATTGTTCAGTGTTCAAACATTAGAGATTTTATTTTTATTAAATTCCTCTCTATTTACCCTTTTCCAAAATGGATTTATTCATATTTTTAGAATTTTTCTACAATTAATTATGATTTTTTTAAAGTTTTTAGTGATTAATCAAAATTTCAGTCCCTAATTAATATCCTAACCCATCAACACCACACGGGAGCTGATGCGGCGTTGCTTTTCACATGGCGCCATAACATAGGCCACTTAAATCGTCCTTCGTGGCGGACACGATTTCGTCCCCGCCGTCCGATCTCGAATCGGATGGCGAAGATTAATCCCATGTTATCTAAAGGATTAAATCAAGATTTCTAGCAGATTAAATCACGACTGTCTATTCTAATCATGTGAAACACACAGTGGATGATCCTTCGTCCCCTGAGTCTCAAAAGATGGACATCGCCTACCTTTTGCTGCTCAATCCAAGCTTGCCGATGCTCATGAGACATCGAGACTGACTCCAAAATGTTCGAGGAGAAGATCTAAGAGATCCTATGTTGAAAATCGCACGAAAGCACAAAATCTATTGCAAAAGACCAACTCCTATTGGATTTTCTATGGTATGCTAGAATTTATCTGGCCTGAGCTCAAGACCGGTAGTTCAATGACTGAGGTAGCTTCATCTTGAAGAGATGAAGCCCTATTGAGAAAAACTTGAGCTGCCTCCCCGCCAAGTCTCTGTGGACCAAACGCCATCGTAATAGTCGCCAGAGTTGGTCAAGGAGTGGTCACCAATGCTTGAATCGATCGGGAATCGATTCATTTGACTCGCTGGAGCTTAAGGAAGGTGTGGGAGAAGTAAATTGAAGTTTGGTGAGGTTTGAGTGGGGTTGGATGGAGAGAGGGCTCAATTTTGGTTGGATTAGGTATCACCGATAATGGGGACCACAACAGGGTTCGACGATGCTCTAGAGATGCTCGCAAACTCTCAAGGAAGCTCTCTATATGGTTTGAATTGGATAGGGAGGGGTATACCCTCCTCCCCAATTGATCTAATGACTAGGATCAATTCAACTTTTGATAATCGTCCAATCGGTGTAGGCGGCCATAGGTGTTAGTGATGGGCTAAGGTGGAGGGTCTTGAGCAACTAGAGGAATGGCAGGGGCTGAGGTGGTGTGTACCTCCTCCCCCAAGAGCTATAATGGGAAGACATGGGTTAGCACACCTTCTCTTGACCCATGGCTAAACCCAATAAACTTTAAGTTAGGTGAGTTAGTGGTCCATGCATCCAAAATGAGCTAAGAGGGGCTTCTAAGGGTTGGTGGGTAGGTATAACCATCTAAATGGAAATTTTATCTAATTTGGATGGGTTTGTCCAATGGGTTTTGGCCTAATCCGGGCCAAACATGGGTTGGGTACAATAGAGCTGACCCATGGAGACCAAAGGATTGGTTATGCCAAGTTTGGTTGGGTTTGGCTCAATTTGGCCCATATAGGTCGAAATGGGTTCAAATAGGTTAGGCTGACCAATTGGTCAAATTTGGTCAAATTGATGGTTTTGGTAAGTTCATTTAATCATTTAGAGTGTAATGGTTCAATTGATTTGGTTTAATTTGAAGTGGATTTGATTTTGGCTCACTTGGGTTCATATGGGTCAAATGGGCTAAGTTGACTAATTTGATCAAAATGGCCAAATTGGCTTGAGTGGAAGGTTGGTTTTAGTTCAAATGATTGTAGGTGTTGATTTGAATTGATTTGGATTTGGGAGTGATTTAGTTTAATTTGTCCCTTTAGGTAAAATTGGGCTAAATGGGTCAATTGGGTTGGTTTGATCAAATTGAGTTCAATTTGGTGTTGGATTATGTTCAATAAACACTTTGTGATAGATTTCAGTCATTGGTTTAAATCAATTTGATTTAGGATTTGATTTGGACCAATGTAGCTCTTTAGGTCAAATTAGGTCAACTTGGGTCAAGAGCCCAAGTTGGATTGGTTTGTTCAATTGATGGTTGAATAAAATAAAAGTAGTCAATATCATATCGTATTACAACTACATTATTAAAAATTATATACAACAATCATGGCATAATCCTTCCACCAATATGTATTTCATAATAACTATTAAAAGAATAAATCTAAAATTGCAATATATCTAAGGTTATGCTTTCAATGATAATCAATAACCTTAACTTAACTTGAGATGTATCCTTTTTTGAAATAACATATGTGAATAAAACAAAGATGAGCCATTAAAGCTTAGTAGGCTAGTCAAAATCATCTACAAATTTTAATACACAAAATGAATGAAATAGATATTTGTTAAAATACTATCTTTTAAATAATAAAATATACTTTAAATAAACTAAAATAACATCTCAACAAGTCAATGATATGTTTGTCAACTATAGTGTTCATATAAGAACTAGTATCATTTGTAAGCATACATCTAGAAATAGTGTAAGCTACTTGATATTATAAATAAAGTAAAATAACATAAAATAATAATGCATTTCTTCATTAGACTATTTTATAACTTTCTTTCGCCCTTTATACCTCCGCTTATTTATATATGTTCAGGCGTATAAAATGCATAGGCGGATAATTATGTATGTGCATAAACTTTTATAACTCCACTTGAATACACATAAAATATAATCATCCAACCACTTGCTCATCCCAACCTTTTTTTTTTCTTTTTGCACATATGCTTTGATACATAATCATAGAATATTATCAATGTTAGTATAATAAATATCATTAAACATGTTGTCGAAACCTATAAATATTAGTAAGTACAACTAACATTAAAAATTACAAGTAATTAATATACATATTTCAACAATCATAATACCAAAATCATTTATATACAATATCTGCAGCAATATTTTGAAGCCTTTCTTATTATATAGCAAATTTTAACATATTCAATATAAATGCTAAAATACATAAAATGATATATAACACAATATACTTAATAAAAAATTAATTTTCTTATATCAATATGTCTAGCTCAATTCATTATACAAGATATTAAAAATTCTACACTTAAAAGTTTGTAAATGTTTGTGAAACTGAGTTTGAGTAAAAGCTAACAAAATAAAATTTCAAAAATACACATACAAGAAAAAAAATTGAAATTTGAAGTATGAAAATTGTAACCTACTTAGTCCTGGATAATTTTCCAACTTGCCCAATAGATGAAAACAACTCAATGACCCTAAATCACACATTCTCTCTCTAAAATATAATTTTCTCATCCTCTCTCTAGCTTGCTTTATATTTAAAGAAATTAAAATAAGAATGGGTTTAGATATTTATAAAAAATATATTTTTTTATTAATTAATATAAAATGTTTATAATAATAATTATAAAATATGTTATATTTTAATTATAACTTTATATACAATTCTCTTATATATTGAAATAAAAAACCTAAAAATTATGAAAAAAATATTTAATAAATAAAATAACATGTCTAGAACCTATTGGTAAAAATAATTGGTAAAATAGACATTAGATGATTCTAAAAAAACCCCACTTATAAATATATACAAATTTCTTAAAGAAGATAAATTTAATAAGAAACATTTTATTTTATTACTTACGATACTCATAAAAAAATGTAAAAAATTGATCAAAATAGAGTTAAGAGTGCACTACAATCCGATAAAGATAATTTGTGAACCAAACAAATTAATTAAATCCAACAAGGTAAATTTTCACGTATTAAAATTTTGTCCAATTCAAAATTACAAAAATCTATGAATAAATCAGACATAAAATCAACTCCAAAACTAATAAAAAATTAGCAAACATAAAAAATATGCAAGTCTTACCAGGTTATCAAGTCATTATAGGTGGATCCAATTACTATAGAACTAGTTGTCATAGTCATTTAGCAAACATAAAAAATATGCAAGTCTTACCAGGTTATCAAGTCATTATAGGTGGATCCAATTACTATAGAACTAGTTGTCATAGTCATTTAGCTTAGGATGACAGTTGATAAAATCCAATCATAAGATATTCTATCAACAACCCCAAATTTTATCTTTTATATTTAGTCCCATGACCCCAAATCAATGAAAGAAGGCTCTGGATTCTCTCAGCATATGGTTTCTAAGGAAAAGCCAAAAAATACTAAACCTACAATCTATACATATATAGAGAAATGCTTACAGAAAGAAAGAAAAATGTGATAATCTAGTAATACATAACAAGAGCTACTCGACTTTAGACTTACAACCTTGTATGGGACAGGCAACTACTTCTAGGTGCACTAAGACTTTCTTGACATAATTAAGAATATAACTTTGGCTCTACTCTAAGAAACATGATATGCTATGTAGGCATTCTATCTTTAAGTGAGGAAAACCTCTACTTCTGCATGCTTGACTTGCTTGTGTTATCAAAGTGCACCAACACTTTGTGGTTTTGATTATTAGCTAACTCTATCTTATACCTTTTCTACTAGACATAAGAGAGCAAAAGAACATTAAAATGTTTGTTAGAAGATCAAATTATGATCACAGTCATTTAGCTTAGGAAGAGAGTTGATAAAACCCAACCATGAGATCTTAATTTTAATTTTATAGAAATTTTTTAATTAACTTTATACAGTTATTTATCATTTTATCAAAGTTGATAGAAAATGTTTCATCATATGAGCAAAACTTAGATTCATCTATAGCCCAGACAATCACAATATGATAAAAAGTAAAATAAATAGAAAAGATAATCATTATGCCATAATGACTATAAAAAATAGAAGGTAATAAATCAATAATAATGAGCAATCTACTTATACATATTCATAATAAAAAATAAAAGAAGAATAGCTAAGTTCTACTCAAATAAGTTCAAATAATTTAATTAATAAAATATAAGCATCGAATTTCCTTTTTCATGGTCCTTTCACCTTATTTTAATGATAAAACTATTCATCGTCATCATATAACTTATTAAGAAATTGTACTCATACTTTATTTTATATATATAATTTTTGAAATGCAGTAAAGACAATATATTAAAACTAAATGATTCTATCACAATATACTAGAAATATAACATCATAGATAAAATTATATACAATATTGCAACATTTATATGTTTATATATATATATATATATATATATATATATCCCTTGTAAAAGTAAACATAAAAAGTATTAATCACACATAAAGTACATGTAAAAAAATATTTTTTATCTTAATGAAGCAAAATAATGCAAGACATCATAAAAGCATAATAATCAATATTATATTCGAATCGCAATTAAAGAAATCTAATCCTAAGCATAAAAAGGGTTGTGCATCAAAACTACATGCATGATTTGGATGATAAGAACTACTAAAATGGTTCAAAGGATAATCAAAATCCTAGGATGCTATGTAAGTTGATCCTAGAATGTATGTATTCTCCACTAATTTAGTCTAGCTATTTAGGCAGTTAACTAGTGTGCATTGATATAAGTGTAAATAAGGTTAATTGATATAATTAATCTTATATGAGAAAAAGGTTGAGATTAAATAAATCAAGCTAAGAGCTATTATGGTGGTTCAATATTTTGCATGCTCCTAG
Organism: Cymbidium sinense; assembly: GCA_021442155.1. Lineage (NCBI taxonomy): Eukaryota > Viridiplantae > Streptophyta > Magnoliopsida > Asparagales > Orchidaceae > Cymbidium > Cymbidium sinense. The sequence goes on from CM038223.1 coordinate 41,107,673, forward strand.
TTTAACACATAGATGAATGCAACAAAGAGGTGCAAGCATACTAGTATAGTGTTATAATGAGATTTTTACTATGGGTAGATTCTAATCCCATTTAAATGAATTAATTTAAGGTTTTAATATTATTCCTTCAAAATGTTTTATTAAATGTTAAATTAATTAATACTTTTAGTTAGTTATTTTAATTAAAAAGTCTTTATAGCCTAAAACAATATATTTAACTCGTTATAATTTTTTATTTTTAAAATTTTTATAAATTAAAAAACTAAACATAAGTCATTTTAATTATTTAAAAAAATAAAATTTTTAAATAAATTTTAATAAGTTAGTTTAATTAAGTTTTAATCATCAAGGCATAACTATGGGATGCATGGTGTGCCATTTGGCATGTTTGTCACAAAATGGTAAAAAAATATAAATAATATAAAAAAACTTATTTAAAAAAAATTCAAGTAGGTGTCTACTATTTTTAGAACCCAAATCAAAATTTATTAAAAAATTTCAAATTTATTAATTAATTTTGAAAACTTAAAAATAATGAAAACATCTATTTTGAATCAATCAAGAAAATAAAAAACTTTTAATTTTTTTTATAAAACTTAAGAAGTCATAAAAAATATGCTAGGTGCATCACCTAGTTTTCTCAAAAACTTTAAATTATAGTTTTAATTTTTATAAATTTTGAATGGTGAAAGTACTAGTTAAAAATATAAATTTTATACCATGATTTAAATAATTTTGAGAATTTTTTTAAATCTACTTGAGTATCAATTAATTAAAATAAATAAAAAATATTTTTTAAAAAATATATGAATTGTGGGAAAATATTTTCGTAAAATCTTTTTTCTAAAATCATACTTATGCTTACATTTTTATTTAATTTAGATTAGTAATTAGTTTAAAGCAAAAATAAAAAATAAAAAAACAAAAGAGATAAACTTAAAAATAAGGATGTTAGAATAAACAAAAAGGTTAGGTGTGATCTAGACTATTGGATTCTATTTAAATAGGTCTGACGTCCATGGGATCATCTTATTTCTCTAAACAAGTTCAAGTCAAAGAACTGAGTTAGGCTTGACTTAGAGTGACCCAAGCCTAACTTGATTAAAATTTTCCCATTTTAAGCTTCCCCAAGAAAATTCCTTCACTAAGGAGCTTGTGGGAACTTAGAATGATCAAATGCATGTCTTACTTGGCCTTACCATGACCTAATATTGTCTACAAACCAAGTAATAAAAAGGATTACTAGGATATTAAGAAGCTACCCATGGAGATATTACTAAGTAAAGGAGCAATCCTTTAACAATAATTAGCCTAATTCCTCATAAATGAGTGTATTAGCTAAAACTGAAGCTTTCCATTGTTGGCTATAGTGGATGGGATCACCTAGTGATATGGGAGTGTGGGAAATGTTTGGTTATGATTTGTTTCTTCTAATTAATCTATCATAAGTTTCTATTTATAATAAAACAAACCTCCAATTTTAAATGACCATATGTCTATGAGCTTTCATAGTGCAACTATAGTTTAAATCATGGTTAGCTACCTTCAAGCTAGCAGCAGCTCATTATGTGTTTGTAAGTAGTTAGAGAATGAGATATAGAAACAAGTTGGAAAATGATAGCTTGATTGCATTGACCCATACTCAAGCAACATAACCTCCATTTAATTTGCCCTCATCCACATTAATTAACCTAAAAACCTAAGGTAGGTTGATAAACTAGCTAGCCTTCATAGATAATTATTGAATAATCAATTTCTCAAAAATTATGGGAATTAGTTGATTAAATCCCCATTTTATCCTCCTTGACCCAAATAAGATATGTTAGTGCATTTAGCCAATTTGACGCATTTTGATTGATCAAACTGACTTTTGTTGAACTAAAGATATGTTCCCAAGGATCATTGATAAAATCACTTTCAAGGGCTTAAGATGATTTGGCCATTTGGACACTTAATGGAGCTTACATGTCTAATTGGTCCAATCAATATTATGGTTATAACCAATTTTGTAAAATTGGGTCAATTTGTTTTAATTAGATTGATTTATATTCAATTGACCTAATTATTGATTCAATATTTATATTAAATCAATTTTAATATGTGAATTCATTTGTTAACTAATTTGTAGTGGTCAACCAAAGGTTCATGTGTTTAACTTCAATCTAGGCATTGAGTTAACCCAAATTGAACTTTGTTTTACATTCATAATCTTTAGCTTAACCAAGCATACTTTAAAAGGTTCTAATGGACATTTGATTCACGAACATATTAGGAACATCTGAATTTGAATTTCTAAGGTAGTTGACTAATTTGATTAAATAGGGTAGTCACTTGATTAAGGGTAAATAGAGTAAGGATAGATAGGTATCTTTGACTCAAATCGATTTTAAGGATAGTCAAGCCAATCCTCAGAATCTCATAATCAATTATGTAAGTAATTAGATCGATGAGATAAAGTGATTATTTGATTTTAGTACTTACATCCACTAGAGAATTATTAAACTCAAGTTGTGACAAAAAAAAAGTATAACTTAAGTCTATCTAGAGTAAAACTTATAAGATAAGAAAGATCTAGATGTGACTCTCTTATATTGATTTCTTCTAAAGCTTCATTAATTCCAACCTAAATGGTGGATTAACTTGGAGTTACAGTATTAAAAGAGGACATAAGATTAAGTCTAATTGAAATATTTGATATCAATAAGACTTTCATTGATGCTCTTGATCAATGCCCTTAATGCCTTCAATCACTATACTTATTTACCATTAAATATGCTAAAATCTCTGCTCTCTTCATTATCCATGATAAAAACTTTTGACTCAATCATTACCATCAACGCTCATAAAATCGATTAATGTTACAACTAAAATAACTTTGACGATTCATTCTACTTTCTTTTATTGGCATCTTCTCCAACTCTATAATAGTAAAAGTTATTTAAATGGGCAAGATCGCTTTTTTTTTCTTTTTTTTTTTTTTTTTGAATTTTTCATTTAGAACATCTTGCATCTCGTTTATTGCCTCTCGTTTTTCCTTTTGACCAAATTGATCGTGTATACAAGATGATCAATAAATGCTAAGGCCATCAAAATTAATCCTCATTCTGCCAGTTTGATTTCTTATTTTTTAAGACATTCAATATTACCTGATCAATAAAAAAAGCTTTAGTTTATAGTTAAAACTATCTCGCTTCCTGAATTAAATATTAATGTTTGGCTAGGCTTAATAGGTTCATTTCTTGCCATAATCTTTCTCTCTCTCTCTCTCTCTCTCTCTCGATAATGTGAAATGACAAATAAATGCCCTACAGCCTCATCTGCAAATAAAATATAGTTGTGTCGAACCGTAGGTTCGTCAACATGTGAATTATTGAAGGGTAAAGGGGAATTCAAACGGAACATAGTACTGAAATTAATGTTAGGCAGATAGCAGTATTTTTGAACCATTTGTGCGTATACTGGCCAAACATATTGCCTTAAAATACAAGTACATATAAATAATATTTTTCTCAAGAAAACAATTTCAGAACATTTTAATAGTACATATAAATGATTTTATTTTATTTTTTATTTCTTTAAGTCAGTATTATTCAACCAAAAGATTGATAATAGAATAAAATTTTATCATTTAAGTACAAATATATTTGATATTCTATTAGAAAATTCATTATATCAAATGTAGATTTAGACACAATTTTTTTCATCTCAAAATAACTAAATATTAAAATTAAAATTTTTTTTGCCAAATTCTATTTTTAATAAATTTATAATCAATATGAGTGTCTTAATTAAAATTTGATTGAACATAAATAAAACGCCAAATATTAAAAATTTCACAAGAAAATGACCTTAAAAAAACATCTTAATTTTAAGAGAAAGCGTGAAATCCAAAATTAATTAAATTTTATCAAAAACAATTAAGCGATTAATTTATAGTTTATAAAAAAAGATCTTTTAATATTATCAAATATCATTAAACTATATTTATCCAATATATATCTATTTATTTAGATAATCCAATTATCTAAAAAAACTAAATATATTATAAGTATTGGATCTTATCACAATAATAATATGAGTATGCTATAATTTAGAATCCAATAATTTTAAATTAATAAGATTTATCTCAACTATTTTTAAAGTCCAAAAGTTTAAAAGAGACCGCATGGGGGAACAATGCACTTATATTTTCAAGCTCCAATAAATTTGATAATTTATCAAACTCTTTGATATTCATATCAATTTTATTAATTTCAATGTTACTCCGCTAAAAGCATGAAATTGCATTCTTGAAATTATAGATATAAATTACTCTAGAAATATGAGTACTCTATTGATATAATCATTATATATAAATTAATCCTCCATAAATAGTTCATAATTAAAGCTAGGTTATAATCCAATTGACCTCTCTACTTATATATTTATCTTCAAGTACTATTGATTCTCCAATGAATAATAAATTTATAATCCGATTATAATATAAGCACACTCTTATTATTCAAGATCGAATCAGCACTTAAGGGAAATGTTTTTCTAATTTCACAAATAATTGAATGATTTCATCTTATAAATTAATATTTTTAGCTACTTATTTAATTATGTTCCCAAAATATAAGGAATAAAATTACTTTAGAATCTATGCCGAATAAATAAAAGCACATAATTTCATAAATAGGAGTTTATTAATTTCTCAAGATTATGATCATTTCATATATGATCATCATGTTGATTTAATTTGAATATTATGAATGCAATTATCTAAGTTTCAAATTAATCGTGCTCCAATTCTACATAAACACATTATATAAAATACTTTCATCCCAATGACTCACATATGAGCAATCTGGATAAGATTGCCCCATTCATAATGAAGATGAATCATACTAGTAATTATTAAATTAAAGATCTTAACTTTAACTTATCAATAACGAATATTTTTAGATTATTATTTCAAAACATTATCCTCTTGCATATAACACTCATATGCAATGTTTAGAATTGGAATATTAATCATGAAATTTTAATAAAACATTCATGCATATGAACATTAAAATAAAGTATTATTTTGTTTAATCCAATAAAAATAACTTTAGGGCATAATTTCCAACAAAATCATCTCCACCACCACTAACATTCATTGTCGTGATTAGCATCATTGTTTGTCATAGCCACCTACTCAGACATCTGTCATTGCTTTCATCCTCAATGTCCAACATTACCACAATCACGGATGTAGAGCATCTCCATCCATCATCACAATGCTTGATGTTTCCATCATTATCTATGCCCAATCTTAACATCATTATTGATACTTGTTGTCAACAATAATATCAATACCCATATAACAACAAGGCTAGCACACATTAATGGTACAACCCTATTAATATTCATAATGTTGTCATCCATTGTAGTGTCAGTAATACTGACATCCAATGAAGCTATCAAAATCAATATTTGACGTCACCACCTAAGCCTACCTTTAGTGTCACCACCTTCTCTAATCAAATGACTAACATCATCACCATTATTGATGCTTGATATCACTATCATCTCTGACACCTAACATCACCATCATCGTCGACTTTCATCATTGCCGCCTTTATTGACACTTGATATCAAAAACTAACCAACATCCACCATGCCACCAATGTCAATAACTGTCATCACCATGAAGTTCGATGCCTATTATCATTGTATGAGCCGACATCTAACTCAACAATTGAAACTTGTTGCCTCCCAAATTGATGTGCATTGTCATTACTAAGGTCATTACCTTCCTTCTTACATTAATCATTGATCGCTCCTATAAGAAAGACAATCAAACATATCATCAATTATTTCTTGATGGCAACTCGAATATCTCAAGACAATTTTTACTTCCACCAACAAAGTAATCTTTCCCTATTAGCATTGATTGATTATCCAAATATAAGAATTATCATTCTTTATAATATATGACTCATATTAGTGAAATAATTTCATTATATCAAGCCTCATGATATTTATCATTCCTGAAATTTTCACGTATAAAATCTTACAATTCCCATGCGTTCATGACTTTATTTTAGCCATATAAACTTTCCAAACGAGAGAACATCTCAAACGAATACCCTTTTAATGTAACCATGAAAAATAAACGCTCAGGACATTCATATTAAAAAACACTCACGAAACGCGCGAAATAATTAATACTTGAGATGAAAACTTATTCCCACATTACTTCGTCTGTACTAACACAGTCCCAAGTTTTCAACGAAAAGAAAATAAAAATGTTGGAAAGGGGAAGGCAATCGGGTGGTTGGCGATCCAGTCCGGGCCCAAAGCAAACCAACTTAACGCAAATGAAGGCGCCACAAAAGGCCATGGACCACGCCACTCATCAAAGCAGCGCCACCGCTGCATGCTCGAACTCCGTTCCATTTAGAAGCTGACAGTGGCGAGCCCCACCTCCATTAAAGGACTTCAAGTCCAGCCACCCAAAAGGCAACATCCCACACCTCTGTACTCCTCCGCCAGTGGATGCCAGCCCCTCAACTCTCCATTTAATGACTCCCAACGTCTCTCTCTCTCTCTCTGTCTCTCCCCTCCTGTTTCTGATGGAAGTTTCCTCTTTTGCAAACTGTTTCTCTCTTTTGCTTTGGCTAACTATTGATCGACTGCGCTTTGTTCTCTCTTTGGCGCAATCATTTGCATGGTGCTTCGAGCGGCCAGCATGCCCTGGCTTCGCCGACACTCCTCGGTGATGGCTCCGATATCGTATGACTTTTGAGTTTGGATGGGCCAGGGAGTCGGGCCCCGCCATTGAGCCCCGAAAAAAAGAAAAAAAAGAAAAAAAGTTGAAATATTAAGCGGGGTGTGGGGGGTGCGCGCGCGCGGGAGGTTGGGCGGTGAAGAAATGGTGGGGCAGGGCCAGCTGCCTCTGCTTGGGATGACAGCAAACGCACGTGACGGGGAGCAGGGGGGAGGGGACGGGAGGCGGTTCGTGGTCGGGTTGTAGCGGAGCGTACTGGTTGTGGTTGGGTCACAAGGGGTGCAGATGGTAGGGGTGTTTAGAGCTTGATCGAACAAAATTTTTGTTAGTATTTGACTCATTTGAAATTTATTTTATTCATATTCAGCTCATTTATATACTATTCATATTCAGCTTTGTTGAAACAAACTTTTCGACAAGAAAAGATTCAACGTGAATCTTTTCAGATAACAAAATTTTAACCACTAAATTATACTCAGATTTATTAAATCAGAACGATTTGTATGTATAATAATAATAATAATAATAATAATAATAATAATAATAATAATAATAAATAAAAATAATAATAATAAAATAATAATAATAATAATAATAGTAATAAATAATAATAATAATAATATAATATAATATAATATAATATAATTTTTTATTTAGCTAAATCGAAATAAATACGATCGAACAAACGACATTACGTGCCGCTTATATATTGAGTTTAAAATGTCTATTTATGTTCGGCTCATTTAATTAATGAATGAGTTGAATACGAGCTATATAATGAATCGAATATGAGTTGTTTGTGAATAATCCGTTGCTGTTGCATGAGTGACCGTATTTTCCATTCTGTTGGGATGTTGGGCGGCCCGTGGATTCCATTCGTTGGGCCTATCCCAACTTAGACCTACGATGGAACTTTTATTTTGATTGAGAAACATTTTTCTTTTTGTTTTAATTTGATAACCACAGCTTTACTCCTTAAATTAAATGTTAATTAAAGAAGAAGAATTTTTGAAGTTGTGGCTAATAAGTCAAAATTTCTAGTTTTTTTGTAGTTCTAATAATGATTGTTATTATTGAAAAAAAAATGACTATCACATCAAAATGTATAAAATGAAGCAGAATGATTCAAAATGAGGCTTGTGCAAACTATCCTTTGGAGCAAATATGTAGAAGATTTTAATCCAAAATTTTAGGTGATGCATATATCTCAGTTGATATATGAGATTAAGAGCACTTATAAAAAGTTATATAAAATATTGTATAATCATATTATCAATAATTAGAGTCAAACCTAAAACACAAATTAATATGATTGACCAATGAAATTAGTATGATAGAATGAAAAAATAATTGAATCAAGAATCTCTAACAATAATTCAGGTTTTTACTAAAAGAAAGCAACCAAATACAATAGTGTTTTAATATAGTGTTTGGACCGCCTTTGAGATTCTTATGATATTATGACTTCTCTTATATATATATATATATATATATATATATATATATATATATATATATAAAACTAAAGTTTAGCTGTAAATAATAAAAAAAATTGATTTCTCACAAAAGGAGTGAAATTTTTTTTCGAGTTATCATAAGAAATTGAATATAGGTGATGTATCTTCAGGAATTATTGAATCCAAATCTATCTGTAGAATAAAGTAGGACCTTTTAGGCACCTAAGAGAAGGAGCCAAGTATAGTAGATTAATAGATTAGAAGTGAAGGAAAGAAAAAAAAGCACAAGTATAAGAAATTCTACTATTTCAGAAACTCAGATTATAAAGATCTTTCTCTCTCCTTCTTTGAGAAAGTACAGACACTAAATATCTAGGAAAAGCTCAAAAGATCCTCCCTCATCAAATTTTCTCCCTTTTTATAGGGCTAAGGGAAAGTTATATAAGAAATGTACACATCAACTAAGTCAATTACATGAGGGAAAAAGACTTGCTTATAAAGGGCGACTGCGACAAGTTGAATGATTAGTCCTCAAGCATGCTAAAATGTGTTATCAAATGGTCCCCTTATAGATGAGTCTACATATGAGAGGTAGGTTACTGGATGTGAATCAACTAGCTTGATCATTCTTTCCTCATGTTCACTTGATTAAGGTGTGAATCCTCCCATGTGAGGTGAGTTGCTAGATATTTTAATTATCTAACAAATGATCCCTTCTTGTTTTTTCCCTACCTAGGGTGAGTCTCCATAAGCGATTTACTTGTATAGGTTTATCCCATATTGTAGAATATTTTATTATTTTAATATACTCACATATCTTGATATACATTTAGCTATCCTATTCTTTTGCTCCTAGAGGCAACTCACAAAAAAGGATAGAAGAATAAAAAATATATATTGATTTTTGCATTTAACAACTTGCTAAAAAATCTGTCAATCATTAATGTTATGCCACTTATGATTTGAACTCTTCTTTTAGCACTTTTTCCCGCATCTTGAGCTATAAAAAGGGTAATATATTTTTAAATTCTTTTATTGTTCCTTATCGTTGAATTGTCCTCGTGTTCTTTTAGTCAAGTTCTTATTTCCACCAAAGAGAATACTTATCATGGTTTCCAAAAGACCTCACAATGATATTGATCCTACCAAGCTCTAGTCAAGTCTTTTGGAGAAAAGGAAGAAAACTAAAAAAAATCAATGAAATTCACTATCGCTTACTCAATCGAGGAGAGTGTTTTGGTGATTCCATTCCATAATGACATTGCTACTCTTGATAAGGAAAATGGTGAGGACTTGCAAGTGGAGGCAAGTGTTCCCATGATAATTGAGAAGAGCGTGATAGTTTTAGTAGAGCCATCTTCTGCTTTGGCAATGAAGAAGATGCCCAGTGTCTAGGAAGAGTGAGAAGAAGTTTGTCTTAAGTAAAGAAAGGTCATAGTAAGCAGACTGCTGAGAACCACCTCCTTGAGAAAAGCTGTGGAGGATTATCTCACTAAGGTGGGACTCATAGCTTTTAGCGATTCAATGTTCTTTAATTGATTTGTTATAAAATTTTCTTTGTTATCGCAACTCATTGTGCCGAGTGTTCAATAGTCAATAAATGGGGACAATGGGCACTTGTCAAGTGCTAGGGGTGAGTTGTTTGGGTGACATCTATATGAGGAGGAAGCTTTTTTGATTCGATAGTGTCTTCCTTCTCCAATGATAACAAATTTGATTCACCGCCTCATTGAAATTTCTTTGATTGTGCTTATCAACATTAATTTTCTCATCATGCAGGGAAGGCTACGGGTGTGCCGATTATTGACTTGGCATCTCCAAGTCTCCCTTTGGGGTGACTCGTCCAACTATAAAGATGGATGTTGTAGCCCCACCTCTCTTAGCCACCTTCACTTTAATAGATATACAAGAAATGATAGTAATCTTCTCTCCATCAACTCATCATGATAACTGTGAGTTAGAAAAGGGCAAGTCCTCCCATCTAGTGGAAGGAGATGTTGAAGAAGATCAGCGGTCTTCTTATTCCACCGAGCTTGTCACCTTGTAGGGGAGAATCACTCTGTTTGAAGAAGGTATGAACTTGGCAAGGTAAGAGATAACTAAGTTGTAGGTAATGTTGGATGCTAAGTTGTGATGGTGATTAGTGGCTAAAGAGGAGTCTCGACAAAAGTGGGAGATTATGAAAGCTAAACTAACTTTTTTTTCATCGCTCCATTGAGTCAAAAGGACCCTCTCTCTTCATCATGGGAGACAAGTTTTTTGTTGATTACTTGTGTGATAAAGGAGCACTTGCCGATGAATGGCATTCAGACCGCATTATAAAATAGTGCAAAAAAATGATGCGTAGTAACTAGTGCTTGTAATATTTTGTGTAAAAAAGAATATTTTTAATAATGGAAATGTTTATTTATATTCATTTTTTTATTTATGTCGAGTTACTTTAATGTTTTGTAACTGTGAGTGAGTTTTTGTCATGGCTTGCTCCATCTGAGATTTTTGTAGGATTTTGTAATGATTCATTCATTAAATGCTTGACGTGACACCTGCATTACTAAGTCATTCTTATCGCACATATTAGCAGCTGGATCACTGACAATAATGATATTAAAGATCCTGTCATACAACATTTTAAAAACTTATTAAATTAATTTCTTCTTCTTCACTTATTTTCCCTCTTTGTTCTGAGTTTCTTTGGCAAGTATGGTCATAGTTGCTTTGAAAAAAGCAGTCACAACTTTTTAAAGCAACTGTGCATAATGAGTTGTCTATCTTTATTCTAGTGGTTGAGACCTTGGTTGTCCACAAGTATTGTCATGGCAACTCAAATTATTTGGTGCGAGTGGCTAGTGAGGATGAGTGATTAATCATGTTGAGTACAAGTGAGTTATGCATATCCTTGGATCATTTTTAGATTGGTCAATGGTTTCCCCTTCATCCCTAGTGGATGCAAATTTTGAACTTATTATGGAGTGGTACCCACCTAAGTGCTATCAAACTCAATTTCTAGCATCTCTACCTTCCTCTTTTACTTGAGGCAAGAGGGGTTAGCTTAGAGTTTACATATCTTTCACCATGTCTTTTCAATCAAGAGCCTTAAAATGGTAGTGTCCAGTCTTAACAGTCTTGTTAAAGATAATTGGTTTGTTGAATAAAGTCAAAAATTGACATAGCCAATTTTGCTTTGTTAAGTACTTGATAGGAAAGGCAATGCGGACTGAGCCTACTCCTTCTATTATCAGTAAGGTGTGGTTGTTAATGCGAGTTCTCATGAGAAAGAAATTCTAAAGAAGGGTGACTTGAAAGAAGCTAAGCATCAAGCTTTTTCTTCAATTCGACAAGATCCATGAGTATCTCTATAGTAAATACTCTCAATTGTAGGTATTTATTAGTTATTTTTGAGTCACGTATTTTGTTCATTTGTGCTTGCTTCTTTGTAGGGGAAGATGTCTTCACACATTTTCCCTTTGATTTCATGGTCATCAAATTTCTTGACTAGCTCAAAGGTGAGGAAGGTGGTGGCAAGTCTGGTGAAGACATTGGGTTTGAGTTCAACACCTAGCAAGTTTTAAAAAAATATCAATAAGTGCTCGTCATGTTTCTCCAAGAAATAAGAGTGCAAATAAAAAAATGCTACTTGACGATCTTGGCTATCTTAATGTTGAAGAAAATTATACTTCTAACTTGGCTGATTTTACGAGTGAGTGAAGACTTTAGGTTGAGGTAAATAAACTTCTTTGATAATTTGGACATGCTTCTTGAAAAGATTCCTAAGTGGTGATTATCTTATGATAATGACCACTCAGGCGATGGAATGGAAATTAACTTGGAAACTTGCAAGAAAGTATATGCTCAATGTGAAGAATCTTTCAACTACAAAGTTGGCACACAACTCAGAGTATGTTCATTGGCAAAATGTTATGTCTGAGTTTATTTTGTTATGGGAAGAAAAAGTTGAAGAAAAGAAGGACCAAGTAGTCCTGAAGTTGACTGCACTTTTCGAGGCGATTAAAAAGTTGAAGGTGAAACTTTTCGTTGTACTGAGGAGCTCCAAAATAAAGAGGCTGACCTTTTTGGCTTCTTTGATTCTAAAGAGTATAAGACCTTATTACAATAGAAGTTTAAGAAAGGCATTGAGTTTGTTGTCACCAAATTGGTAAAACATGACCAACTAGATGCCAAATTCTCAAACTTTGATATTGTGTTCTCCTTGTTAGAATCAGACTCTGAGACTAGTGAAGAGGAAGGGAGCACCAACAAGTTTTTCTTCTTTTTTACTTGTGAATTTTTCTTTTTTTTTTCTTTTGTGCTTGGAGTTGAAAGAGTGATTAAAATTTTGTACACTTGCAACTCTCCTTTATACTCAAGTTTTTTATTTAATAAGATGAAAAATTCCTTCAGTCTCTTTTATTCATGAATGTATCACTCGATTTAGATATTTGTGTTGAATGAGTATACTCGCAAAATATTTATATTAATCATAACATACTCACTGAGAAATTGTACGTGTGTTATAATATAATCATCCAAATATTATTCCTATTGAATGCATATGCTCGCTAAGTCTATTGAATCATTGCTTTAAGTAATCACTTCACAATATCATGAGAATGTTATGTCATCAGCCGTATGAAGTGTTTATCTTAATTGTCAACCATGGAATGTTAGTCTTAGTTGCCAACCATGGAGTGTTGGTCTTAGTTGTTAACCACAAAGTGTTGTTCTTTGTATTTGTAGTTGTCGATATAGTAGGAGAGATATTGATCATACTCAATATTATGGATATTGTAATGCGTTTATAGCACTACTGTTAAAACTTACCAACTTTTCCCATACATATAATTTATTGTCTTGGCCATCCCATGCATTCATGAAGAATTTGCGCACCACCGAGATGATGCACGAGTTATTATTGTAGGCTAGTTTGAGACACCTCTACTCCATAATTATCCCCTCCATGTTTCCATCGAGATTCTAAAAATCTCTTTTTGGAATCAAGTGTTTGTGAAGGAGAGCATGCTGGTACTATTCCTCGATGTCGATGCTAATGAAACGGTTGGCATCACTGGATGCCCTCTTCTTGCCCAGCACTCTTCTAAGAGGCATGATTAATAGTGGAAATTAGAAAACATAAAGAGCTAGAAGTGAAAGAAAATTCTTAAGAGTAGGGATCGATGAACAAAAATCCTTAACAGCTTGGGCCTCTATTTATAAATCAACCCAAGATGATGCCAGTAGAGGTGCCTCTCGAAGTTCGAACACAACCTCGACCACGCCATCCATATGTAGCGTCGGTGTCGGTGTCCGTCGATTACTATATGATCAAAAAGATAAATTTAATTATAATAATTTTTCATAACTAACATGTGCGAAAAGAGGGTAGCACAGTAGCGCTCTGACCTAGCACCATGACGCTCATTAAAATGAGGCTATCATTTTCCCTTAAAATTTGATGCATGTCTGCCAGGAATCTTGACCAACATCACAACGCTACAAGGCGGCATCGCAGTGCTACAAGGCGACATCACAGTGCTACAAGGTGGCATTGCAGTGCTGTTCAAATGGTCAAATGATGAATAATGTCAGGGCCAAGGCACTGAGCCTCCTGCTCATCTGGCCCATGTCATGCCACATAAGCAATATGCTCCACTATCATAATGAATAAATTCATATCCATCCACCATATGAATAACCATGATTTTGGCATTCCAAAGGGATGTAAGGCCAGCCTCTTAGTCATTCACCATGTGAATATCTATTTGTTCGCCATGCGAATAAATTCATATTCATCCACCATATGAAAAATTGTGATTTTTGGCACTCTAAAGGGATGTAAGCCCAGCCTCCTATTTGATCACAATGTGAACATCTATTTGTTCGCCACGTGAACAAACTACAATTCTTTCATCATACAAATAAATTCATATATGTCCACCATGTAGGAAAACCCTAATTTTGGTATTCCATAGGGATGTAAGCCCATACTTATATTCAATCACCATATGAAGATTTATCTATTCATCATGCGAACACCTTATAATTTATTCACCACTTGAACACTCTTGCACTACCAATACTAAAATTTTAAGTCTACTGGAGATGCCTGAAATGAAGCAACCCATGGATGCTAATCAAATTCTCTAGACATGATGGCTATATCCCTCTGATGTTGGTAGGCTGGAATAATGTAATCCTGGGATAATAGAACAATGAGATCTTGATTGGGATTGCACTCATATTTCTTACAAGATAGAAATCTATGCCACACACAACTCTAAGACACTAATTGCATATATATGTTAATTTTTAACCTTAATTGAGTGTGATCTCTTACTGTAGTAAGAGAGGTAATTAACTATGGAGGTTTGAGTCCATAGAAAGTAGAACCCAATCAAAATAAACCTTAGCCTAAATGTTAGGAAAAATCTGGTTGAATATATATCAATCTGCCACATGAAAAAAATATACTTCTACCCATCCCATAAAGAAAGAAATTTTTAAAATAAGTATAATTTAAAACATAATTAATAATTTAAGTATCTTAAAAATAAAATTTAAATATAGGTATGTCACCCCGTTTATGGGCCACTAAAGTCGACGTTAAGCGGACTTATATAACTATTGTTTTAAATTATTTTGTATCTAAGTTGCACATAAGTTATATAAATTAGCCATTTAAATGTGACAGATAAGTTGCTTAATTATACCTATATTTAAATTTTATTTTTAAGATACTTAAATTACTAATTATATTTTAAATCATACTTATTTAAAAAAATTTCTTCTCCCATAAAGATGGTGGAACACATCCTTAAAGATTTGTTTTCAAAGCGATCAACCGACCACATAGAGTGTGTCTTACACTTAAATCGCCAATTGCACAGAGTGTTGATCTTAGTATTTATTCTCTTATTATTTTTTAAGCATTTAAAGTCAGTGAGTGTTCATAATTTGATTTTATTTTAACTATTGAGTTAACCTTAGTACACTCGGACCAAGAGTGGTGCACAAAGTTTTTAGGCTCTCTATATTGGCCACATGTGGCTTGCTAAATTAAGTATCTTACTTGGGCCAAAAGTCGCTCACCGAGTGACTCATCAAGCAACTCCTTGAGCATTAACTTGAATAATTATTATCCCTCATAGAGTGCCTTTAGTTCTGGTGACTCATTAATCCATTGGCAAGTTTGTAAGAACCCTTAATTTTATTTTTAGCAATCATTCATTGGGCGAATAAAATATAATATTAATTAATAAAAAAAAAGAGCTAGAGCTTATCTCATGGGTAAATTTTTTAAGTCTTTTGCATTCTAAGTACCAGGAACATTCTCTCCTGAATGTCTTTGTAATCGATAAGATTTTGTACATACTTGTTTCTTCATAATGCAGGGCCCATCCTGAGTGCGGGCAAGTTTTCCCAATGTATTAAAGTAAGCTATTGTATCCACTTTCTTTAATATTAAGATGCCATGATTGATGTATTTTTCTTTGATGTGGAAATTATGGTATTTTTCCATGTCTCTTCTTTCCTTAGTGATGCTTTAATTTGCAAATCTTCTAGTAAGTTGAGTACATTTTTATGGCCTTGGCATTCAACCTTTCCCACTAATTAGTTTTTTGATCTGACTCAGCAATCATCATTACTCTTTGATTGTTGAGTTCATACTTGATTGATAGTATGACTTTTGTTTCGCAAAATAGGACAAATGGCATTTGCCTAGTTGCTAATGTTGGAGTCATCCTAAGGGTAAAAAGTATAGTAGATAAGGCATCTACCCACTTGGTTTTCACACCTTTCACTTTTTTCTTTAACAAGTTAAAGTTTTTTTATTCGCTGCTTCCATTTAACAATTGCTCTAAAGATAATACACTAAAGTGTACTTAAGTTGAATTCTTTGCAACTCATAAAATTTTCTTTATCTCTTGCCTATGAATTGTGAGTCTTTATTAATGATGATCACCATTAGGAGCTCATACCTATAAATAATGTTAATCCAAATAAAATTTTGAATTACATGGGCAGTTATCTTGGTGAGTAGCTTGGCCTTGATCCACTTGTTGAAGTAGTTAATCATGATGGGTATGAACTTTCGCTATCCATTGGAAATTGGTTAGGGCTTACCAAATTCATTCCCCTAATGATAAAGGGCCAACAACTTGTGACTGATTATAAAGGCTGTGATGGTTGCTGTTTTATGGAAATTAACTTTTGACATTGCTTGCACCTCTTAGCAAATTTTTCAGCCTCTTTTTTTAATATGGACTAGAAATTATTTTATCATAAAATCAATGGGCTAGTGTTCATCTTCCTGAGTGACTTTCACACTCACTAGATTGCACCTGGATGAGTACTTTGCCTACTTGCTTTCCCTCATATATCTTATATTAAGTGAGGTTGTTGATCTTAGAAATAACTTGCCTCCAATTAAAAGATATTGGACATCCTTGATTTAAATCTTCTTAAATCTGTGATTTCTCTTAAAGCTCCCTAATTTTCAAATAGATTTTGATGGGGCTGATCTAGCTGGATAAATCTTCATGGTTTATCTACATGGACTTGTCTTCTTCAAAGCTCAATTTGGGGAATTGAATGGTAGGTTGCTCCTTCACTATGTGCACTCTTGAAAGTAGATTGGCAAGTTGAATCTAGTCTCTTGGAACTTATTCAATATTGAAGTATTCTAACCTCCCCATCTCCATCTTATTTTGAGAAAATATCTTTATAATGACTCATCCCACATCCCCATTGATCTGATTGACCATGAGCTGTGAATCTAAGTGAGCGATTATGTGCCGATCACCAAGCCACAAGTGAATATGAGTCTGGAAAGTAAAGCTTCATATTTTAATTGATTATTTATTAGAATGCATTTAAACTAGTTGGTGTCTTAGTTTGAAGGCGTGTTGAATTTATGAAGAGAAGGACTTGGTGTGAGGCTTTATTTGTGAACTTTAGTGTTTTATTATGTTTGTTTATGAATAATAGAAAATGTGGTAGGGATGAAGTGAGATTTTGGAGACTTGTAAATAAAAGGGGACAAAATTTATAATTTTGAGTGAATGAAAATTAAGAACTTTAGTTCATTATATAAGTTATGAATGGAAAAAAGAAAGAGGCCAAAATCTTGTTTTATGTTTAAAGAGAAAATATAAATGAGGATAAAATTCACAACTTAAATTTATAAAATAAAAATAATACATTGGATGAATATAAGTCACTTCTTATTAAAGAGGTGTCCTGATTCTTAAATACACTTTAAATGATTTTTGTGACCATGTTCTAACTTTATTAGACAAATTAGAGTTAACCTTATTAAATCTTTAAGTTGGAATGACAACACTGGAAAAATACTATAATAAAAAATTTATCAGATATTTTTGTATTTACATAAGGTTACATTGACCTTTTAGATCTTTACTTATAGGGTTTCACATACTGGCATGACCAAAGTTAATTCTTAATAACCAACTTTAAATCAAATTTATGTTTGCTATCCCAAATTTGCTCTTGCTTGCTCAACTAGGATTGTAGGATTTTGAGATATTATATAGCATGAATGAGTGACACTGTTGACCTCACTTTTGGAGCGAGTTATTAACCTTATTTTCTTATACTTAGGAGTCTTCTAGACACTAAGACTTTCCTAGTGATAAGACACTTCTAATGATCAGGTGAACACTTAACCTAAGCCTGGAGACTTAGAAGGGTTAATCATAGGATTAGGCCATGCCTTAAGGACTTTAAAAAAAATCACCTACCCTATAGCCTAAACCCAATCCATATGCACCTTCTCAAATTCAATCCAAATTCAAATCTCAAATAAAACCTCAAATTCCGAATTTAAATCTGAATTCCAAATCATTTGTTTGAAATCCATGATCAAACTCAAATTCAAAACCCTTCCTAAGCCCTTTGATTCCATCTTATGGACTTAGCCTTAACCAAATTCAAATCAATCCTAATTAATTTGATTTTCTCAAAAATCAATTCAATCTTTCAATCAAACTATCAAATTCCAATTCAAATCTAACTTCAAATGATTCAATCCTATGATCAAATCCAAGCTTAGAATCCTCCTTAGAAGCCTTATGATTGAATTTCATAAGCTTAGTCAAATCTCCACCAAAGTTATCCCAAACTTGATTGATTTCTTTATAAATCAATTATTCCTTCATTTATATTCATAAATATAAATGAAACCCACCTTCTAATGACCAAAAATAAACTAGACTAAATTGATTTCTTTTTAACTCTTTTGACCTACATTCATGAGCTTGGTCAAATTTGCTTCCAAATCACTCCAAACTCAAGTGATTTTCTCATGAATCATTTATATTCACAAATATAAATGAAATATAAATTCAAATAGCCAAAACCAAATCCAAAATCAAACCAAAATCCAATTTATACCCTTTAAGCCAATTTTTTGGACTTAACCAAATCCTATTCAAATCAAGTCAAAACTAATGAATTTTCTCTTGAATTAATCATTCCTTCAATCATCTATCTAAATATAAATGAATTATACAATCACCAAGCCAAATCAAAATCAACTCAAGTTAAACCCAACCTAGCCCATTTGACTTGAAATATTCAAATAAACTAAAACTCATTTGAACCCAAATCAATTTCAATTGAATTTATATGTCAATCTTAAATCCATATATAAACTCAACTAAATCAACCTTAACTCAAAATTAAGCTAACTAAACCCAATTAGCTCACTTGACCCAACGTGGCTAATTTGACCTACATGAACCAAAATCTAATTCAATCTAAATCAAAGTGAATTAAACTAATCCAAACTTCATATCATGATTGCTGATCATCCTAGTTTAATCAATTGTCATGAATTGGGTCAAACCAAGTCAACTAGCCCGTTGACCAAGTCAAACCTTTAACCCATATGAACCCAAACTAGCCAAATTACAACCTAAGCCATATTAATTACAACTAATAGCTCAAGTTCATTCCAAATTGACCTATTGAACTTGACCAAAGCCTCAATTGAATCTAATTGACTCACTATACCCAAAACCCATTGAACCCAACTTGACATTAAAGGTCAAATCAACCAAAAACCCAATGAAATCTAAATTGAACTCAACCAAAGCCTACAATATATTCCAAATGATCAACCAAACCTAAACCAAGCTATGATTCAAGCCAATTTGGTCAATTGGGTCAAATTGGTCAACTTAGCCCATTTGACTCAAATGAACTCAAATGAGCCAAAATCAAATCTAAACCAAATTGAACCAAACCAATAACACAAATACATTTCAAATGATCATTTGAACTTGATCCAACTCTTGGTTTGACCCAATTTGACCAATTGGTCAACCTAACATAATTTGACCCACTTTGGCCTAAATGGGTCAAATTGACCCAAATTAAACTAAATGAACTCTAAATGACATGAAATTTGGTCCAACTCACTTTTGACTCATTTCAAATCTGCCCAAATCAAATCCAATGCCAAATGAACACTTCGCCCTTCGATCAAGGGCATCCCATAGGAAAAGACACTTGCCCAATGGTAATTTCTCTTCCTTGGCCACTTGATACTCATCCATTGGCCCACATAGTAACTAAGGACACTTACCAACCTAACCCAAGAGGTGGTTGGGTGAGTCATGACTCATGGGGAGGTGAATTCACCTCACTTGCCCCATTGGAACAGTTGGCAAGCAAGGACTCCCACTCCCCTTGCCTTGGCTGCATTCTCACACCTTCCTCCACTCAAATGAAGTCACCTAGGATGATTCTCTACCATTCCCAACCACCCTAAGCCATAAGACATCCACTAGGGATCAAAAATTAAAATGAAAGGTGGATTTTCAGCCAAAACTAAAGAGAAGGAAATAAAAGCCAAAAAATTCATTCTCCCGCACTCATTTCACTATCCTAGAGCTCCCAAACCAACCAGCAACCATTCCCACTTGCTTTTGAACAAAAGTCATCAAAATCAAGTGGATTCTGGCAAAGAAGTGACTGTAATTAGAGAACACATCATTCTGAAGTAAAGCAAGATCCCAAACCCATTCTAAAGCTTATTCTTGCACTCAGGAGTGTGCTCGGGACATCATCGTCACCGAAAATCATCCCTGGTGAGGTAATTTTTAAGAACTGTAGCCATCCTTAGGAGCTTTAGTTTGTGACAGCTTTTTGCACAATTTTAGAAATTTCTCTTAGATAAACCTTGCATTTTACATTTTACATCATCCCAATACAAAAATAAAAATTTTCCAGTGTGAATCGACGTGAAAATGATCCCATTTGGATGAGATTTCATTTAGATTTCACAAAAACTCCATAATTTCCCTAGATTTTACTGTTCACCTTGCCGGCTGGGGTTTACACAGAGTAGCCACCATTTGATCCAGCATTCAGGGGATTAGACGACCTAGATTTTGCCTAGATCCATGAATTTCTGCCCTTCAAATTGTGCAAATCGATCTGACTGTTTGATCTGATACATGCGTCACGGTCACTATTCATGCCTGTTCGGTTGACGCGACACTGCGCTAGCCAACCGTGCGGTGTCGCATGGCATCGCGTGCCACACAGAACCACGTAGTTCAATCACATGGTGCCACATGGCACCGCATTGCCACGTCAGTGCCATGCGGTGCTAACTGTGTTAAGTAGAGAATTAGGGATTTCTTTATTTTTAAAAATTAATTAAATCATCTTAAACTTCAAAATCTTATATAAAATAAAATACTTAATGAAAAAAATGCAAATAAGGGTTTGCTAGATTCATCTTTTTTATAGGAATCAAACAAACCCAAAATCCCCAAATTATACTGGATAGTTTGAGCTTAATTTTGGTTTTAGTCAAAAGAAAATTTCATTAATTAAACTAAAAATACACATCAGATTGATCTAAAATTTTCAGAGATTGAAAGTGAAGTTAAAATAAATCCACCATAAAAATTTCAAGTTAAAAGGATTTCTGGATTCGAAGATATTGCATTCTGAAGTTTAAATAGTAAAAATAAATTAATTGACTTTATAAAAATCATGGAAAATCACTTAAATCAACCTAAATTTGGAAAATTATAACAAATCATAAAAAAAATCTAAAAAGTACAAATAAATGCTCATTTTAAAGATATTATAGAGAAGATTAATTTAAAATTAATTCTAATTAATTTTGAATAGTAATTAAGGCTTAATTTAGTTTAATTAAAAATTTAATTAGTTTAATTACTCTGTAATTACCCAAGTAAGTAATCCCAAGCTTTCTAAGGTTGATTAATGGGATGACCTTTGCCTTTCATAATTTTCTTGGGATTTATTGCTTGGTTAATTAGGGAAATTACTTATCTTAGCCCTAATTACTTTCTTAATTAATTAGATGATTAATTAACATTCTAAACAGCAAGAAAACCATTAATTATGCTTGCTAATCATTGTGGAATGGTGATTAGGCATGGGGAATGAGATTGGGACCTTTTTCCCATTCTTTTCCCTAAGTTCATTTCACTTGACTTGAAACTAATTAATTTGGGACTAATTAATGGTTTAATTCATTAATTAAATAGCTTAGTTAATTAAATTGAAATAATAATCATTCCAGATCTCATCTAATTAAGTTTCTTGGGTAGACTCTTAGGTGTTCAATAACCTAAGAGAATCTTAAGAAAATTATAATTAGCCCATATGTGTGAGAGAATTATAAGAGTACTTAATTAAGTCTCTTAGCTTAATTAACCATTAATTGTGAGCCAATTGCATTAGGCCCATTTTATTTCTTAGGATCATTATTGATTTAATTTAAAAATCATATGCATATCATGTTGGCTCACTATTACTTGGGTAAATATGTTAAGGTGATATAGGAAAGGGGTAATTAATGGACTTAACTAATATTGCAACCTAATTAATCTATAAAATCAACTTAATTTCTTTTCATTAAACTAAATTAATTAACCAATATGGAAATGGATTAGGAGCAGCAAATGATTGAATCTCCTCTTTTTTTAAAATAAAATCAAACATCCAAAAATAACTTAATAAGAAGCTTTGGTTTACTTTAAATGATTATATTTGATATGATTGTCCCTAGAAATTAGTTTGATTGAATGAAATATTTGTTTTATGTCTTATTATTCCTTTCCAATCATATTAAATGATGTGTGTCATATGGTTCCATGCATTCATGTTTTCAAAATGTTTAAACTTAAATGAACTTCCTTTATGTTAAGCTTGCATGTGTTTATGTAATTTAATATATGTGTGACTATTATCACTATTAAATCCAATTGTATTACAAAAAAGCTTATAAATCAATAATAACATATGAAGTGATAGTATTTATGATTACATATAGATTTGCATGTGCTTATAGCTTAAGTATGTGAAATAGAGCTTTCTTTTCTTTAATCTATATGTAGTTTCACATGTATTTGAATGTTAATAAGTATATAGTCTAGACATCCTGGGAATATGAGGCTTTAGTTAGCCCCAAGAAGGTCATTTGATTACCTCACATCCCTGGTTTAATAATGACATGTACTTATTTGATTTCATTTACATTTGTTCCTACATTAGAATTGGGATGAAATTTTGTTTCACATACATAAATGTTCTAATCAAATAAAAAAATAATTTTTGCATGATTTTCTTTCTCTTACTTACATATACATTCATGTGTAGTGAGATAGAAAAGTATATAGTATGGACATCCTAGTAATACGAGGCTTTAACTAGCCCCAAGGAGTTCATTTGATTACCTCACTTCCCTAGTTTAACAAAGGCACATACTCTCTTATTCTCTTTACATGTGTATGTATGTGTGGCTAAAGGATGAAAATATCTCTTTTCTACTAAGAATACATGCATTCATAATAGACTAAATTATTGAATTAATTAGCCATATGATTTGGGGTCTCTTTCCTTATGTTCTTACATACATGCAAATTTACATGTGTTTAAATGCAAATGGGTATATAATTTGGATATCTCAGGAATACGAGGCTTTAGTTAGCCCCAAGGAGGTAATTTGATTACCTCACTTCCTTAGTTTAACAATGACACGTACTTATTTAATTTTGTTCTTATATCTTTTTTAATAAGAATTTGGATAAAGCTCAAAATTAACATGATTAAATAATTCAATCAAATAAGAAATATAAACTTCAAATATGCACATCTACATTCATCATTTAAGTGTGATAAAATATGTCATATATGTAGTCTTACTTAGAGTTAAGTCATATGCATGCTACATGTGATGAAAATGAATAATTTGATCTATGTCATGTGTTAGTAGTTCACTCAAATTATTCTTAAGAAGCCTTTCATGTTGAATGCAATCATTTAAGGTGAACCTAAACTTAGGATTAATTTAAAATGTGTAACAAGCCATTCATTGAAGAGAACTAAATAAAATTAACATGCTTTAGAAAGAGGCTTAAGGTAGGGATGAAAGAGGGTAATCTTCTTTTCTTCTCTTTATAACACTTAGTTGCTAAGTGCAGGTCATATGAAATAAAAGAAAACACAAATAAAAAACTTATAAATCAATTAAAGCACTTGATGTGAAACCACCCTTTAAGTTGAATCTTTCTACACTTAGAAAATATTAACTCTAAAGCCTAGAGACATACACACAAGTAATACACACACATTAGATTAAGTCACCACTTCTATGTTGGTTTGCATTTTGATGTATGTTTTGATGTATTATTTTAGACTGGATGTTAGGATGTATGTTTCATAGATTGGATGGTAGGTCGTAATCATCCTAATCATATTTTCTATAGGGGATTATGTTTAAGGGGTCTTTTAATAAATATAAATCCTCTCTTTACAGGTTGCTTAAGCCCCTAAACATAATCTAAGTTAGGACAAGTGGGCTTGGTTACCCATGTGTAGGGTGCTAAGTCCAAATTATAAATATAATTGCTTGGGTTGTATGTGTGTTTAGCTAACACTTATTTTACAGGTATAGTTAGATTTAATTTTTCTATTCTTAATATAATTTTATAATTAGGAATTAGGATTAGTGTTATGGGGGGATAAAGATGAGCATTGGCCATAAGGCTTTGTCTTGGGATGCCATGCGATGCCTTGAACCTACCAAATCAAAGGAGAAAAGATATGAAGAAATGAAGGAGACATGAAGACATGAAGAATGAAGGAGAAATGAAGATCCCCCATATCATTCATTCATTATAATTATAATTATTCTTTCATATTCCATGGTGTATAAGGGTAGAGCTCAGCTACCCATTTCTTTTTTGGTTAGTATGGTGGTACCCATTTACACTGGCCTTTTATTTTTTTGTGTTAGGTTTCTAAAGTTGGTTGATGTTTGTTTAAATTTCACAATAGAAATGGCATGCCTTTTCATAGTTTTTTTTATGATTGGTGTTTGATGAGTGAACTGGATGCGATTAGGATCTTAGAGAAAAATGAATCTTTTACCTAATTACAACTCATAACTAAAATTTTAAATAATTTATAACCTCACAATAAAATCTTAGGCATTAAATAAGAAAATTAAAAGATTTAGCAACCCCGTAGCTGAATGTTGTATGTTTCACATTATGCATGCATATTCTTTTTCTCTTGGAAATAGGGGATTTCCATCCTTGTACGATAGGGAATGCTTGACCTGTGAGGGAATCCCTTATTGTAGAAAACACCCCTTCTTGCTGATTTAGCCAATAATCTAATTTTATCATTCATATAGGCATACAAAATCTCAAAGCTTTTGTCAAAATGAAGTGTCAAAAATAAAATAAATTTTGAAAAAGATTTGCATTATACTAAGTCATTACTCATACCACTCATGCTCTAGCCTCTTTAGGGAGCGAGTTTAAGGACTTATTCTCTTTCAAAATAATAACAACTTAACTATCTTGTAAAATAATTTGACTTGCTTACATGGTTTTAAAGCATAGGAGGAGTTAGCTGGCTGCCACTTCAGTCGATTGTAAGTCCAACAGTAAGGCGATTTATCTCCACTTGTGGAGATAAATCTTATGTCCATCTTTGCTTAGATTTAGGTCGTGCTTTAGCTCTTACTAAAGCTCCTTAAATTTAGGATCCAAGATAGCTATTTTCTTTCGGCTACTAGCATAAATCCTCACCTTTATGCATTTTGACAATCTTATGTCACGGGATTATAAGTCCAAGCTTTTTAATAAAATATCAATTTTAATAAAATCAATCTCTTCAATTTCAAACATATAAATCCCAACCATAGGATAGATTGGAGTGCTCACTAGGTTTCTTAGTATCATGAGCGTTTCCTACTTATCCCCTTTGGTTTCTAAAATAAGTCTTCTTCTTGAACAATCTCATTTGATTTTCCAAACATAATAAATTTATTGATAGTCTAGCCTTAAAATTTTTAGAGATCCTAATTGTCTACTTTAGTCAAAATTATTCCTAAGGGATCCCATTCCTTAAGATGTAATTAACTATGGGGGCTTGCCTCCATAGAAACTTAATGGACTTGGTTTAAAATAAATATTACTTTACTTTTCCATGTAAAGTAAGAGAAAAATCTCTGGTACATTTGAAGACCCATCATACTTTAGGATTCCTTATTGGGTGATTAGGTCCATTATAGGATGATGATTTCTATCTTTCTAGATAGTGCATCATTCCTTAATGTCGTACTCGATCACTTTAATAAGTACCCCCTAAGATCTATGTAGTGTCCAACATCTCAAAAATAAACACCACTAATTTTTCTGGCGACTCCGCTGGGGATGGTTCCTCTCTCCATCTTTAGTAGACAATTATTATCTCCAAGCATCGATAGTGGACTTATATTTTATATAAGCCCAAGACTATCTTTCTTTCTGTTGGCACTTAACTTATTTCATCCTTAAGTAAAGTTAGCCAACATCCTTTAGGTTTTAGGATCTCACTCCATGTAGGTCTTTAAATCCCTATTGGGCCCCCCAATAGGTAAAAATAAACTAACTAAATAAAGGAGATGACAAAACACAAATTTTTGAACCTCTTTACCACTAGCTTGATGAGGTAAGGTTTGTCCCACATTTAGGAAAGCTCAAATTAAAACAAGTAAAGTCTTTTGCAAAATATTTTCAAAAGCACGTTTCCTAAACAAAATCATTTTTAAATTCACTCCACATGATGTTTGCAAAAACATAAAATTTTTTAAATCTCTTTAAAATAAAAGAGAATCAAACCTCATTTAACATACCTAAATTTTTTAAATGAGGTTCCTCTTTCAAAAATCAAAATCAAATTTACAATCATCAAAATCTCTTTCAAAGATTTTCAAAAAAACACATTTCTTAAAATAAAATCAATTAACCAACTCCATTTAATATACCCAACTTTGTTAAATGGAGTTATAATTTTAAAATCAAAATAAAAATAAAAATCAACATATAATTGAACCTCACTTAACATATCTAAATTTGTTAAGTAAGAGTTACCCTATTTTCAAAAGCAATATCAGACATAAAGTCAAGATATATATATTTTGAATCTCATTTGGCATACCCAAATTTACCAAATGAGAGTTCTATTTTCAAAAGCAACCACACACAAATAATTTAACTCCATTTAGTATACCTAATATTGCTAAGTGGAGTTCCCCTTTTCAAAAACTAAAACAAATTGGATCCTACTTAGCATACCCACATTTGCTAACTAGAGTGCCTTCTTTCAAAATTATGAAAAATCAATGCACATTTGAATTCCATTTGACACACTCGAACTTCTCAAATGAGAATTCCCCTCTTTTTAAAAAAATCAAAACAAATTGGACTCAACATTTTCTATAAAGAGTTCTCTTTTTTAAATCACAAACAAATTAAACACAATTGAATTCCATTTGACATACCTAAATTTGTTAAATAAGAATTTTCTTTTTATAAAATCAAACATCATCATGAAAAATCAAATTGAACTCCATTTAATATACCACATTTGTTAAATGAGAGTTCACCTCTTTCAAAATGAAACAAATACCAAGTTACACTTACTTAACATACCATTTGTTAAAAGAATCCCACTTTCAATTAAAAATCAAACACATTTTTGGACCTTACTCAACATACCACATTTGTTAAGTAAGAGCCCTATCTTCAAATCAAAGCAACTAACACACTTGAGCCTTGCTTAACATAACAAATTTGTTAAGTAAGGGTTTCACTTTTCAAATCAAAACAAAACATCAAACATTTTGCATCTTACTTAACATACCACATTTGTTAGGTAAGAATCTCACTTTCAAAAATATTAAACACACTTGAGCCCTAGTTAATATACCAAATTTGTTAAGTAAGAGTCTCATTTTTTAAAATCAAATAAAAATACATCAAACACATTGGGCTTCCCTTAGCATACCTAAATTTGCTAAGTAAAGATCCTATTATCAAATCAAAATAAATCAAATGCATGATAAACAATCATCACAAACAACAAGGTTATTTTCAAAAATATTTTCAAACATGCACTTGGATCTCTCTTAGCATACCCAAATTTGCTAAGTGAAAGCTCCAAAATCAAAATATTAAAACAAAAGATTATAAAAACAAAATCATCTCCAAAAATCTCTCCAAATGGAGGAACCTCAGACAACATATCCTAATTTATTGGTTGAAGGTTCCAAAATCAACAAACCAATTCATATAGCAAAGTCTCTCTTCAAAATTCTAAATCTCTCCAAATCAATGAACCTCACTTAGCATACTTAAATTTGTTGAGTGTGGGTTCAAATTCTAAATTCAAATAAGAAATTAGTGATTGAAGGAAAATATGAAGGTCAAAGACTAATTTAGTTATATTTTCACATGCAGAGATATCATAGTAGTCAGTTTAGTTCAATCTCCAGTCAGTACATTTATTATGGCTTATAGCAAGCTTGTTTTCTCTTTCCCCTCTAGTGTAGACTTGGCCTTGGATCAAGCCAATCTCACCACGACTGAGGCCACCCACTTGATTTAGTTTGGCAGTGGCTTTGAGAGGGTTAGGATTACTTGTGAGGGGGCAACCATCACAACTGTCAGTAAGGAGGAGGTGGTAGGGAAAAATCCAATCCTCCTCTTTGATGTTGATTTAGACCCCAAGTTTCCCTCTCTAAAGAGGAAGGCTGTGGAGGTCCCTACCGCAGTGCCAGTGCCATTTCAGTCTACTTTTGTTGTTCCTACTGCAGCTCTGGTGTGAGTGGTTACCTCCTCCTCTATCCCCTCAAAGGGGAAGGCTATCTTAGCATCTGAGATAGTCTCCCCTCCTTCAAAGTTGGTTCCAGCTCCTGCCCCTAACGCCACAATGAAAGAAGGAAGATCAAGCAGCACTACGGGAGAATGGCTAGGGAGGTAGATGCTGCATCACATATTGCTGAGGAGGGTTCTCCTCGAGAGGCCTCCCCTTTATTGGGTGGTAGTAGATTTCACCCCCTCTCCAGTTCATATGGAGAGGAGAATGCTAGGAGGATTGCTGCATCTCCTCCACCACCACCTAAGGTATTAAGGAGAGGAAACCCATCTCATGACTTCTACCTGTGGTAGATCTTATGGATGCTCAAAGTCCGGTCCACTATTTGATTTGAGGTATGTGATCCCTAGGAGTGTCAGTTCCCAGATCCATAGAGAGAGGGCCACCGAGGCCAAGATTGTATCCCATGTGGGAAGTTGGGAGAGAATAGGTGAAATGCCTCATCTTATTAATTTCAACGATCTGGGCCACTGTCATCACAAATAGTATACTTGTTGACCTCATTTTAGAATGAGCTCAACACCTCCATCTTAATCAATTCTCTTATACTTTAAGAGTAGTCTTAAGACACATCTAGTGATTTTGGACACTCAATTAGAGACTTAGAAGGGTTAAATATTAAAATAGGTCATGCCTTAAGGGTGTTAGGAAATTTTCCTACCCTTAGCTTGAACCACTCCTCACCTTCCTTCCTTCAAGTCAAACTCTAAATCAATCTTAATTGATTTTCTCCAAATCCAAATCAACTCCATATGATTGAAATCTATGATTGAAACCCATGATCAAAATCCATCAAAATTCCTAAATTAAAATCTTTCTTAAGTCCTTAATTTTTCATTAATGGACTTAGCCAAAATCATGATTAAATCAATACAAACTCATGAAATTTTCTCATAACTCATTTATATTCTCATTTATACTCACATATATAAATGAAATATAAATATAAATCAATTAAACCAATTCCAAAATTCAAGCTTCAAACTCCATGAAATTTTCCAAAGTCCTTTAAATCCTTCTTAATGGACTTAGGCTAAATCATGATTAAATCACTTCAAATCCTTAAAATTTTCTCATGATCCATTTATATTCTCATTTATATTCACATATATAAATGAAATATAAATTCAAACAATCAAAACCTATTCCAAAAAACAAACTCAAATCCATTCAAAATCCAACCAAAGCCTTTCAAGTCAAAATCTTGAACTTAACCAAATCAACTTTAAATCAAGCCAAACTCTTAATTTTCTCTCATGATTCAATCAACCCTATAATCATGATTCCAAATCTAAATCCAAACCTCAATCACCAAACCAAAAATCAATCTGAAAATCAAAGCCAAAATCCTTTCATGTTCTTCCTTTGAATATGAAATTATCAAATGAACCAAAACCCATTTGACTTCAAACCACTTGTAAATGGATTTATATTTCAATCACAAGTCCATAAAAGAGTTCAATCAACTTCAAATCAAGCTTTGACTAAGCCATTTGACTCACTTAGGCTCACTTGACCCAAAATGACCTAAAGTACCCTTATGAGCCAAATTCTAATCCTAACCAAATTGGATTGAACCAAACTCATCTATGTCTCTCATCATGATCAACAATCATCATGGGATGATCAATCAATTAAATTGGGTCAAACCAAGCCAAGCCTAAGGGTTGACCAAGTCAACACTTTACCAAAAATGAAACCTAATATAGCCAAATTCCACTATAGGCTAAATTGATTGAAACCATTGATCTAAGTTCACACATGACCTATGTTTGAACTTGACCAAGCCAACGTTTGAGCCTAACCTATCCCAATTGGCCACTTGACCCAAGTTGACTCAACTTGACTTAAAAAGTCAAAATGGGTCAAAACTTGATCTAAGCCAAATTGATTCAAACCAATGGGTCAAGTTCATTCCAAATCACTTGTTGAGCTTGACCAAAGTCTCAATTGGCCAACTAGACCTAACGTAGCCCAATTGACCTTAGACCTAACTTGACTTAAATGGGTCATGTTAAGCCAAATTTGAACTTAACCAAAAATGATTAGAAATAAAGATACCAATCCACTCCATACGACTAACCAAACCTAAAACTACTCTTGACCTAGCCCAAATAGGTCAAATGGGTCAATAGGTCAACTTGACCCATTTGACCTAAATGAAGTCATATGAGCCAAATTCAAAACTATACCAAATTGAATCAAACAAAAGACACAAAAACTCTTCAAATGGTCATATGAACTTGATCGAACCCTTGGTTTGACCCAATTTGACCAATTGGTCAACTTGACCCAACTTAACCCATTTTGACCTAAATGGGTCAATAAGAGTCAAACCTTATCAAATGAATTTCAAATCTCATGAAACTTGGCCAAACCTAGTTTCTCCATATACCCAATATATCCAAATTGAAAAATAAACAAAATGACTATTCTACCCCTAGGCCATAGAACAAATTTTGGCTTAATTTAGGGGTAATTTGGTCATACCCTCTTCATATCCACTTGATGCTTTCCTAATAGCTCAAGGGGACCTAATTAAGAGTGGTGCACCCAACCCAATGGGTTTGGGTCCGCCCAATTGGCTCCAAGACCAAACCCGACCCCATGGGTCAAATTGGTAAATTCAAACTTCCTCTTCCAGTCTTTTGAATGCACATGGGAAGTTGACAATCCACTAAAGGCCTCAAATCGACCATGTGCCAACATCGAATAGCTTAAACAACCCTCCCATCATGATCAATTGGATCAAAATGGCAACACAAGTGTCAGCCGTCCGATCCTTCAAGGAAGAGATATACTCCCCCTAATTCATCTCAAATCAATGATTCCTCAATTCGATTGAACCTAGGGAAGTTAGAGAAGCAATTCCTCAGCCTCCCCAAGCTTCCTAGAGTGAAATCAAACTTCATCTTGTCGATTTTGCATAGTGTGAAAAAAGGGAGCTCACTTGAACTCCCAACTTTTCCAACACTGAAAACCACCTCAATTCCTCTTGCACACTCCTTCTAAGAATCAATCAGAGTACACTCAAGCTTCCATTGAAGTTCCCATACAAAGGAGAGGAGCAATTGGATCAAGGCCACAAGGAGCTTGAAGTGGTGTTGGTCATGACAAGTCACAACCTGGCTACACAGGCTTCTCCACTAGACAAAACTACCTCATCGAACTCGAGCACCGGTGAGGTATGAGATTTTCTAATAACCTAGCATAGGAGGTGTTGGTCCTTTATGAAAAGAATTTTTAATTCATGCAAATCTCACTGTTGGATGTGCCTCTTATAGGTTTTAGATGGTGTGCGTTAAGTCTTATTTTGATCCGAGTTCAATCGAGCTCAGATTTTCTCCTAGATCATGGATGGTCTCTTTTGATCTAAGGGGAAGAACTTGAAAGATCTTGGCTGTCCATTCGCCCATTTTGGATGGACGACTGAGATAATTCCCTTGTTTAGAATTTGATTTATCCCTTTTAAAACTACAGGAGATCTCTGTCCGTCCAATCTTTGATCGGGTGATAGAGATCAAAGCATGTCCCACCGCCACGCCACCACATGATGCAACTTTTAAGTGGGATGCTCATCGCACAATGCGTGTAAAGCGCATTGATCACCGCCGCCACACATCGTGTTGTGAGTAGAGGGATTAGTTAGCAATATTTAATTAATTCTAATTAATCTAGGGATCTTCCAAAATTCATATCTCTCTCAATAAAATTCAAACAAATATAAAATAAATTTCAATGAAAAGATAATTCAACCTAGAATATTTTAAAATTAATTTCAATGGGTTTTCAATTATGATTTTCTCTGATTTTAAATTTTATTGGACATGTTATTTTGCTAATTACCTTTTAATTAAGCATCTGATTAATCTCAAACTTCTTGGGTATATTTTAGGGGATGGCTTCTGCCTCTCCTAATTTTCTTGGGATTTATTGAAGGCTTAGTTGGGAGAATTTCATATGGATTTCTTAATTACTCCCTTAATGTAATTAAGAATAATTAAGGTGTGATTAGTGGTTTTAATCCTTAATTAGAGTTGATTAAGGTCAGATCTAGTAGATAAGAGGTTTAGAGAATAATTTTGGGGCATTTATCCTAAACTATTATCTAAACCCCTTTTCTTTTCTTAATCTTCTCTTAATTAAGGATTAATCCATTTAGTTATCCCATTAAATCAATTTTTAAAAATTCTAAAAACTTCCAAAACTTAAGTAATCTACTTTAGGTAGATGCTTAGGTGTTTAATAGCTTAAGTTCAATTAAGGAAATCAAAATCTAATTCATATGCATGAAAGGGTGTTTTGAAATTACTTAAGCTAAACCCTTTTGCTTAATTAACGATTAATCATGAGTCAAATAGCATTAGGCCCTTTTCTTCCTAGGTAGATTACAAATTTAAATTCCTTATGAGTTTTTATGTCATCTCATTAGCTCATAATTATTTGGTTAACTATGCTAAGGTGGTGTAGATAAGAGTTAATTAAGTTACTTAATTCATACCCTAACCTAATTAAAATATAAAAATAAATCTAATAATTTAAAAATTAAACAAAATTATCAAACATATGTGGGAATGGGTTAGAAATAGCAAACTCATCTCACCCTTTCAAAATTAAATCAAACGCCAAACTAAACAAAAATCACATTGAATACACTTCGATTTATTTTAAACTTTATTATTCCATAAGAATGTCTTTAGGATTTAATTAAAGTGAATTTGTTTACATGCTTTCATTGCTTTGAATCTTTCCCCAACATGTTAAATTCATATTTCATGTGGTTTCATGCTTTCATATTTGTCAAATTCAAGTTTAAAATGAAATTATTTATTTTATGTCAAATTTGCATGTGTTGGCTAAAGTAGAAGTATGAGTGGCTATTATCACTACTAAATCCAAATAATTTTCAAAACATATAAATCAATTATCAAATTCGAAAGTGTGCTACTTATATTTTAATTATAAGCTTGCATGTAAGGGATATATGGATGTGCTTAGCATACTTTTCCTTTCTCTCTTATGTTAGCATTGTTTTGAATAGGAGTTGGTAAGATGCAGGGTCATTTGAATAGAACCTATCACTTACCTAATTCCATACCCTATTCATCCCTATGCTATCACCTAAGAAGGGTCACCTATACTTGCATACATAAATTGCATAAACAAAATGAATCCATTAATACAACTTTTGCATTCTTTTTCATTTTAGTTCTTTTATACACATGTTTATATTTATGGCAAGTGGTATATTAGTCTGGACAATCTTGAGGTTACGAGACTTTAAGTAGCCCTAAGTAGATCTTGTACCTTACACCTCTGGTTAACAATGGCACTATACTCACTTATGCCTTTCTTACTTTCATGTGTGTATGTGAAAATTTGGATAAAGAAACCCTTTTATACTATAAAAAATCACGCATATTCAACTTCCAAATTTCCCTAAATAGATTACTTAGCATGCATCATAAAGTGTGTTAAATGTTCTCATTTGTATGTATAGATATGCTTAGAGTCTATCAATATGCATATTATATATATGCTGGAAAAGAAATGAAGTAATGTGTGTTATATGAATTTTGATTCATTTTATGTAATCTTAAAATGAGTTTCTTTTTGAATAGGTTTGTTTAGAGTTCATCTAAACTTAAGATTAATTAAAAGATTTAATCAAAATATTCTTCAAAACAAAATTAAAATGTGAATCTACTTTAGAAATTACTTAAGTTAGGGAAGGAAAGAGAAGTCTCCTTCTCTTTCCCTCTCTTCATACCTTAGTAATTAATTGTGTGATTCAATTGAACTTAATCAAAACATGAAATAAAATTAACCCAACATAATTAAATAACTTAAATGATACCCCCCTCTAAGTTGAACATATTTTAATACTTAGAAAATTTAAACCTAAAGCCATAGCTAAGCATACCACAAACCTTCAAAGCACACATTAGCTAAGTCACCACTTCTAGCTTTAGGTTAGGGTGCATGGTTTGATGTTTATTTTATTTTGATATATATTTTTTTAGATGTTAGGGTGTATGCTCATAGAATGAATGGTAGGGCGATTTTAGTCTAACCATTATTTTCTATAGGGGATTGTGCTTAAGGGGCACTATCATAAATAAAAATATAAAATGCTTTTGCTTGCAGGTGCTTATATCCGTAAGCATAATCCATAGGCCAGGTGGACTTAGTTACCCATTTGTGGGGTGAAAAGTATAATATACATGCTTGGGATTTGTGTGGATTATTTTAGCTAATCTCTATTTTGCAAGTGTTAGCTAGATTTCCTTTTCCTTTTCATGTAAATTTTGCAATTAGGATTTTGGAATGATTGTTATGGGGATTAGGATGAACATTGGTCATAAGATCTATCTTATACCATGTGAAAGCCTTGGAGCATCCACCTTCCAACCATCAAAGAACCAAGAAGAAGAAGAAAGAAAGAAGAAGAAAAAAGAAGAAGAAGAAAGAAGAAGAATAAAGCTTGAAGACCCCATAACAATGAATTCCTTGCTTAATTGTAATTTAATTCATTTGTAATTGGGTTGTATAAGGGTAGAGCTTACCCAATTTGTTTTTTTCAATTTTATGCGGTGGTGCAATACAACTTTTATTCTTTTTGATTAGCTTTATAAATTGATTGATGATTTGTTTAGCTTTGCATTAAGTGGCATGCTTTTCTAGTTTCTTCCTTGCTTTATGTATGGCTAGATGTGGATTAGGCTCTTAGAAAAAATTAAATCTTTTACCCAACTTAACAACTCAAAACTAAAAATAAAATAACTCATAACCTCACCTAAAGCTTAGTCTTAAAATCAAGATAAAAGAATTAGCAATCCTTTAGCTGGATGTGTATTTCTTTTATAACATCATGCACAAATTCATCTTGTTTCACTCTTGATTGAAGGGCTTCCACCTTTATTAGAGAAACTTGGCTTGACTCATGAGAGCCATGGTGGAAACTCACCTCCTCTCTTCTCGCTGATTTTGGCCAATAACTTTATTTCTCATGCATTAGGCATATGAATCCTGTTAGCATGAGTCAAAATGATTGTCCAAAATGAAAAATTAAAATGAAATTTGAATTGCATTATATTTAGGTCATTTGAAGCATGCCCTTTACATGATCTAGTCTCTTTAGGGAGTGAGTTTAAGGACTTAGTCTCTTTCTAAATAATAATAGCCCAGCTATCTTGCATTAAGCATATGACTTTTCTACATGAATTTAAAATGTTAGGAGGAGTTAGTTGGCAGTCACCCCCAGGCGGATGTAAGTCCAAGTTGTCGAGTGGTTTGTCCTCTCTTGTGGAGGCAAACCAAATACCCATTTTTCATTTAGGTTGTGCTTTTGGCCTCGCCAAAGCTCCTAGATTTAGGAGGTTGCTTCTCTCCTTTGTGGGCCATAAGCATAATCCTCACCTCTTAGGCATTTCATAATCTTGTGTATAGAATTCTTAAGTCTAAATTCTAATGAAAAATCCAACTCAAGCAAACTAAATCAATTTCAAAAATATATAGCCCAATCATAGGATAGTTTGAGATGCCCGCTAGGTTTCCTAGCATCATGAGCATCTCTTACTTATCTTCATTTGGCTTTGATAATAAATCTCTGTTTGATCAATCCTATTTGATCTTCAAAAATTAACTAATTGATTGATAGTTCTTTCTTATTGAAATCTTTAGAGATAATGATCATTTGCCTTAATCGAGAGTTTTCCTAAGAAATCCCCATTCCTTAGGTTGTAATTAACTATTGGTGCTTGCCCTTGTAGGGAACTTAATGAACCTGATTTAAAATAAACCCTGCTTTACTTTTCCATGTAAAGTAGGGGAAGAATCTACATTCAAACCCAATCCTTAGAGTCCTTATTTTGGTGATTAGGTTCCATTAGGTGGTAACTTCTATTGAGATAGTACACTCTCCTTAATGATACTCGATCACTTAAGTACACTATCTGGATCTACTGGCATCCCAAAAGATGAATTTTTATAGTCTTGTCTTTCTTTTCTCACCAATTTGAAAGGCGACTCTATATAAAATTTTTCTCCAACAAATTTTACGGACTCTGGATGGTTCTCTCTCCATCTTTGGTAAATGATCATTGTCTTTGAGTATCGATAGTGGGTTTGTACTTTTGTATGAACCCTAGACTATCTTTCTTTCCATTGGCACTTAGCTTATTCATCCTTAAGTTAATCTAGCCAAAATATTTAGGTTTTAGGACCTCACCCTGTGTTGGTCTTAAAACTCCCGTTGGGCTCTCCAATGGATAAAAATAAAAATCTAATAAAAATAAAACATTTTAAAGACTTCCTCTTTATCATCTATATGATAAAGTAAGGTTCATTCCAAATTAATAAAAACAAAATCAATTCTTCATAAAAAATTTGCTTTTCAAAAGCACTCTTTCAAAAAATGCACATAATAAAATTTTTCACAAAATCTTCTTAAATCACCCTCATCTAACAATTATTGTAATTGTTACATGTAGGAATCTTGAAAATAAAAATAACAATCTTTTCTAAAAGCAGAAATGAACATCTTTCCATCAATTCAGTATGATGAAGATTTCATTTTCAAAAATAAAATGAACAATAATATTTCTAAAATCGAAATAAAATTTTTTCAAAAAGCACATATGAACCAATCCATTTAAATTAAATGGAAGTTTCATTTTCAAACAAAACTAAATTTTCCAAAAAGCACAGATGAACATATTCCACCAATTCACTTTGATGAAGATTTCATTTTCAAAAATAAAATAAACAATCATCTTTCCAAAATTCAAAATCAAAGATAAACTTTTCAAAAAGCACATATGAACCCTTCCATTCAATATACCACACCTATTGAATGAAAGTTTCATTTTCAAATAAAATCAAACTTTTCAAAAGCACACATGAAGATCTCCATTTCAATATACCCAAATTTATTGATCAGAGATTTCATTCCTAAATAAAAATAAAATCATTTGAAAATCCCACTTAAACATTTTCCACGTATGATTAAGTTGAAATTCCCTCTTTCAAAAGAAATAATCACACATAAAACAAAATCTCTACATTTGCAAAAATAAGATTGACTTCCATTCCCACATACCCAAATTTGTGAAATGGAAGACTTCTTTTCAAAAATCAAAAACTTAACAATCATATCCAAACACATTTGGAACTTCATTTAGCATAATCAAATTTACTAAGTGAAGTCTCCAATTTTAAAATAAAAAATTTTCAAACACATTTTGGAACTTCATTTAGCATATTTAAATTTGCTAAGTGAAGTCTCCAAATTCCAAATTCAAAAATCAACAAATTTTCAAACACATTTTGGAATCTCATTTAGCATAATCAAATTTGCTAAGTGAAGTTTCCAAATCAAAATCAAATTTCAAACACATTTGGAAATTTCATTTAACATATTCATTTGTTAAGTGAAGTCTCCAAATCTCAAAATCAAAAAATTTTCAAACACATTTTGGAACTTCATTTAGCACAAATTTGCTAAGTGAAGTTTCCAAATCCAAAATCAAAATTTTCAAACACATTTGGAACTTCATTTAGCATACCCAAATTTGTTAAGTGAAGTCTCCAAATCAAAATCAAAATTTTCAAACACATTTGGAACTTCATTTAGCATATTCAAATTTGCTAAGTGAAGTCTCAAATTCAAATTCAAAATAAAATTTCAAAACACATTTGGAACTTCATTTAGCATACTCAAATTTGCTAAGTGAAGTTCCAAATCAAAATCAAAATTTTCAAAACACATTTAGAACTTCTTTTAACATAATCAAATTTGCTAAGTGAAGTTTCCAAACTTAAAACCAAAAAAAATTTCAAACATCTTTTAGAACTTCATTTAGCATACTCAATTTGCTAAGTGAAGTTTCCAAATTCAAATCCAAAAATTTTAAAACACCTTTTGGAACTTAATTCCTTAGCATACCAAATTTTCTAAGGAGAAGCTTCCATTTTCAAAAAAAAAAAAACCAAAATAAATCAAAAATTTTGAACACATCATTTGGAATTTCATTTAGCATACTCAAATTTGCTAAGTGAAATTTCTACTTCACAAAACTAAGTGGGACTTCATCTCTAGCATACCAAATTTGCTAAAGTAAAGTCTCCACTTTCAATCAAATCAAACAAAATGAAACACTTAGGATTTCCTTAGCATACCAAATTTTCTAAGGATCTACCTTTTCAAATCAAAACATCAAAACAAAATGAAACACTTAGGATTTTCCTTAGCATACTCAAATTTGCTAAGGATCATACCTTTTCAAAATCAAACAAAACACACTTGGGTTCTTCACTTAGCATACCTAAATTTGTTAAGTGGGAATTCAAAATCTCAAAATCAAATAATAATTCACAAAAAGAAACAATTATTTTCAAACACGTCACTTAGCATACCCAAATTTGCTAAGTGAGTGGATTTCCAAAACATAAATAAAAAACAAAATCAATTGAACCTTACTTTAATATACCCAAATTTGTTAAAGGAAAGGGTCCTCAAATCAAAAATCTAAATTCAAACAAACATGAACCTGTAGAAGCATCCTTATCAAACAAAATTTTGAATCCATATTTCAACATACCCAAATTTGTTGAAGTTGGATTCATATTCAATATTCCTCTTTCAATCAATCTTCTCAAATCCATTTGAACCCCACTTAACACTTCCAAGTTGTTGGATGTGGGTTCAAATTTTCAAATTCAAAATTCAAAATCTATAAAGATAGAAATCTGATACAAGCTCATTTCTCATTGTAGATTCTTATGTCTGTTGATTTAGTTTGGTCTTATGTTGTTGAAATGGCGTTCTCGAAGTTCATTTTACCTTCCCCATGGTATGGATCGGCTTTGGATCAACGACTTCCCTGGATCCATACATGATTCACTTTGGTGGGGATTGAGAGCAGGATTACTTGTGAGGGCACTCCCCTCACCATAATTAGTAAGACCAAGGTGATCGGGCAGAAGAAGATCATCAGGATTGACTTACCACTCGATGTCTCCCTCTAAAGAGAGGAAAGTGGCGGTATAGCTTCAATCATAGTAGTTGCAGTAGTAGCACCGACTCAGTGATGCCCCAGAGTTTCTCATGTTGTCCCAGTGACGGCTAGCACCATCTCATATGTACTGTCTAAGGGTAAGGCTCCCCTGGTCTCAGGGCTTGCCTCCCCTACATTTGAGTATGGGTCTAGCTTGCACTCCTCCCATCCTACTCGTACACAATGTAGAAATAGAAATCGCATGACCAAGTGGTATCACACCAAGATTGCAAAGGAGATGGGCACTCATTGATGAGCTCCCATTCTTCACCAGTTAAACTAGTTCCATCC
Organism: Cymbidium sinense; assembly: GCA_021442155.1. Taxonomy (NCBI): domain Eukaryota; kingdom Viridiplantae; phylum Streptophyta; class Magnoliopsida; order Asparagales; family Orchidaceae; genus Cymbidium; species Cymbidium sinense. Next base: position 41,147,446 of record CM038223.1, read on the forward strand.
TTTCTTTGGGTTAGATAAAGAGGATGTTGGGTGGATTCACTCATCACCTCCTCCAGTGGTGTGCCATAGTTACGAGTAGGAGGTCATGCACCTCCCGATCTATCTTATGCTAGGTAGGCGGAGCATATAGATGCTCAGAGTATGATACTCAGTTTGATCTCCGATCCATCATTCCCCGTAGTGTGGGAAAGCAGATTCTCTAGGAGAGGGTCCGAGAGGCCCATACAACACATATTACCAAATAGAGGGATTCATACGTCGGACATCACTCTTTGATTTTCTAGCTCGCACTACCGACCATCGCGATCATCCTTCTCACAGGGACTAGTCACCATAGGAGGATAGCTCTTGTATAGAGAGAGCCGGTGGTGTCTCCACGCCACCGCTCTACCCCTTGTCCGCCATCACCAGTTCAGGTTACAACATCTCCTATTCTAGTAAAGGCCATGAAGTCCATATCTGGGGAGAAGCACACCCCGTTGGTGATTTGACTATGGCCAAGGGATCCTACCCTTCTACATGACCTATTGTGGCGGGCGAGCTCTCTGCCAACCTTCCCCTGGTGTGCGGAAGGAGTGGCAACCAAGCATCATTTTCACACTCATATAGGATGTGGAGATGGTGATAATCATTTTAGATATTCCAAATGATAGTCCAACTGCACCAGTGATAGTGGAACATCCTATTGTTACCCCTCATAATAGCCGGTGAATGTCATTCATCTAGTGAGTATAGTCCAGAGGATTGACTCTCAGTGGCGGTAGTGCCTCTCATTACGATAGTGATCACACCGGTCACCAAAGATATTTGTACTGCATAGATTGATCATTTTTAGATGATAGTGGCTCATTATTTCATGGAAAAATAAGGAGATCTTGGGTATGATTGATCGAGATGAAGAGAGTCTTTGATCGAAGATGACTTGTTGGGAGACTTTAGATGCATGGATACACTAGAGGATCTCTTCTCAGGGAACAACTAGCCATGGAAGGTGATGAGGTTGATCAGAAAGGCACTATAGAATCAACCCAACACCTTTGACATTAGTTGAGGTAAAAGGATGAATAGATTGATAGGATGACGCATTAGTTATAAGACTTGTTAGCTTAGAAACAAGCCCCTTTAGTTCATCCTTCGTCAACATCGGTGAGTTAGTGCATGTCTTGGACCCAACCAAGACTCTACCTCCCATTGAGCAAGGTAGCACTAGCCTATATAGGAAGGTAGGGGAAACTACCTCATATGGAAAAAATATATAAAATCCATGGTTGAGTAGCAAGTGAAGGAAGCGTTGGCTCAAGCCCGAGGTGGATCATCAGTTCCAAAGGATAGACCCTATCCAAAGGAGTTCAATGCTATCCAATATCCCAAGGATTTTGTACCTCCATCCTTCAAAATCTTTGATGGCAGTGGAAATCCAAGGCAGCATATAGCACATTTCAAGGCCAGTTGTTGCAATGTCAGTGGTAGCGATGCTTTGCTATTCTGCCTCTTCGTTAGTAGCCTAGCAGGGATTGCTTTCGATTGGTATGCCAATGATTCAGTAAAGACATTTGTTGAGTTGAGCAACTCTTTATCAAGAGGTTTGTTAGAGCCATAAAGGGTTACTGTAGGTGATCTCATTGTAGCACATCAACACCGTGAGTCATTGATTATATTCTCGATGGTGTTACAGTATGAAGTGTGAACCATTATCGAACAACATGCCATTGAGATTCTAAGAAAATCCATGGTCTGATTGCCTTCATGCTTAAGGGCTTCACCATCAAAATATTTGAGAAGCTAATCAACAAGGCAGCTAGTCTACAAAAAAAGGGCAAACAGTTGCCTTTTCAATACCAATTGCCTAAGCAGAAGTCACAGAAGGTCTATGAGAAGAAACTTGGGGCAGTAGTAGCAGTTGATAAGGGGAAGCAGTCAGCTAGAGGTTAGTCCAAGAGACCACAACCTTAGCAGCCTCCACCTCCTTTGCCACCATCAGGCCCTCACTCATAATAGCCTCCACGGCCGCAGACCGACCACCACCACAACGGCATGCATACCACCAGTTTTGTCCACATACTCTTTTAGATAAGTTAAACAAACCTTATTCTTTTAAGAGGGAGGAAATAAAAAAAAATCTTTAAAAATCTCTTAAAGAAACTTGATTTTTAGCTACCCGAGCCTAGGAGACTAGAGGAAGTAGGAAAAAGTCATGATCCAAACTTTTGTCCTTACCACCGTATGCTAGGCCATGTTTTGGAGGATTGCTTCACATTTAAGGACTGGCTTGAACACAGTTTCAAGACTGATGCTATAGTTATCCTAAAAGAATACCTTATGGGTCAACCTTCCAGTTCCATGAGGGTAATCCTTAGGGATACATGTCATCCCACCAAAACCAAAGAAGGTTGGGATATCTCCTTATCCCATACCTCTAAGAAGATAGTCCAAAAGATCAAGAAGCTTTCCTTGTAGGTGCCTGAGTCAGCTTAAATGTCCAACATCAAGGAAGGTTTGCAAGTTGTCAGTGCCAACTCTAGGAAAGGAGGAGCTCAATAGTAGTAGCGGCGGATGTATCGGATAGCCCTTAGCACATCCATCAATAGTGTCAGCCTCCGACCTTGATTTGCTTCCACAGTGACTTCTTCCACTTCAGTTCTTCTATTTCTTCTACTAGTAGAACTCTTATATCGTGGATAAGGGCATCAAATCCCTTCCACTCACTTTACTTGATTTCTACTTTGTACCTCCAAATAATTCCAGAAATTAAAGAATAAAGCTAGCTTGAATTACATCTGTCACTTGATGGGTTATCTTCTTCTATTCTAATGATAACTCTTCAAGTCTAAATAACTATAATAATTTATCTTCCTCTTTGATTCATGTTGGACTTTCAACTTTGAATACTATGTTCACCTCTTGAGATAGACTTGGAATCATCGATTTTGAGGGTCCCATAGAGAAGCTGTATGAGTGTGCAAATAGAACCTTCCATTTCCACACCAAGAGATCACGGTCAACCTCCATAGTGGCAAGTTCTACCTCCTCTAGGGAAGCACTCAAGATAGAGGGAAACAAGTCATTGATGCGAAGATGAAGCCCCTTCCACGGGGTGCTCCACCCTTGGATATGCGTGTAGAGGACTAGCCCAAGGTGGACTACAATGCCCTTTCTCATAAAAAGTTGCCATCTAAGCTAAGCATATATGATGCCCTTGTCTTGTCTAAAGAGATGAGGGAATCACTAATCAAGGCTATCCTTGATCCTGAAATATGCATAGCTCAGCTGACCGTTATAGGTAAGGAAGCATACTATACAAAAGAAGCTCAAGGGATCACCTTTACAGATGAAGACCTTCTGCTAGGGGACTTGGAGTACAACCATCCCCTCTACATCACACTCGATATGGACAGGTTCAGACTCGCCAGAGTTCTCATTGATCCAAGTGCACCGGTGAACATTATGAGTCTAAAGATCCTTGCCTATTTGAGGATTGACATCTCTACACTCAAAGGGGATCGAATGATGTTAAGAAGATTCAATGAACTAGGTGAGCAGGCTTTAGGTTTCATAATGTTACCTTTATAGATAGGTGACTGGAAGACTGAAGCCAAGTTCTACATCATTGATTAGAATACTTCATTCACTATTTTGCTTGGTAGGCCTTGGATACAGCAGAATAAGATTATTCCATCCTCCCTTCATCAGTGTATCAAGTTCAAAAGATGGAATTGAGTACCGTGTCAACGGAGAATAAAATCCATTTTTAGTTAGAGAGGTTGAGATTTATGAGGATGCGACCTACTATCTTCCTCAACACACCCTTTCTCATGAACTTGGACAAAATTCAAATGCAAAATCAAAAGAAAAAGAAAATCAAGATAAATAAAAAGAAAAGAAAAATGGAAATCCAAGTCCACAAGAAAGGGGAAATGAGATAGAAATAGAGCCGCTTCTCACATTCCACCCATAGTCCATTCCTTCATATGAATGTGTGGGAAGAATGGTTCAACCTCCACGAGACATGGGAGAAATAGAGGAGTTAGAGGTGGAGACCCTAGTTGGCCTTGACCAATAGAGGTCATGTTCTAGTTCACAGGAGTACCCCTACTATTCACATAGACTTGGAATCCAGCTCAGAAGATGAGTCTAATGTGATTAGTATACTAAACAACCCCTCTCAGTGTGTTCCATTGGTGGTGACTTTTCAGGCAGGAAGATCGAGCCTCCAAGCAAAGCAAAGTATCTAGTTTATGTAAAACTATTAGGCAACTTGGGAACCTTAGCTCTAACCTCACTTACATCTCAAAAGTTGAAGGTTTAGTAGTTAAGGAAGTCCCAAGTCTTCCGGTGACATGAAGAGGTTCTTTTGGGATCATCATCCTCAAGTCGAAGTGGATAGAAGAGGAAGGATACTTTTAAAGAATTAATGGAATTACCATAGAATTTTTGCTCTCTTGTGTTCAAAATCTTATATACAAAAGGTTTAGTTCTCACATGGTCCGCACACATGACTTGAAAACTATGGAATAACTCAGGCAGGGAAGCACAATCAAAAGCCGGACTAGGATTCGATATAGTGGGTCCAGTTGATGACGATGATTACTGCTTGGTTATTAGCAACCATTTGGAGTCTGATAGGTTCTTGTCACTCAACCACAACTCTTATGAGAATGTATGTTTAGAAATCTCAAATGATCCAAATGATCTTCAAGTCAAGGATGCACCTCCAAAAATTGAAGAAGAAATTCATTCAATAATAGATAAGCTCAAAGAAATCAACCTCGAGAAAGAAGAAAATCCACGCTCGACATACATCAGTTCATTATTGAATGAAGAAGAAACCAATGACTTAGTTAGACTATTGTCTGAGTTTAAAGACTGCTTCGTATGGAGTTATGAAGAAATGCATGAATTTTCAACTAATATAGTAGTCCACAAGCTAGTAATAGACCCTAACATTACCCTTATTAAGCAAGCTCCTAGACGCATGCGATTAGAAATTGAACAACTATTTATTTTTGAAGTTAAGAAACTAATCAATGCTAGTTTCATGAAGGAAGAAAAATATCTACATGGTTATTTGTCATCAAATTGAAGAATTGGTGCATTTTTAGGGACTTAAAACAAGGCATGTCCTAAGGACGAGTTTCATCTTGCTATACTAGAATTAATGGTGGACATTGCCTCATCTCATGCAATCTTCTCTTTCATGGATTGGTCATCTGGCTATAACCAAATCATGTTATCTCTTGAAGATGAAAGAAATAATACTTTTTGAACCCCAATCAGAATCTTATGTTATAGGGTCATGCCTTTCAGCCTTAAAAATGCTGATGCTACATACCAACGGGCTAGTTGTTAAAAGCAAAGAAAAGGAAGACCACCTCTTTGACTTGAGAGTAGTTTTCAAACAATTAAGATAATATAACCTGAAAATGAATCCCCTAAAGTGTGCATTCAGAGTAGCTTTAGGAAAATTCCTTAGGTTTGTTGTTCGACATCGGGGAATAGAAATAGATCCAGAAAAGATTAAACTAATCTTAGAAATGCCACCTCTAAGAGTTTCACTCAACTCAGATCCTTTCAAGGATGGCTGGCATATCTAAGACACTTTATATTCAACCTATCGAGGAGATGCAAACCATTCTCAACACTTATCAAGAAGGATGCCAAGTTCAAGTGAGATGATAAGTGCCAGCACACATTCAAAGATATCAAGCAGTATTTGGTGAAGCCCTCAGTTCTCGCTGCCCCTATCCTGAGTAGGCCACTCATCCTTTATACTACTACATTGGATGACTCACTCGGTGCTCTATTAGCCCAAGTCAACAATGAAGAAAAGGAGAGCACTCTCTTCTATCTCAGCCATCGTTTGATCCCCGTTGAAGCAAACTATCCACCCATTGAGAAACATTGGCTAGCTTTAATCTTTGCTTCCCAAAAGCTATGACATTACATACTTTCTCATAAGGTGAACTTGATCTGACAAATCCTACTGGTATCTCATGACACAATGCTATCCGGATGTTTGGCTTTGGTCCATGATACTCTTGTAGTTTGATATCTCACCTCCATGCGTAAAAGAGCACTAGTGGATTTCTTTGCACCCACTTCTTTGATTCTCCGCTTAGTGATGATCTCCCGATGAACAAATCATGAACTTAGGGGAGGCGGAAATAGATGGGAGATATTTTGATGGTGCTGCTTCTTTTCTTAAAAGTGAAGCACCACGATCTTTTCTCCCAAGAAAGGCAGGGGTAGGAATAGTTCTTCTAACTCCATACCACGATGTGATGAGATTATTATACTATCTTTTCAACCCCTGCACCAACAATGAAGTCGAGTATTAGGCTTTGATTACCGGTCTCGAGTTTGTCATCACTATTAGTGTCAAGAGCGTCAACATCTTTAGAGATTCTCAGTTGGTTATTAACCAGATTATCGGGTCCTACAAGGTTCTCAAACCCAAGCTTCGTCATTACCATAAGTATACCATAAAGCTATTGGCTTAAATTATCAAAGTCACCATTTACAAGGTTCCCCGAGCAGAGAACGTAGTAGCAGATGCTTTAGCCAAACTTGCCAAGGAGTTGGCTTGTCCAGAAGATGAGTCAATTTTAATAAGGGTCTAAAATAGACAAGTTATGTCCCTTATTGATGCTGAACTCATCGAGAGACTTTCTCTTGAAGGATAGGTTATCGTTGCCAAAAAGGATGAGGAGTTGGATTAGAGGCAACCATTCATAGATTACTTGAACACTGGAAAACTACCTCAAGAAAATTCATAATCCCATTAGGTGAAATAGAGGGCTCTCTCCTATGATCTTGTGGATGGCACCCTGTACCACCGATCCTTTGATCAAATGTGGTTACACAATTTAGGAAAACATGAAGCCCATGGAATTATAACCTAGGTACATGGTCTCATCAATCATTGATCACGAAGATGAAGATGAAGATCAGATTGGATACTCTGGTGATTTTGATCTACATGGATGTAGCTAGGAGATGCCATCAATGTCACGGTGTGGTCCTCCACCAACCACCCAACATTCTACACCCTACATTGGCCTCCTGGCCATTTGAGTGTTTGGGTACCAACATTACGGGTTCGATCGATCCTCCTTCTTCCAAGGGTCATCGGTTCATTCTAGTTGCCACTGGCTACTTTTCTAAGTGGGTGGAAACCATCCCACTCAGAGAGGTCATAGCTCATCATGCATTTCAATATTTTAAAAACCATATCGTATATAGGTTTGGGGCACCTCGATGAATTATATATAATGCGCATTCAAAACTAAGATCAAAGACTACATGGTATTGGAGATACTCCACCATCTACTGCCCAGAGAAAATGGCTTAGCAGAAGCATTCAACAAAACTCTCATCCAAATATTGAAGAAAACTCTTGATGATAACGATAGTGGCATGAGCGTTGGTTGAAGCCTTGTACTCGCACCACATACTTGACTCCTCACTCCATTATCCTTAGTGTATGGGTCTAAAGCCGTTCTACCTTTAGAAGTTTAGCTCCCATCACTAAGGATAGCATTGGGTAATAAGATAAATTCAGAACAAAATGCAAAGTTACGGTTAGAAGAGCTCGAAGGTTTGGAGGAAAGTCGCCTATAGGCATGCCAAAATCTCAAGTTGTACAAAGGTAAAATGATTCAAGCTCACAACAAGCTAGTCTGACCTAGGTCTTTCCAAGTAGGAGAACTTGTGTTAGTCCTAAGAATTGTGCTGTCAAGATGGGAGGCAAGTTTGAACCCACTTGGGAAGGCCCCATGTCATAGAAGGCCTACCAAGGAGGATCTTATCAGCTTATTGATTGTAAAGGGGAACACCCGATGCTTCCAATTAATGGGATCTATCTAAAGAATTATTTCCCATGAAATAAATCATGTTTGAAAATGATCATTAACAAAAGGAATAAAAATCTGATTCCATTCATCAAATCTTCTCTTATTTTGAAGCGTTGTTTGCTTGTCTTGTCCATGACATGGGGTGTAAGAGTTCCCCATCGGCATCTTGTCCCTCCTTCACATCACAAACACAACCTCCTGGTGCTTTTAAAATAGGTACGAGAGAACCCAAGTGGCATCCTATTTTGATTAGCATGACTAAGTTAGGTGTAAGAGAACTCAAGTGGCATCTTTTCTTTGTGGGAACCCTGTTTTCCATCCATGGCATCACTTCATCAAATCCTAGTGTGTTTAGGATAGGTGTGAGAGAACCCAAGAGGCATCATATTCCTATTAACACATGCACAAAATAAACACAAATCTTTTGTCCGAGGCTATTTTGATGTGGGAGCAAGCCCTCTGTGGCACTCACTCATTAGGAGCTCTAGGTCTGGTCTACATGCTAGCTCGCTAGTATATCACCCAATGATAATTTATTGGAAGATGTGAGTCCCCACACTTTCTTCCTAACTTGATCATTGTAAACCAATGAGTGCCTTGTTAGTATGGTAGGCTTTACTGCCCAGTGAGTAAGCTACCTCATGTTGACTTTGCTTAAGAAGATGTGAGTCCCTGTGCTTTCTTCTTGAATTAGCCATTATGCACTAACTAGGTTGAGTTTATTTGAGGTTTGGGGTAAATCCCCCAAAGAGGCTCCTTTCCTCTCGACTACTTTTTGAGTCAATATAAGTCCCTTAGTGGCATTCCCTCAGTAGTCACCCTAGGTCAGATAGCACTTGTCGAGCTGAAGACAAGCTATCCCAACAGTCAGTTTTATTATAGGAGGATGTGAGTCCCTGAACTTTCTTCCTAGGTTGATTATTGCAAACCAACAAGCACCTTAGGTTGGTTGATATTCCCTATGCTGATAGTGACTCACCCGGTGAGTACACCACTCTTGGCAGATGCGAGTCCCTGAGCTTCCTTCTTGAGTTGGACACTGAATACCTATTAGATATATGACTAGCCATATCATCTTCCCCAGGGTGTTAGATTAAACCCTTAGTGGCCCCATCCCTTGTGGGCATTCTATTTGGATCACGTTCTTTGTGACCCCATTTAGACACTACCCAGGTTACTCTTGGATTTGACAGTTCCCCTTTCCTAGTAGCCACCCTTGTGGTTGGAGGATTTGTTCAGCAGGTATGTAGATTCTCCCATGGTTTAGTAAATATGAGATTGGTTTAGGCTGATATAAGCTCCTTCTCAGTTTGATCCCTCACAAACTAACACGGTCCATGTTTAAACAAACTAAAACCAAACAAAATAAATAAAATTAATTTGCTTGTGGATTAAGAATTCAAGCCCCAAAGGGCCCCTTTTCCCAAGCATGCATCCTATCTTTAGGGTAGTGTCAGTAGAACTCTCTATAGGAATTGCCTGACTACCTGAGTTGAGATAAATTCCTTGGGTCAGTACTCTCTCCACAGTCGCCCTTAGGTCGGGTTCAATCTATTTTGCCACAAGCAAGTTACCCCGACTATCATTCCGCTTTGGAAGATATAAGATTATGATGTATTCTTTCTAGCATGACCATCGCAAATCGATGAGTAGCCTTAGGTCAGGTTTGATTTATTGCCCAAAGAAACTGATCACCCTAGTGGTCTTTTGTAGTGGAAGATGTGAGTCCTCGAGCTTTCTTCCCTTAAATTAATCATTGAAAATTGAAAGACACTCCTTTGGTCAGATAGTTTTCCCATCGACCGGGAAGCTATTCCCTTTGGTTCAGTAAATCTGAGATTGGTCTAGGCTGATGTGAGCTCCTTCTCAGTTTGATCCATCACAAACCAATGAAATCCATCAAAATAAATTAAAAAATCAAACTAATCTTGGACTATCTTTGAGTTGATTTAAGTCCCCCAACGATATTCACTCAATAAAGGTTGGTTGATTTGTTGCCCAAAACACCATCACCCAAGTGGTTCCTTATTTCTAGATGTGAGTGCTTTCTTCTTAATTGACCATTGTTACCAAAGGCACTCTTTGGTTGGATAGTCCTACCTTGTGGTTGGTAGACTACTCCCTTTGGATTGGTAAATCTGAGTTAGGTCTAGGCCTCCATGGCCCCTATTTAGTGCAGTTCATCGTAAACCAATAGGATCCATCATAATCAAAACAAATTTAAAAAATGAAATCTAATCTTTGACTATCCTTGAGTAAGTCCCCAGATTCACTCAAGTCAACTCCAGGTTGGGTTCATTTGTTGCCCATGTGATCACCCCAATGGTCTTTTTAGTGGAAGATATGAGTTCCCTTTCTTCTTCAATTGATCATTGCAAACCGAAAGGCATCCTTTGGTTGGATAGCTCTCCATGTGTTGGAGCTACTCTCTTTGGTTAGTAAATCAGAGTCTAGGTAAGCTCCTTCTCATTTGATCCATCCTAATAGAATCCATTACTAAATAATTTAAAATGAAATCTATCTTTGACTATCCAATTTAAGTCCCAGTCATTCACTCAATAGTCAGGTGATTTGATTTGTTGCAAATCTTTGGTTCCTTATTTCTAGAAGATGTGAGTCCACACTTTCTTCTTAAGAATTTGACCATTCATCACCTCTTTGGTTAGATAGTCTCTATGGTTGGTAGACTACTCCCTTTGGATTGGTAAATGAGTTAGTCACAGCCTCCATAATACCATTAGTCACAATTTGATCCATGATAATCAAATAAATCTAAAATGGAATCTATCTTTGAGTTGATTTAAATGGCATTCACTCAATAATAAATAGGTTGGGTTCATATGTTGCCTTATAGATTACCCCAACAAATACTTTGGAGGATGTAAGTCTCTACCTTTCTTCTTCAACTCAGATATCAAGGCATCCCTTTGGTTGGAGTCTACTATGTGTTTAGTAGATTACCACTTTGGATTTCTAGTTGTCTAGGCCTATGACCCCACCATAGATCCATCGTAAATCAATAGGGTCCATATCAAAATCTAAAATCCCAAACAAACTAATCTAGTGAAACAAAGAAATGAAAAAAAATAATTAATCTAAATCAAACCTTTTGCCTCTGCTCAATGAGATGCAAATCTTTTTAGTTCCCCAGTGAATCTAGAATTCTAATCCCTCAGTGGATTTTACAACCCCTCCCTTATGGATGACTTGACTCGCTTCCCTAGTGGAGAGGTCACTTTTTTATCCCTCGTGGAATCAAATCAAAACAAATTCTACAAACAATAAATGAAAACAAATTCAACCCTCTTCGCTAACAAAACTCAAATCAAACCTCTCATCCTCTTGTGGATGACTTGAACCTACTTCCGTAGTGGAAGGTTCACCTACTATATCCCTTAGTGGATTCTTCCCTCTCTCTTATGTCTTGGACATAAGTAGAGCAACATTGCATTAGGCTCTGGATTCCTTCTACTCCTTAGGTTAAGGATAAATTGTTTTTATTAATGCTTGTGATCTCATTTTGTTGATCATTTTGAAACACAATACATAATCACACCTCACAACTTTATTGACCTCATTTTAGAATGAGCTCAACACCTCCATCTTAGACATAGGACTCCTTTTAAACTTTAAGAGTTTCTTAGTCTTAAGACACATCTAATTTTGGTGGACACTCAACTAGCCTAAGACTTAGAAGGATTAACCATAAATAGGTCATGCCTTAGGGGTTAGAAAATTTTCATTGCTTGAACCACTCCTCACCTTCCTTCCTTCAAATCAATCTTAATTGATTTAGTCCAAATCCAAATCAACTCCATATGATTGAAATCTATGATTGAAACCCACGATCAAAATCCATCAAAATTCCTAAATTAAAATCTTTCTTAAGTCCTTAATTTTTCATTAATGGACTTAGCCAAAATCATGATTAAATCAATACAAACTCATGGGATTTTCTCATAACTCATTTATATTCTCATTTATATTCACATATATAAATGAAATATAAATATAAATCAATTAAACCAATTCCAAAATTCAAGCTTCAAACTCCATGAAATGTTTCTAAGTCCTTTAAATCCTTCTTATTTGACTTAGCCTAAATCATGATTAAATCACTTCAAATACTTGAAATTTTCTCATGATCGATTTATATTCTCATTTATATTCACATATATAAATTAAATATAAATTCAAATAATCAAAACCTATTCCAAAAATCAAACTCAAATCCATTCAAAATCCAACCTAAGCCTTTCAAGTCAAAATCTTGAACTTAGCCAAATCAACATCAAATCAAGCCAAACTCTTGATTTTCTCTCATGATTCAATCAACTCTACAATCATGAATTCAAATCTAAATCCAAACTTCAATCACCAAATCAAAAATCAATCCAAAAATCAAAGCCAAAAATCCTTTCAGGTTATTCCTTTGAATATGAAATTGTTAAATGAACCAAAACCCATTTGACTTCAAACCACCTGCAAAAAGATTTATATTTCAATGACAAGTCCATAAACAAGTTCAATCAACTTCAAATCAAGCTTTGACCAAGCCATTTGACCCACTTAGGATCACTTGACCCAAAGTGACCTAAAGTACCCTTCTAATCCTAACAAAATTGTATTGAACCAAACTCATATATACCTCTCATCATGATCAATAATCATCATGAGATGATCAATCAATCAAATTGGGTCAAACCAAGTCAAACCTAAGGGTTGACTAAGTTAACACCTAACCAAAATGAAACATAATTTATCTAAATTCCACCATAGGCCAAATTGATTGAAACCATTGATCTAAGTTCACTCATGACCTATGTTTGAACTTGACCAAGCCAACATTTGAACCTAACCTAGCCCAATTGGCCAGTTGACCCAAGTTGACCCAACTTGACCTAAAAAGTCAAAATTGGTCAAAACTTGATCTAAGCCAAATTGATTCAAACCAATGGGTCAAGTTCATTCCAAATCACTTGTTGAGCTTGACTAAAGCCTCAATTGACCAACTAGACCTAACCTAGCCTAATTGAATTTAGACCCAACTTGACTTAAAGGGGTCATGTTGAGCCAAATTTGAACTTAACCAAAATTGATTGGAAACAAAGATACCAATCCACTCCATATGACTAACTAAACCTAAACCTACCCTTGACCTACCCCAAATATGTCAAATGGGTCAAATAGGTCAACTTTACCCATTTTACCTAAATGAAGTCATATGAGCCAAATTCATAACTATACCAAATTGAATCAAACCAAATCTACCAAAATAATTCAAATGTTCATATGAATTTGACCCAACCCTTGGTTTGACCCAATTTGTCCAATTGGTTAACTTGACCCAAGTTGACCCATTTTGACCTAAACGGGTCAACATGCGCCAAACCTTATTAAATGGATTCCAAATCTCATGAAACTTGGCCAAACCTAGTTTCTCCACATATACAATATATCCAAATTAAAAAGTCAGCAAAATGATAATTCTACCCCTAGGCCATAGAATAAATTTTAGCTTAATCCAAGGGTAATTTGGTGATACCCTCTTTATATCCACTTGATGCTTTCCTAATAGCTCAAGGGAACCTAATGAAGAGTGGTGCACCCACCCAATGGGTTTGGGTCAACCAGATTGGCCCCAAGATGAAACTCGACCCCATGGGTCAAATTGGCAAATTCAAACTCCCTCTTCCACTCATTTGAATGCACATGGGAGGTTGGAAATCCACTAAAGGCCTCAAAATGACCATGTGAACATCTAACAGCGTAAACAACCCTCCCATTGTGATCAATTGGATCAAAATGGCAACATAAGTGTCGACCATCCGATCCTTCAAGGGGGAGATATACTCCCCTTAATTCAGCTCAAATCAATGATTCCTCTATTTGATTGAACCTAGGGAAGTTAGAGAAGCAATTCCTCAGCCTCCCCAAGCTTCCTAGAGTGAAATCAAACTTTATCTTCTCGACTTGAACTCCCAACTTTTCCCACACTGAAAACCACCTCAATTCCTCTTGCACACTCCTTCTAAGAACCAATCCGAGCACACTCAAGCTTCCATTGGAGTTCCCATAGAAAGGAGAGGAGCAATTGGATCAAGGACGCAAGGATCTTGAAGTGGTGTTGGTCCATAGAGCAAGTCACTCAACCCCAAGGCCTAAGAATTTCAATAGGGCTTCGTCTCCACTAGACAAAGCTACCTCATCAATCTTGAGCACCGGTGATCAAATCCGGCGAGGTATGGAATTTTTTGACCACTTAGCATAGGTGGTATTGGTCCTTTGTGAAAAGAATTTTCAATTCACGCAAATCCCACCATTGTATGTGCCGCTTATAGGCTTTAGATGGTGTGGGTTAAGTCTTGTTTTGATCCAAGCTCAATCGAGCTTGGATCTTCCCCTAGGTCATGGACGATCTCTATTGATCTAAGAGGAAGAACTTGAAAAATCTTTGCTGTCCATCCACGCATTTTGGATGGACAGCCGAGATAATCACCACGTTTAGAATTTGATTTTTCCCTTTTAAAACAGTGAGGAGATCTCTAGCCGTCCAATCTTTGATTGGATGGCAGAGATCAAAGCATGTCCCACCACCATGCTGCCATCTGATGCGACGTTTAAGAGGGATGCTCATCGCGTGATGCATGTAAAGCTCTTTGACCACTGCCGCCACGCGTCACGCTATGAGCAAAGGATTAGTTAGGAATCTTTAATTAATTTTAATTAATCTATAGATCATCTCAAATTCATATCTCTCTCAATAAAATTCAAAAAAATATAAAATAATTTCTATGGAAAGATAATTCAGCCTAGAATATTTTAAAATTAATTTCAATGAGTTTTGAATTATGATTTTCTCTAATTTTGGGTTTTATTGAAAACTTTATTTTGCTAATTACATTTTAATTAAGCATCTAATTAATTCCATACTTCTTGGGTATATTTTAGAGGATGACTTCTGCCTCCCCTAGTTTTCTTGGGATTTATTGAAGGCTTAATTAGGAGAATTTCATATGGATTTCTTAATTACTCTCTTAATTTAATTAAGGATAATTAAGGTGTGATTAGTGGTTTTAATCCATGATTAGAGCTGATTAAAGTCAGATCCAATAGATAGGAGGTTTAGGGAATAATTTTGAGGCATTTCCCCTAAGCTATTGCATAAACCCCCTTTTCTTTTCTTAATCTTCTCTTAATTAATGATTAATCCATTTAATTATCCCCTTAATTAATTTCTAAAAATTCTAAAAAATTCTAGAACATAATTAATCTACTTTGGGTAGATGCTTAGGTGTTTAATAGCCCAAGTTCAATTAATAAAATCAAAACCCAATTCATATGTATGAAAGGGTGTTTTGAAATTACTTAAGCTAAACCCCTTTGCTTAATTAACCATTAATCATGAGCCAAATTACATTAGGCCCTTTTCTTCCTAGGTGCATTGTAAATTTAAATTCCTTGTGAGTTTTTATGTCATCTCATTGGCTCATAATTATTTAGTTAACTATGCTAAGGTGGTGTAGGTAAGGGTTAATTAAGTTACTTAATTCATACCCTAACCTAATTAAAATATAAAAATAAATCTAATAATTTAAAAACTAAAAAAAATTATCAAACATATGTGGGAATGGGTTAGAAACAGCAAACTCATCTCACCCTTTCAAAATTAAATCAAACTCCAAACTAAACAAAAATCACATTGAATACACTTCGATTTATTTTAAACTTTCTTATTCCATAAGAATGTCTTTAGGATTTAATTAAAGTGAATTTGTTTACATGCTTTCATTGCCTTGAATCTTTCCCCAACATGTTAAATTTGTATTTCATGTGATTTCGTTCTTTCATATTTGTCAAATTCAAGTTTAAAATGAAATTATTTATTTTATGTCAAATTTGCATGTGTTGGCTAAAGTAGAAATATGAGTGGCTATTATCACTACTAAATCCAAATTATTTTCAAAACATATAAATCAATTATTAAATCTGAAAGTGTATTTCTTAGATTTTAATTATAAGCTTTCATGTGAAGAATATATGGATGTGCTTAGCATAGGTTTCCTTTCTCTCTTATACTAGCATAGTTTTGAATAGGATTTGGTAAGATGTAGGGTTCATTTGAAAAGAACCTAACACTTACCTAATTCCATACCCAATTCATCCCTATGCTATCACCTAAGAAGGGTCACCTATACTTGCATACATAAATTGCATAAAAAAATGAATTCGTTAATATAACTTTTGCATTCTTCTTTTCCATTTCAGTTCTTTTATACACATGTTTATATTTATGGAAAGTGGTATATTAGTCTGGACAACCCTGAGGTTGCAAGGCTTTAAGTAGCCCTAAGTAAGTCTTGTATCTTACATCTCTCATTAATAATGACTCTATACTCACTTATGCATTTCTTACTTTCATGTGTGTATGTGAAAATTTAGATAAAAAAATCCTTTTATACTAAAAAAAAATCTTGCATATTCAACTTCCAAATTTCCATAAATGGATTACTTAGCATGCATCATAAAGTGTGTAAAATATTCTCATATTTTTGTATAGATATGCTTAGGGTCCATCCATATGCATGCTATATATATGTTAGGAAAGAAATGAAGTAATGTGTGTTATGTGAATTTTCATTCATTTTATTTAATCTTAAAATTCCTTTCTTTTTTAATAGGTTTGTTTAGAGTTCATCTAAACTTAAGATTAATTAAAATATTTAATCAAAACATTCATCTAAACAAAATTAAAATGTGAATCTACTTTAGAAATTACTTAGGTTAAGGAAGGAAAGAGAAGTCTCGTTCTCTTTCCCTCTCTTCATAACTTAGTAATTAATTGTAGGATTTACTTGAACTTAATCAAAACACGAAATAAATTAACCCAAAATAATTAAACAACTTAAATAAAATCCCCCTCTAAGTTGAACATATTTTCATACTTAGAAAATTTGAACTTAAAGCCATAGCTAAGCATACCACACAAACCTTCAAAGCATACACATTAGCCTAAGTCATCACTTCTAGCTTTAGGTTAGGGTGGTGCATGGTTTGATGTTTGTCTTGTTTTGTAATACATGTTTTAGACTGAATGTTAGGGTGTATGCTCATAGAATGAATGGTAGGGCGATTTTAGCCTAACCATTATTTTCTACAGGTGATTGTGTTTAAGAGGTGCTATTATAAATAAAAATATAAAATGCTTTTGCTTGCATGTGCTTATACCCCTAAGCATAATCTATAGGCTAGGTGGACTTAGTCACCCATGTGTGGGGTGAAATGTCCAATATACATGCGTGGGATTTGTGTGGATTATTTTAGCTAATCTCTGTTTTGCAGGTGTTAGCTAGATTTCATTTTCCTTTTCATGTAAATTTCTGCAATTTGGATTTTGGAATGATTATTATGGGGATTATGATGAACATTGGTCATAAGATCTTATCTTATGTATCATGTGAAGCCTTGGAGAATCCACCTTCCAACCATCTAAAAGAAAGAATCAAAGAATAAAGAAGAAAAGAAGAAGAAAGAAGAAAAGATGAAAGAAGAATAAAGCTTGAAGAGCCCCCATAATAATGAGTTTCTTGCTTAATTATAATGTAATTCATTTGTAATCCGGGTTGTATAAGGGTAGAGCTCAGCTACCCAATTTGTTTTTTTCAGGTTTGTGCGGTGGTTCCCGACCACAATGGCCTTTTATTCTTTTTGCGATTAGCTTTATAAATTGATTGATGATTTGTTTAGCTTTTGCATTAGGCTTAAAATTAAGATAAAAGAATTAGCAACCCCTTAGCTGGATGTGTATTTCTTTTAAAATATCATGCACGAATGCATCTTATTTCACTCTTGATTAGAGAGCTTCTACCTTTGTCAGAGAAATTTGGCTTGACCCGGGAGAGCCTTGGTGGAAACTCACCTCCTCCCTTCTCGTTAATTTTGGCTAATATCTTTATTTCTCATGTATTAGGCATATGAATCATATTGGCCTAAGTCAAAATGATTGTTGAAAATGAAAAATAAAAATAAAAGTTGAATTGCATTAGATTTAGGTCATTTGAAGTATGCCCTTTACATGATCTAGTCTCTTCAGGGAGCGAGTTTAAGGATATAGTCTCTTTCTAAATAATGACTGCCAAACTATCTTGCATTAAGCATACAACTTGCCTACATGAATTTAAAATCATAGGAGGAGTTAGTTGGCAGCCACCCCCAGGCGATTGTAAGTCCAAGTTGTCGGGTGGTTTATCCTCTCTTATGAAGGCAGACTAAATACCCATTTTTTGCCTTAGATTTAGGTTGTGATTTCATCCCTCGCCAAAGCTCCCTAGATTTAGGTCCTGAGGTTGCTTCTCCCCTTTGTGGGCCTTAAGCATAAATTCTCATCTCTTTGGCATTTCTATAACCTTGTATTATGGAATTGTAAGTCCTAACATTCTAATGAAAAATATAACTCAAACAAATTAAATCAATCTCAAAAATATAAAGCCCAATCATAGGATAGTTTGAGATGCTCACTAGGTTTCTTAGCATCATGAGCATCTCCTACTTATCTTCATTTGGCTTCAATAATAAATCTCTCTTTGGTAAATCTCATTTGATCTTTAAAAATAAACCAATCGATAGATAGTCCTTTCCTATTGAAATCTTTAGAAACAATAATCATTTTCCTTAATCGAGAGTTTTCTTAAGGAATCTCCATTCCTTAGGATGTAATTAACTGTGGGAGCTTGCCCTTGTAGGGAACTTAGCGAACCCGATTTAAAATAAACCCTGGTTTACTTTTCCATGTAAAGTAGGGGAGAATCTTTGATACACTTAGAAGACCCAATGCCCTTAGGAGTCCTTATTTTGGTGATTAGGTCCATTATGGGGTGATAACGTCTATCTTTCGAGATAGTACATCTCTCATTAATGCCGTATCCGATCACCTCAATAAGGACATCTGTGGATCTGCATGGCATCCCAAAAAGATGAATTTTTATAGTCTTGTCTTTCTTTTCTCACCACAGATTTGAAAGGTGACTCTATATAAAGTTTTTCTACCATCGGAACCACCAGCCATCGGAGGAGTGCTCCAGTGAAAGGACAGTTCATGTTACCCCCATCACACCATTACGTTCCCCATCAATCGTCAACTGTCCAAGTTTCTCGTTCCATAGTTCCCTCTAAGATTTAAAAATCTGCATCCCGGGAGAGGAGATCCCCATTATTGATCTGGCTATGACCTAAGGATCCCACTCCATCTTTTCCATTAGTTGAGGTGAGGTCGAGCTCTTCTATTTGACCTTCTACTTCAGCTGTAGCAAAGGAGTGGCGACACAAAAGCATTGTGGTCGTACCACAGCCGCAGCAGCCTCAGCAGTCAGCACCACTAGCACTTATGATAGCAACAGAGAAGATAGGGGACACTAGTACAGTTCCTATGGCAATTGACCCTCATAGGGAGAGTGGGCGACCAGTGGCCAATATCCGATGCATCACCTCTGTTGAGCATAGTTTGACATCTACTAGTCAGTGAGTCTTTGGGTTAGTGAAGGTAGATGATTGTTCATTGGATGATATTCTCACGCAGTACTTTGCTAGAAGAAGGAGCTTCTTGGAAGTGATCGCTCCGATAAGAATAATGCTAAGGTATACTTTGATCTCGATGAGGATGAATTATTGGAGGCCTTAGCAGGAGTCCATATGGTTGATACCAGGGGTTCCCTCCTTAGAGAGCAGCATAGTTAAGAAGGTATTGTGGTTGAGGAGGATGACATAACTCTCTTGACCCAACACCTCCTTCAGTAGCTCAGATAGAAGGATGAGCACATCATGAGAATGGAGAAGAGGGTCAAGGATCTGTTAGTGGCAATTCTAGCATTGTAGAACCAAGCCTCAGTTTCGCAGCCTTTGCCTATGGAGGGCGATTGACCTGAACTTTTACATACCTTAGATCATCCAAAGAGTACCTCTCCCATGGACTAGGATAGTGAAAGTTTGCATAGGAAGGTCATAGATAGCACCTCCGTGCAAGAGAAAGACATAAAATAAATGGTGGAGCAGCAAGTGAGAGAAGCATTGGCGTAATCCTTGGGTACCTCATCCATTCCAAAAGATAGACCCTACCTAGAGGAATTTGACATAGTCTAGTATCCTAAATAATTGTGCCACCTTCTTTCAAGATTTTTGATGGTGGTGGGAACCCTCGGCAGCATATAGCACACTTTAAAGTAGGTTGTTGCAACGCCAGTGGTAGTTATGCTCTTAGTTTCCATCTTTTTGTCAGCAGTCTATAGGGGATTGCATTCGATTGGTATGCCAAACTGCCCAACAATTAGGTATAAACATTTGCTGAGTTGGATCAACTCTTTACCAAGAGGTTTGTTGGAGCTCAACAAAGGGTGACTATGGGAAACCTTGTTGTCGCACGACAAAATCCCAATGAGTGGCTCGTTGATTATATTCTTAGATGGCAAAACCTTAGTATGAATTGTGAACTGTAGGTTTCTGAACAACATGCCATAGAAATTCTTCTAAAGAATATTCATGGCTCAATTGCTGTCATGCTTAAGGAATTTAATATCAAAACTTTTGAGAAACTAATCAATAATGCGGCTAGTCTTCAAAGGGAAGTCAAACAGTTACCTTTTCAAAACCAATCATCCAAGTTCTAGCTGCAGAAAGCATATGAGAAGAAGCCAGGGGTAGTAGTGTCAGGTTATAAGGGGAAACAACTGGCTAGAGTTCAGTTTGAGTGACATTGAGCTCAGTAGCCTCCACTTCCACCTCCTCTACCGCTACCTTAGCCATCATATCGGCCACCTCAACATCGTCCATGGCCATTACCGCCACCTCCTCAGCCATATACTCAGCAGCGGTACACATATCCACCACCAGGTAGCTATTACCCACCTACTCTTATTGGTTTTCAGTTACCTGAGTCTAAGAAGCCAGAGGAAGTGAGAAAGAGTAATGATCCTAACTTTTGCCCCTACCACCGCATGTTAGGCCATATCTTAGAGGATTTCTTCACCTTTAAAGACTGGCTTGGGCACAGCTACAAGTCGAGCATCATAGTTATCCTCAAAGAATATCTATTAGAATAACCATCTAGTTCTGTTAGGGTAATACTTGGGGATACATGTGATACTCTTAAGAAAAAAATGTTAGCATATCTCCTTATCTCAAACTTCTAAGAAAATTATTTCTAAGATCAAGAAACTCTCCTTGCACGTGCCTGAGGCAGCTCAAACCACCAACATCAAGGAAGGTTTGTAAGTTGCCAAAGATAACTTGGGAAAAAGGAGCTCAGCAACAGTAGTAGTCCCCACTTTCCCGGGATGACCAAGTAACACAACCACCAACCAAGTCCAGCCTCCATTCCACCATTGCATACTACTACTTCAGGCATCAGTTTGACTTCAGCTAGTTCTTTTTCTAGCTGACACATTATATCGGCAGATGAGGGCACTAAACCCCTCACTCCGCTTACTTTGCTTGATTTTTATTTTGTATCTCCATCCAAAAATAAGAAATCAATGAAGAAGGTAGATTCCACTTATATCTTCTTTACTTTTGATAGTCTTAATGATCTCATTTCAATCTAAAAGCTCTTCAAGTCTAAATAATAATAATAACTCAAATAATTTTGATCCTTTCTCTTATGATTCAAAATTAGACTTTTCTTTTCTAAATCAATCGGGCTCACCCATTGAGATAGACTTGAAGTCATCTGACTCTGAGGGTCCCATAAGAGAAGTTGTAGGTATATCGATGAGTAGGTAGAACTATCTGTCAACCTGCCACATGAAGTCACTGAAGTTAACCTTTGTAGTGGCAAGGTTCTACCTCCTACGGTTGTACCTCAAGATAAGGGTAAGCAAGTCATTGGTTCTACAAATTAGGCATCCCCTCCACCAGAGATTTTTCCTATAGATACTTTGATGGACAGATAACCTAGAGTCGATTATAATGTCCTCGCTCACCTTAGGAAGTTACTAGTTAAGGTAAGAATATACAAAGCCCTTGTCTTATCCAAAGAGATAAGAGAGTCATTGATCAAAGCATTAGTTGATCCTGAAATATGTTTGGCTCAGTTGACCACTATAGGAGAGGAGGCACACTATTTTAACAAAGTCCTAGGAGTCACATTCATAAACGAAGACCTTCTCTTAGGGACGATCGAGCATAATTGTCTTTTCTACATCACGATTGACATGGGCAGATTTAGATTATCTAGAGTATTGGTTGATTATTGCTTAGTCATCACCAATCATTTGGAATTTGATAGGTTCTTTTCAAACCACACTAACTCATATGAGGAGGTGTGCTTAGAAACTTCAGATGCTCCAAATGATTTTCAAGTCAAAGATGCACTGCCAAAATTTGAAGAAGAGATCAAGTCAACCATTGATGAGCTCAAAGAAATAAACTTAGGAATAGAAGAAAATTCATGTTCGACATACATCAGTTCTTTATTGAATGAAGAAGAAACCAATGACTTAGTTAGGCTATTGACTGAGTTTAAGGACTGCTTTGTATGGAGTTATGTAGAGATGCTCGGTTTATCTCCTAATGTGGCAGTCCATAAACTAGTAATAAAACCTAACGCTAACCTTATCAAGCAAGCTCCTAGATGCATGCGATTAAACATTGAACAACATGTCATTTATGAAGTCAAGAAATTGCTTGATGCTGGCTTTATCAGGGAAGAAAAATATCTTGCCTGGTTGGCTAGTGTCATTCCAGTTAAGAAGAAGAATGGTCAAATTTGCATATGCATCAATTTTAGGGACTTAAATAAGGCATGTACAAATTATGAATTTTCATTACCAATCCCAAAACTGATGGTGGACATTGCCTCATCTCTTGTAATCTTCTCTTTCATGGATGGCTCATTTGGATATAACCAAATAAAGATGACCCCGAGGATGAAAGAAACACTGCTTTTTGAACCCTGATCAAAATATTTTGCTATACGGTCATACCTTTCAACCTTAAAAATGTCGGTGCTATATACTAGTAGGCTATTACTCAAATCTTTGACAAACTCATTCATCATCAAGTCGAATATTAGGTCGATGATCTCACATTCAAAAGTATGGAAAAGGAAGACTGTATCTTTGACTTGAGAGTAGTTTTTGAATGGTTAAGATAATATAACTTCAGAATGAATCTCTTTAAGAGTGCATTCGGAGTAGCTTCAGGGAAATTCCTTGGGTTTGTTGTCTGACATTGGGGAATAGAGATTAATCTGGAGAAGATCAAAGCTATCTTAGAAATGCCACCCCTTAAAAGTCTAACTCATCTCAGATCATTCCAATGATAGTTGGCGTATCTAAGATGCTTCATATCCAACCTATCAGGAAGGTGCCAACCATTTTCAGTACTTGTCAAAAAGGATGCCAAGTTCAAGTGGGATGACAAGTGTTAGCATGCCTTTGAAGACATCAAGCACTACTTGATGATGCTGCCAGTTCTAGCAGCCCCTATCCAGGGCAAACCATTGATTCTCTACACCACTGCATTAAATGACTCCCTTGAAACTTTGTTGGCCCAAGCCAATGATGAAAGGAAAGAGAATGCTCTTTACTACCTCAATCGTCATCTAATTCCTGATGATGCAAATTATACACCCATTGAGAAAGATTACCTAGCTTTAATCTTTGCATCCTAAAAGCTACAACACTATATGCTTTCTTATAAGGTGAACTTGATCTCTAAGATCAATCCACTATAATATCTCATGATACGACCGATGCTATCTAGACAGTTGGCACGTTGGTCTATGATTTTTTTGCAGTTTGATATTACTTTCATACCCCTCTGTGAGGTGAAAGGACAAGCACTAGCAAATTTTTTAGCAGCACACCCACTTCCTGTTGACCCTCCGCTAAGTGATGACCTCCTTGATGAGCAAATCATGAACTTAGGGGACATTAACATTTACAGCTGGGAGATGTATTTTGATGGTGTGGCTTCCTCTCAAAGAGAAGAAGAACCACAATCTATTATCCTAGGAAAGGTAGGGGTAGGAATAGTTCTTCTAACTCAAGACTGTGATGTGATGAGATTCTCATATCATCTATCTAATCTTTGCACCAATATTGAAGCCATATATGAGGCCTTAATTGCCAATCTGGAGTTAGCCGTTATGCTATGCATCCAGAACATCGACATCTTTGGGGATTTTTAGTTAGTCATCAATCAAATCGTTCAGTCCTATAAAGTCCCCAAGCCTAAGCTCTATTACTACCACAAGTACACCATGGAGTTATTTGCTCAAATCCTAGAAGTTACCATTTTCAAGATTCCTCGAGAAGGGAATGCAGTAGCAGATGACTTAGCTAAACTTACCAAGGAATTGGCATGTTCGAAAGATGAGTCCATATCGATAAGGGTCCAACATAGTCAAGTCTTATCCCTTATTGACCGAACTCATTAAGAGACTCTCTCTTGAAGGGGAGGTTGTCGTTGTCAAAAGGACAATGAGTCATTGAGGCAACCATCCATGCATTACCTAAATATAGGAAAACTACCTCAAGAGAAGTCACTAGTCGTGCAGAGCTCTTTTTTACACACTCATGGATGGAACCTTGTATCGATAGTCCTTCGATCATATATGGTTACATTATTTAGGTAAATACGAAGAACATAAGAATGTGACTGAGGTACACTCAGGCATATGCGGAGCTCATTAATTTGGTTCGAAGATGAAAGCCAAAATCAAGAGACTAGGATACTATTGGCCTACGATGATCACTAATTGCATGAACGTAGCAGACGATGCCACTAATGTCAAGTACATAGTCTGGTCATACACTAGCCACCCAACATTCTCCATCCAACATTGACCTCATGGCCATTTGAGTGTTGGGGTACTTACATTATGGGTCCATTCGATCCTCTTTCTTCCAAAGATCATCAATTCATCCTTGCTGCTATAGACTAAAATGGGAGGAAGCGAGTCCACTCAAAGAGGTCACTACTCAGCATGTGCTCCAAGTTTTCAAGAACCATATGGTATATAGATTTGGGGTGCCTCATTAAATTATATCTGATAATGGTACTGCAATCAAGAGAACCAAGATCATAAAAGATTGGAGACATGACATAGATTGGAGATACTCTACAATCTACTACCCGAAGGCAGATGATTTGGTAGAAGCCTTCAACAAAACTCTCATCCAAATATTGAAGAAGATACTTGACAATAATAAATGATAGTGGCATGAGCAGTTAGTTGAAGCCTTATGGGCGTACCGCACTACATACAGAACTCCAACTCAGCCTACTCCTTTTTCTTTAGTGTATGGGTCCAAAGCAGTCCAACCATTAGAAGTCTAACTCTTATCACTAAGGATAGCTATGGGTAACAAGATCATAATAGAGTAGAATGCCAAGCTGCGGTTAGAAGAGATCGAAGGTTAGAAGGAGATATGCCTACGAGCATGCCAAAACCTCGAGTTGTATAAAGCTAAAATGATTAAAGCTCACAACAAGCGGTCTAGAGCTTTCAAGTAGGAGAGCTTATTTTTGTT
Source organism: Cymbidium sinense (assembly GCA_021442155.1). Classification (NCBI taxonomy): domain Eukaryota; kingdom Viridiplantae; phylum Streptophyta; class Magnoliopsida; order Asparagales; family Orchidaceae; genus Cymbidium; species Cymbidium sinense. Next base: position 41,172,821 of record CM038223.1, read on the forward strand.
CTAAGGAGACCACTTATTGTCCGTTGCAAGATGGGAGGCAAGTTTGAACCCATTTGGGAAGTCCTTTTTATCATAGGAAAGGCCTACCATGGAGGATCATATTAGTTGATCAACCATAAAGGAGAGCGCCCAATGCTTCCAATCAATGGGCTTTATTTAAAGAAGTATTATCCTTGAAATCATGTTTGAAAATAATTATCTTCAATAAAAATTCTATCTTTCCATTTCAATTCATCAAATCTTCTATTCATTGGAAGCATTATTTGCTTGTTTGTGATTCCATGAGGTGCTATTGGGATAGGTGTAAGAGAAGGGCAAGAGGCATCCTATTTTGACTAGCACAACTAAGTTTGGTGTAAGAGAACCAAGAGGCATCCTTTCTTGGTGGAGTCACAATTGCCCCTCTGACACCATTTCATTCACTCTTCAATGTGTTTAGGGTAGGTGTAAGAGAACCCAAGGGACATCTTGTCCTTCATCAACAAAACACAAACACATATCAAACAAATACACATCTTTTATTGTGGGTTATTTTTATGTGGGATAATGCCCCCTACGACACTCACTCATTAGCTGCTCTAGGTTAGGCTAATGTGTTACCCTGCTAGTGAGTCACCTTAGTGATCCTTCATTTTAGGGAGATGTAAGTCTGCTACATTTTCATTCCTAATTTGACCACTATAAACTGATTAGCGCCCTGTCAGCATGGTAGGCCATACTGTGCGATCGGTAAGCTACTATCATGTTGGCTTCATTCAACAGGATATAAGTCTACTCTATGCTTTCTTCTTGGACTAGCCATCATGCACTGATTGGGTCGAGTATTTGAGAATTAGGGTAAGTCCCCCCAATGACTCCATTCCTTCTGACTACTTCAAGTCTAGGTCCAGTCCATCTTTGTGACTCCCTACTTAGTAGTCGCTCTTAGGTCGGGTTGATATGTTGTGCCATCAATGGGTTGCCCCAACAATTGATCCCTAATTTGGAAAATGTAAGTCTCCTATGCTTTCTTCTTGAGTACAGCCATTGAAAACTGTCGGGAAGCCCTAGGTCGGATAACACTTGTCAAGCCAACGACAAACTATCCTGACCATCAATTCTGCTTTAGCGAGATGTAAGTCTACAAGCCTTCTTTCAAGAATGATTGTCACAAACTACCAGACACCTTAGGTTGGTTGGTGTTCGCTATGCTAACAACGACCCACCCGATGGATACACCACTTTTGTCAAGTGTAAGACTACTATGCTTTCTACTTGAGTTGGTCGCCGAGTACCTACATGCATTATTTTCTTTAGGGATCAGGATAACTTCCTTAGTGGCACCACCCCTGCGGACATTCTACATGGATCACATCCTTTGGGACCCCATTTAGACTCTACTCATGTTAGTTTTGGATTGGACAGTCCCCCTTTCCTAATAACCACCCCTGTGGTTGGAGAATTTGTTCAGCGGATGCGCAGATTTTCAATTGGTCCAGTAAATCTAATATAGGTCAAGGCTGACATAGCCCCTTCTCAGTGTGATCCCTCATAAACCAACAGGGTTTATGATAAAACAAACAAACAAAATATAAATTTGCTTGTGGGTTAAGAATTGAATCCCCTAATGGCCCATTTCTTAAGCAGACATCCTATCTTTAGGGCAGTGTTAGCAAAATTCCCTATAGGAATCGCCTAAATAGTATTGAGTTGAGATAAGTCCTTCACAGCACTCTCTCAGCAATCACCCTTAAGTTAGGTTCAATCTGTTCTCCCACCAACAAGTTACCCCAGTGATCGTCCTTGCTTTGGAAGATGTAAGTCTACAATGTGTTCTTGTTAGCATGATTATTGCAAACTGACGGGTAGCCCTAAGTCAAGTTCGATTTGTTCCACATCCAACAGGTCACCTCAGCGGCTATTTTTTTGCCTTGGAGATGTAAGTCTGCTATGCTTTCTCCAGCACAACTGTTACAAACTAAAAGGCACCCCTTAGGTCCGATAGGCCCTTTGGATCGGTAAATCTAAGATAGGCCAAAGCTGACATAGCCCCTTCTCAATGCGGTCCATTGTAAACTGATGGGATCCATCAAATTAAATTAAAAGAAATTAATCTTGACTACTTTTGAGTTGATATAAGTTCCACAATGACATTCACTCAGTAGCCTCCCTTAAGTTGGGTTGATTTGTTGTGCCATCAATGGGTCACCCCAGTGATTGATCCCTGCTTTAGAAGATGTAAGTCTGTTATGCTTTCTTCCTAAGTACAACCATCGTACACTGAAAGGCAACCTCTTAGGTTGGATTGTCCCACCATGTGGCTGGTAGACTACCCCTTTGGATCGATAAATCTGAGATAGGCCTAGGCTGACATAGCCCCTTTTTAGTGTAGCCCATCACAAACTGACAGGGTCCATAACAAACTAAATTTGAAATCAACCTCCCTAGTGGAGTCAAATTAAAATATATCGAACAATCCAAACTCTCATCCATAGCAGATTCCTCCTTATGCCCTTGGCATAAACCTCTCACATGTCATGCCTAATGCATGTGTGATCCCTTAGCAGATCTCCCTCCATATCTTTGATATGGAGTTCTTATCAAATTTCTTCTTTGCTCTCTTATGCCCTTGGCATGAGTTGAGTTGCATTGTGCTAAGATCGTGATTCTATTTACCTCTCTGGTTTAGGTATAGATCATTTATATTAGTGTTTATAATCTTTTGGATGTTGTTGATCATTTTGGTCAACACCAATATGTGTGGTGTGCCTTGTTACTGACACCACACCTATTGGGCACCCCTTTGTTGACCTCACTTTTGAAGTGAGTTCTCAACCTTCTCTTCTTAGACATAGGAGTCTTCTAGACACTAAGACTTCCTTAGTCATAAGACACTTCTAATAATTAGGTGAACACTTAACCTAAGCCTAGAGGCTTAGAAGGGTTAATCATAGAGTTAGGCCATGCCTTAGGGACTTTGGAAAATCACCTACCCTATAGCCTAAACCCAATCCATATGCACCTTATCAAATCCAATCCAAATTCAAATCTCAAACCAAACCTCAAATTTAAATTCATATTCCAAATCTAAATCTGAATTCCAAATTATTTGGTTGTAATCCATGATCAAACTCAAATTCAAAACCCTTCCTAAGCCCTTTGATTTCATCCTACGGACTTAGCCTTAACCAAATTCAAATCAATCCCAATTCATTTGATTTTATCAAATATTAATTCAATCTTTCAATTAAACTATCAAATTCAAATTCAAATCTAACTTCAAATGATTCAATCCCATGATCAAATCCAAGCTCAAAATCCTCCTTAAAAGCCTTATGATTGAATTTAATAAGCTTAGTCAAATCTCCACTTAAGTTATACCAACTTGATTGATTTCTTTATAAATCAATTATTCCTTCAATTATATTCTTAAATATAAATGAAACTCACCTTCCAATCACCAAAAATAAATCAGACTAAATTGATTTCTTTCTTAGCTCTTTTGACGTACATCCATGAGCTTGGTCAAATTTGCTTCTAAATCACTCCAAACTCAACTGATTTTCTTATGAATCTTTTATATCTTCATTTATATTCCTAAATATAAATGAAATTTAAATTCAAGTAGCCAAAACCAAATCCAAAATCAAACCAAAATCTAATTTATACCCTTTAAACTAATTTTTTGGACTTAACCAAATCATATCCAAATCAAATCAAAACTAATGAATTTTCTCTTGAATCAATCATTCCTTCAATCATCTATCCAAATATAAATGATATCTACAATCATCAAACCAAATCAAAATCAACTCAAGTCAAACCCAACCTAGCCCATTTGACTTAAAATATTCAAATGAACCAAAACTCATTTGAATGCAAATCAATTACAATTGAATTTATATGTCAATATTAAATTGATATATAAACTCAACTAAATCAAACTCAACTCAAAATTGAGCCAACTAAACTAGATTGACTCACTTGACCCAAAGTGGCTAGTTTGACCTACATGAACCAAAATTTAGTTCAATCTAAATCAAAGTGATTAAGCCAATCCAAACTTCATGTCATGATTGTTGATCATCCTAGGTTAATCAATTATCATGAATTAGGTCAAACCAAGTAAACCTAGCTCGTTAACCAAGTCAACCCTTTAACCCATATGAACCTAAACTAGCCAAATTGCAATATAAACTAAATTGATTGCAACCAATGGCTCAAGTTCATTCTAAATTGACTATTGAACTTGACAAAAGGCTCAATTGAATCTAATTGACTCACTAGACCCAAAACCCATTGAACCCAACTTGACATTAAAGGTCAAATCAACTTAAAACCTAATGAAATTTAAATTAAACTTAACCAAAGACTACAATATATTCTAATTGATCAACTAAACCCAAACCAAGCCATGATTCAAGCCAATTTGGTTAATTGGGTCAAATTGGTTAACTTGACCCATTTGACTCAAATGAACTCAGATGAGATAAAATCAAATATAAACTAAATTGAACCAAACAAATGACATACACTCCAAATGATCATTTAAACTTGATCAATGCATGGTTTGATGCAATTTGACCAATTAGTCAACTAACTTTGATTTGACAAAATTTGGCCCGAATGGTTCAAATTAACTCAAATTAAACCAAATGAACTCCAAATGAAATGAAATTTGGTCCAACTCACTTTTACCTCATTTTAAATCTACCCAAATCAAATAAAATGCCAAATGACCACTTTACCCTTGGGTGAAGGGCATCCCGTAGGAAAATACACTTGCCAAAATGGTCATTTCTCTTCCTTAGCCACTTGACACTCATCAATTGGTCCACATAGGCACCAAGGACATTGAAAAACTTGACCCAAGAGGTGGTTGGGCAAGCCATGACTCATGGGAAGGTGAATTCACCTCACCTGCCCCATTAGAACACTTGGAAAGCAAGGACTCCCACTCCCCTTGCCTTGGCTGCATTCTCGCACCTTCCTCAACTCAAATGAAGCCACATAGGATGATTCCCTACCATTCCTAACCACTCCAAGCCATAGGACATCTAGTAGGGGCCAAAAAATCAAAATGAAAGGGAGATTTTTGGCCACAACCAAAGAGAAGGAAATAGAAGCGAAAAAATTCATTCTCCCACACTCATTTTACTCTCCCTCCCAATCTAACCAACAACCATTCCTACTTAGATTTTGAGCAAAATATATCAAAATCAAGTGGATTCTGGTGAGGACACAGTGGTAATTAGAGAACACATCATTCCAAAGTGAAGCAAGAGCTCGAACCCATTCCAAAGTTTCTTCTTGCACTCAGGAGCATGCTCGGGTCATCATCATCGCTAAAAATCAGCTCTGATGAGGTAATTTTCAAGAACCGTAGCGGGTGCTTTTGTTTATGATAGTTTTTGCATGATTTTAGGAATTTTTCTTAGATAAACCTTGTATTTTTCATTTTACATCATCCAAATACAAAAATAGAATTTTTTTGGTGTGAATCGAAACAAAAATGAGCCCATTCGGACGAGAATTTGTTTAGATTTCATAAAAATTTCATAATTTCCCTCAATTTTACTATTCATCATGCTACCTGGCATTCGCGCATAGCAATCTCCATCTTATTCCACATTCAGGGCATCATATAGCCCAGATTTTGCCCAGATCCACATGTTTTCGCCTGTCATATTGCATGGATCGATCTGGACCATCCGATCCATGATTGAAACGATCCGTCGATCCATGCATGCGGTCATTGTTCCCACGGTTAGAGGCGAGCGACACCCAACCAACCCGTGCGGCACCATGTGCGCATCAGCGGATAAATGGCATTGGCATTCAGTTCAATGCCATGTGGCACCATGTTTCGGTCGCAGTGATAAGTAGAAAACTAGGGATTTTTTATTTCTAAAAATTAATTAAATCATTTGAAACTTCAAAAATTCATAAAAATTATAATACTTAACAAAAATTACAAATAATGGCTCATTGGATTCATCTTTTAGAGAGGAATCCAACAAACCTAAAATCCTAAAATTGTACTTAATAGTTTAAGCTTAATTTATGTTTTAATAAAAATCAAATTTTATTAATTAAATCAAAAATACACATCAGATTGATTTAAAATTTTTAAGGATTGAAATTGAAGTTAAAATACACCTACCATAAAAATTTCAAGTCAAAAGATTTCTAGATTGGAAGATATTACATTCTAAAGTTCAAATAGTAAAAATAAATTAATGGATTTTATAAAAGTTATGAAAAATAACTTAAATCAACTTAAACTTTAGAGAATTATAAAAATCATAAAAAAAAAATCCAAAAATACAAATAAATATTCATTTTGAAGGTATTTTAGATGAGAATAATTTAAAATTAATTTTAATTAATTTTGAATAGTAATTAAAGCTTAATTTATGTTTAATTGAAAACTTAATTAGTTTAATTACTCCTTAATTACCCATGTAATTAATCCCAAACTTTTCGAGGTTGATTAATGGGATGACCTTTGCCTCCCATAATTTTCTTGGGATTTATTGCATGGTTAATTACAAAAATTGCTTATCCTAGCCCTGATTACTTTCTTAATTAATTAAATAATTAATTAAAATTCTAAACAACAAGGAAACCATTAATTAAGCTTGCTAATCATTGTGGAATAGTGAATGAGCTTGGGGAATGAGATTGGGACCTCTTTCCCATTCTTTTCCCTAAGTTCATTTCACTTGACTTGAAACTAATTAATTTGGGACTAATTAATGGTTTAATTCATTAATTAAATGGATTAATTAATTAAATTGTAATCATAATCATTCTAGATCTCTTCTAATTAAGTTTCTTAGGTAGACTCTTAGGTGTTTAATAACCTCAGAGAATCCAAAGAAAATTATAATTAGCCTATATATGTGGGAAAATTGTAAGAGTACTTAATTAAGTTCTTTAGCTTAATTTACCATTAATTATGAGCCAATTACATTAGTCCCCTTTCATTTCTTAGGATCATTGTTGATTTAATTTCTAATGCGTATGCATATCATGTTGGCTCACCATTACTTGGGTAAATATGTTAAGGTGATATAGGAAAGGGGTAATTAATGAACTTAACTCATATCACAACCTAATTAATTTCATTGAACCAAATTGATTAACCAATATGGAAATGGGTTAGGAGCAGCGAATGATTGAATCTCCTCTTTTGTCTAAATCAAATCAAACATCCAAAAATAATAATAAGAACCTTTGGTTTACTTTAAATGATTGTATTTAATATGATTGTCTTTAGGAATTAGTTTGATTGAATGAAACATGTGTTTTATATCTTATTATTCCTTTCCAATCATATTCAATGATGTGTTTCATGTGGTTCCATGCATTCATGTTTTCAAAATGTTTAAACTTAAATTAATTTCCTTTATGTCAAGCTTGCATGTGTTGATTTAATTAAATATATGTGTGGCTATTATCACTATTAAATCCAAATATATTTTCAAAAAGCTTATAAATGAGCAATAACATATGAAGTGATAGTAGTTATGATTACATATAAGTTTGCATGTGCTTATAGCTTAAGTATGTGAAATAAAGCTTTCTTTTTTTAATCTATATGTAGTTTCACATGTATTTGAATGTTAATAAGTATATAGTCTGGACATCGTAGGAATATGAGGCTTTAGTTAGCCCCAAGGAGGTCATTTGATTACCTCACTTCCCTAGTTTAACAATGACACGTACTTATTTGATTTCATTTGCATGTGTTCCTACATTAGAATTAGGATGAAAGTTTGTTTCACATACATAAAAGTTCTAATCAAATAAAAATATAATTTTTGAATGATTTTCTTTCTCTTACTTACATATACATTCATGTGTAGTGAGATAGCAAAGTATATAGTCTGGACATCCTAAGAATATGAGGCTTTAACTAAGGAGGTCATTTGATTACCTTACTTCCCTGATTTAACAAAGGCTCATACTCGCTTATTTCTCTTTACATATGTATGTATGTGTGGATAAAGGATGAAAATCCCTCTATTCTACTAAGAATACATGCATCCATAATAGACTAAATGATTGAATTAATTAGCCATATGATTTGGGGTCTCTTTCCTTATGTTTTTTACATAAATTTTTCATGTGTTTGAATGCAAATGGGTATATAGTCTGGACATCCTGGGAATACGAGGCTTTAGCTAGCCCCAAGGAGGTCATTTGATTACCTCACTTCCCTGGTTTAACAATGACACGCATATTTTAATTTTGTTCTTATATCTTTTGTATAAGAATTTGGATAAAGCTCTAAATTAACATGATTAAATAATTTAATCAAATAAGAAATATAAACTTCAAATATGCACATCTACATTCATCATTTGAGTGTGCTAAAACATGTCGTATGTGTAGTCATACTTAGAGTTAAGTCATATGCATGCTACATGTGATGGAAAGGAATAAATTGATGTATGTCATGTGTTAGTAATTCACTCAAATTAATCTTAAAAAACCTCTTTCATGTTGAATGCAATCATTTAAGGTGAACCTAAACTTAGGATTAATTTAAAATGTGTAACAAGCCATTCACTAAAGAGAACTAAATCAAATTAACTTGCTTTAGAAAGTGGCATAAAGTAGGGATGAAAGAGGGTAATCCTCTTTTCTTTTCTTTATAACACTTAGTTGCTAAGTGTAAGTCGCATGAAATAAAAGAAAAGACAAATTAAAACTTGCAAATTAATTAAAACACTTGAAGTGAAACCACCCTTTAAGTTGAATCTTTCTATACTTAGAAAATCTTAACTCTAAAGCTTAGTTAGGACATATCACATAAGCCTTAATACACACACATTAGAATAAGTCACCACTTCTAGCCTTATTTTAGGATGATACATAGTTTGATGTATGTTTTGCTTTGTGATGTATTATTTTAGGCTGGATGTTAGGGTGTATGTTTTGTAGACTGGATGGTAGGCTGTGATTAGCCTAACCATGTTTCATATAGGAGATTATGCTTAAGGATTTTCTTAAAAATAAATACAATTTTTCTCTTTGTGCTTAAGCCCCTAAGCATAATCTAAGTTAGGATAGTCTTGGTTACCCATGTAGGGTGCTAAGTCTAAATTATAACTATAATTGTTTGTGTTGTATGTGTGTTTAGCTAACACTTATTTTGTGGGTGTAGTTAGATTTACTTTTCCTATTATTAATATAATTTTGCAATTAGAAATTAGGATTAGTGTTATGGGAGGATAAAGATGAGCATTGGCTAGAAGGCTTTATCCTGGGATGCAATGTGATGCCTTGAAGCCTACCAAATCAAAGGAGAAAAGACATGAAGAATGAAGGAGAAATGAAGATATGAAGACCCCCCCATAGCATTCATTCATTATAATTATAATTATTCTTTCATATTTCAGGTTGTATAAGGTTAGAGCTCGACTACCCATTTCTTTTTGGGTTGTACCCATTCGAACAGACTACCTTTTATTCTTTTATGTTAGTTTTATAAAATTGATTGATGCTTTGTTTAAATTATGCAATAGAAATGGCATGCCTTTTCATAGTTTCTTTATGATTGGTGTTTAATGTGTGGCCTAGATGTGGTTAGGCTCTTAGGGAAAAATAAATCTTTTACCCAATTACAACTCATAACTAAAATTTTAAATAATTCATAACCTCACAATAAAATCTAGGCATTAAATATGATAATTAAAAGATTTAGCAACCCCTTAGCTGAATTTTGATGTTTCACATCATGCATTCATATTCTTTCTCTCTTGGAAATAGAGGATTTCCATCCTTGCACGATAGGGGAATGCTTGACCTGTGACGGCATCCCTTGTGGTGGAAAACACCCCTTTTTGTTGATTTAGCCAATAATCCAATTTCATCATTTATATAGGCAAACAAAATCCCAATGCCTTTGTCAAAATGAAGTATCAAAAATCAAATAAAATTTGAAAAGATTTGCATTAAACAAGATAATTAAAAGATTTACCAACCCCTTAGTTGAATGTTGTATGCTTTACATCATGCATGCTTTTCTTTCTCTCTTGGAAATAGGGAATTTCATCCTTGCATGATAGGGGAATTCTTGACCTATGAGGGCATCCCTTATGGTGGAAAACACCCCTTCTTGCTAATTTGGCCAATAATCTAATTTCATCATTCATATAGGCAAACAAAATCCCAATGCCTTTGTCAAAATGAAGTATGAAAAATCAAATAAAATTGAAAATATTTGCATTAGACTAAGTCATTACTCATACCACTCATCCTCTAGTGTCTTTAGGGAGTGGGTTTAATGACTTAGTCTCTTTCTAAATAATAATAACCTAACTATCTTACAAAATCATTTGACTTTCCTAAATAGTTTTAAAATGTAAGAGGAGTTAGCTAGCTGCTATTTCAAGCAATTTTAACTATAGCTATTGGACAGTTTATTTTCTCTTGTGGAGATAAACCTTATGCTTATCTTCATTTAGATTTAGGTCGTGCTTTAGCTCTTACTAAAGCTCCATAGAATTAGGATCTAAGGTAGCTATTTTCTTCAGGCTACTAGCATAAATCCTCACTTCTTAGGCATTTCCACAACCTTGTGTTGTCGGATTATAAGTCCTAACTTTCTAATAAAATGCCAACTTTAATAAAATCATTCTCCTCAATTTTAAACATATAAAGCCTAACCATAGGATAGATTGGAGTGCTCACTAGGTTTCCTAGAATCATGAGCATTTCCTACTTATCCGTTTTGGCTTCTAAAATAAGTCTTCTCCTTGAACAATCCCATTTGATTTTTCAAACATAACCAAACTATTGATAGTCTAGCCTTAAAATCTTTGGAGATCCTAATTGTCTACTTTAATCGAGTGTATTCCTAAGGGATCCCATTTCTTAGACTAATTAACTATGGGCTTGCCTCCATAGGGAACTTAACAGACCCTATTTAAAATAAACCACGCTTTACTTTTTCATATAAAGTAGAGGAAAAGTTTCAAGTACATTAAGGCTTATGAGTCCTTGGGTGATTAGGTTCATTATAAGGTGATGATTTTTATCTTTCAAGATAGTCCATCATTCCTTAATATCATACCCACTCACTTCAATAAGTACACCCTAAGATCTGCGTGGTATCGTACATCTCAAAAATAAACACCACAAACACTTTCCACAACGGGATCTTCCTTTTCCTTAAATCATGAGTACCCTTTTCTAGATCTATCCTTACTATATATTACATTAAAAATTTATCATTTTTTATCATTTGAGTTTTGATTTTAAGTTTTAACAATTCATAACTAGAGTCAATAATTCATTAAGATTTTATTAAATATTTGCATTTCATGAAGTAGAAATAAAAGTAGTTATATATTGGAGATTTTCTTATATGTATAAAGCACTATCTCGTTGATGTGAGAACTATGTCAATGGATACCTATGAGGCCTCTATGTATGATAACATGAGATTTTGGCTTGTTGGCTTGAACATTATAAATTTGAGGAAACTCAATAGTGTCATCTTATAATAAGGATAGACATTTGAATTGTGATTTCAAGTAACATTGATTCAACCAAAGTTGAATCATCTAGGATTTAAGCAATGTTTGTCTTTGAACTTCTTAAGATTAACCTATTTTATCTAATCAAGTTCAAGGAAGTTAAGTTTGGATGGCACAAATTTTAAAAAATAACATAACGTAAAAGAGTAACTAGCATGAATAAAATGAAAATAAGTAACTTGAGCCTAGTAATAACTTGCTCAATCCCTAACAGTTTGAGGAGTGGTAAGAATAAAATATCTCATACATAATAAATAAATTTTAAAACTTTAGCCATTCATCTAGAATTTGAGCAAACATACATTATAATGACTCCAAAAATAAACAATTAATGGTGATAACTCTAAAGCAATGAATGACCCCAAATATAGATATTATAGTATTAAATAATTTAAAATATTACAACTAGCTTTATTTCCATCACTAATAGATGATACAAATGGTCAATAACACAAAACTAAATGGGAAATTATGAATAATATTTGTGATATAAGTAAAACACCATCAATGTAACAAGGTATTGTGATATAAGTAAAACACCATCAATTTTAAACAAACAGAACTATCACCCAATGTGGGACTTATTACATCATCATTCTTTAAAACTTAGATTCCACTTTAACATAAAATATAATTAAAAATGGAAATAAAATTGCAAATCAATTAAATCACTTAAATTGAAACCACCTAATGGTAAATTAATCAAATATTGAAAACTAAATCAAAATTGCCTAAAATGCATATTAAAGTCTTATCACATAAGCTCATTTCTTCACACACTAGATTATTAGGTCACTGACCCCTAGACTTAGGTTAAGTCGATGTTTGGTGATATTCTTTGATATGATGTGAAATATTTTTCTTATTTAATGGTGTATTATTTTAGACTGGATGATTATGATTATTTTTCCATTTGTCTGGATGGTAGGACGTTCTTTTTAGTCTAATATTATTTTCTACAGGAGGTTATGCTAAAAGGGACCACTGTAATAAGAAATATATAAATATCATTTGCTTGTAGGTATACTTATGTCCCTAAGCATAATCCAATATAATAGGTGAGCTTGGAAAACAACTAATGCTAAGCCCATATGATTGCAAATATAACTATTAGAGTGTTATTTATATTTCTTGATGTTTATTTCGTAGTGTTTAGAAATTTATTTTTAAAAATTTGAATATAAGTTAAGCCTAGAATTATGTTAGGATCTATGAGGTTTAGGAATAGTAAGAGCAGACCCTATCAGTGCATTGTCTCAGTGATCACCTATGAAGCCCATAGAGGGCTCTGAAGAATGTGATGATCCTAGAAGAAGACCCCCATAGATCAAACTTTTAGTTCTAGGATGGGCTATATAAGGGAAAAGCTTGGTAGCCCATTTTTCTTTTTATTCCATGGTGTACAATGGTACCCGACTGCATTGGCATGTTTTAATTAAATTAGTTTGATTTATTTTGGGTGCGCATTTAAAATGACCTACTTTTCTAGGTTTCTTTCTTTGATGTATTTCTATGTTGAAATGTCTGGAACATTAGGCTCCTAGAAAAAATGAATTTTCTACCTAATCTAAATATAAATAACTCAAACATAAAAATAAACACACTCAAAACCTCGTGTTAATTAAAGCCCTAGTCACAACTTAAATGCAACTAAAAATAATTAGCTTTTACTAAACATAATAGCATATTGTTCGTATTCCTTGAATTGGGTGCTTCACCCATTGTATATAAGGAGATATCTGACCTTTTAGGATGACCACCCATCTTGGGGAAGTGTTCCTTCTCTTTCTAATTTGACCCACAACTACTTCTAACTGCATATTATTATAGGCATAAATTGTATACCTATGGTCTTAAATGAATTGTGAGTCAAAATATAAAAAATAAAATTTGTTGCATTAGTTAGGTGCATATCATGCCTAACATGTTTTTAGGATTAGAGAGTGAGTTAAGGCTAATATATTCATTCCTAAAGCATAATAGCCTAGTCATCTTGCATAACATGAAGACTAAACTCATGGATTTAAAAATTGCTTAATTGGTGATAGCTGGCAAGCCTTCCAAGAAAGTGATAAGTCTAGGAGAGTCACGAATAGGTTTATTTTCTCAAGTGAGAGAAAAAGTCGATAATTCTCAAAAGTTGAACTTGGTCGAGCCTCTGACTTGTTCTAGAAGCACCTATAAACTTATGTTTTGAAGCATCATTTTAAGTATAAGTCTTCAACTTTAAGCATTTTTGTAGTATTGTGCTGCTATAATCGATGTCCTAGATTTCTAATAAAATATCAATTCAAATTATACTAAATTCAATTTCAAATTTATAAAGCTCAATAGTAGATAAGTTGAAATGCCTACTAGGCATCCCATTATCTATAGACATTTCCTACTAAATCCCAATTAGTCTCCAAAAGGACTCTTTACTCTTTGAGAGCATTCCCTATTGAGTTTTTAAATTATCATCCTTTTAAGACAAGCTTTGAAGTCCACAGAAATAAATATCTATTTCCTTAATTGAGAGTATTCTCAGGAAGAGATCCTTCATTCCTAAGATGTAATTAACTATAGGGACTCAACCTTATTGGGAACTGTGAACCATGCAACAAAAAAATTCATGTTTTACTCTCCATGTAGTTTAGAAGAAAAATCTCTAGTATATCGAAGACCTATCAATCTTAGGAGTCTTTATTAAGAAATTGAATCCATTATAGAGAAATATGTTTATCTTTTGAGATAATATACTTATCTCTTAATGCTATATTTGATTACCAAAATAAGTATCCCCAAGATCTACGTGGTGTCAAAATAAATAAAAATTCCAACAGTACCACCTATAAAATAATACTTAACAAATGTTAAAAATAAGTTTTTCTAAAAAGTTCTTTAATGCTTTGTTGATGATTACAACCATTACTAATTATTACAAGAACACTATAATACTTATACAATAATCATTCAATACTATAAATTAACATACAAATATAACTAGATATTATGATAAATATATTACTATAATATGAACTTAATATTTGTGTAGGAGATAAGCACTTGAATTCTTATTATAATTATTATGTTGGAACTTTCAAGCCTAATAATATGTCTCCTTTGGATATGAAAATATGCACAAAATTATCATACTTTTAGAATAAAAATGTTGCATTATTTATATAGTACTATAAGAGATTATGAGCATGATAAATAAATATTCATGAAATCCATGAGAAATATAGTATTTTGATGGATTACATCCCCACTGATAAAAGCTTACTTGGAAATGCATCCTAGCAATTGAAAAATCTAACAGAAAAGTGTTTCTAGTGAATTTTTGACATCAAATCCAATGGAAATACTTTTATGAAGAACCGATGGACAAACCCACGAAAAAGCTCGCTAAAGGGGAATTTTTGTTGGAAATTTCCTAGTTGAATTTCAAGAAAGGTGGAAATTCGACAATGGATGCCCAACAAAATTCTACCAAAAGTTCACTATCAAAATTTTGTCCACCTAGTAGGTGTGATAGTTATGTTGACCTCATTTTGAATGAGGTTTAACATAATTTTCAATCTTATTGATTATGATACCTAATCTTAGATTAGATTTCCTATTCAAGCACTTAGGACACAATACATGGTGACCTAGAGTCCTTTAGAAGTTAGCCTAACTAGGATTAGTGGACCCAAACAAAACTAAAATCTAAATAAATGATTGAATCAAATAAATTATAATTTAATCTAAATCCAATTAAGCTTAAACTAAGGTAATTGGGATTCTTAATATAACTAACCTACTTAATCTCAAAACCACTTGAATCTAAGGAAATTAAATAAAATAAAAATAAATTGAAATTAAATCAAATGAAAGCATAAAGTTATTATATAAACATAAAAAGTTCTTTAATACTTTGTTGATGATTACAACCATTACTAATTATTACAAGAACACTATAATACTTATACAATAATCATACAATACTATAAATTAACATACAAATATAACTAGATATTATGATAAATATATTACTATAATATGAACTTAATATTTGTGTAGGAGATAAGCACTTGAATTCTTATTATAATTATTATGTTGGAACTTTCAAACCTAATAATATGTCTCCTTTGGATATGAAAATATGCACAAAATTATCATACTTTTAGAATAAAAAAGTTGCATTATTTATATAGTACTATAAGAGATTATGAGCATGATAAATAAATATTCATGAAATCCATGAGAAATATAGTATTTTGATGGATTACATCCCCGATAAAAAAGCTTACTTGGAAATGCATCCTAGAATTGAAAAATCTAGAAAAGTGTTTTAGTGAATTTTGACATCAAACCAATGGAAATAGTTTTATGAAGAACCGATGGACAAACCCAAAAAAGCGCTAAAGGGGAATTTTGTTGGAAATTTCCTAGTTGAATTTGTGAAATTTCGTGGAAATTCGACAATGGATGCCCAACAAAATTCTACCAAAGTTCACTATCAAAATTTTTTGTCCACCGGTAGGTATTGTGATAGTTATGTTGACCTCATTTTGAATGAGGTTTAACATAATTTTCAATCTTATTGATTATGATACCTAATCTTAGATTAGGGATTTCCTATTCAAGCACTTAGGACACAATACATGGTGACCTAGTGAGTCCTTTTAGAAGTTAGCCTAACCTAATAGGATTAGGTGGACCCAAACAAAACTAAAATCTAAATAAATGATTGAATCAAATAAATTATAATTTAATCTAAATCCAATTAAGCTTAAACTAAGGTAATTGGGATTCTTAATATAACTAACCTACTTAATCTCAAAACCACTTGAATCTAAGTAAATTAAATAAAATAAAAAAAATTGAAATTAAATCAAATGAAAGCATAAAGTTATTATATAAACATAAATAGATTTAAAACTAAATCCAAATGAAGATCAAAGATGGTCAACCATTTTATAGAGAGTTGACTTTTGTGGGTCCCACTAAGTCAAAGGTCAAACCCCCATATTTGACAACATTAAATTATCTCAAAGGCTCAAAATCATCAAACGAACTTGTCTAAATATAAATCTAAGTAAATTTAAACCCAATAAGGCCTTAATTATGTTAATTATATCACTTAATCTAAATAAGCCTAAATGGACCTTATGGAACTTAAACTAAAATTCTATCAAAATCAATTCAAATTAAATATCCAAAATAATTTTAAAATTATTATTAAACATGAATCAATCCATTATAGGGTTTAATTTGATCAATTTGGTAATTTTTGAACCCATGTTAACCTATTAAGCCCAATTTTGAATCAAAGTGGGTTTAAATCCAAAATTAACTTCAAGTGAAATAAAATTAATTAATTCAAAGCATCCCAAATACTTAAATAAACAAAATTAAAGCTTAAACCTAAATTAAATTCATCAAATGGAATAAATCAAACTAAATGAAAGGGAACAAACGCTTAAGTGAACTAACTTAAAGTGTTTGTGCCTAAACCTAATGAGTTTGTTGACTCGTGAATCATCTTAAATATGATTTAAATAATTAATTACTAATTTAAGTAAATAAATAATAAAAATTATTCATGGTTAGCCTAATCCAAATCAAGCTAAACTCAAATGGACCAAATGTGAGCATGTGAGCTTAAACCTACACTAATCACATTACAATATACCTAGACTCATTCTAGGATGAGTCTAAGAGGATTGGTAGCCAAACTTGAGAGAACTGAAAGATCTTAAATCAATATAAAAGGATAGGAATATGCCATGAAAAAGTGATGTGGAACATGAAGATAAATCTTCTCCAATCTAAGACACTTCTCCATTCCTCCTCTACTCATCATTTTAGTTAATTTGGAGTGACCCCAATTGGTTTACCAACTCTTGGAGCTAGCCTCCAAGGGTGGAGATCACGAAGGCCAATTCCTATTTGAACTCTCATAAGGAAGCTCTTAGCCATATGTAGAAGAAGAGAAGAGAGAACCTCTCTTGGAATTCTGAGTATTCACACACCTTCCTCAAGAGAACAAAGAAGAAACCACCATTTTCCTTATTCCCACACCACCAGCAAGCTGGATTTCAATCAATGCCATCAATGAATAGAAGGAGCTTGGCCTACAGAGCAATCAATGAGGAGGCAATCTAATTCCTTACACCTAGAGGCTCGTCACCACATCTCCATGAAGCTACCCAAAACATTTCCACCATCGAGGATTGACATTGGTGAGGTATGTCTCAAACTCGACCTCTTATTGAATTTAGTTTGGTCCTTTATGATGGAAGTTTGATCTTAAGTGAGATCAAACCATATAAGTGTGTTCAAAATAGAGTTCTGATCATTTTGCAATCGAAACATATTGAAATCCTCCCGGATTGACATATTTTAGCCTTGAAATGGATGGTCCATAGCGATCACCGATAAAATAGGAACAAAATCTTTGTCATATGTTCTTTCTATTTAGAATGGACGCTCGATCTAATCACATGATTTAATTTAAATCTTTTAAGAAATGAAGGATTAAATCGACCATCCGATCTTTGATCAAATAACTATAAATAAGCGTGTGGTCTCCATCCATTATGTGGATCCCAAATGGTACAATGGCACTATGTGGAAAATAGTATTGCAAGGTTATTACAATTTTAAAATGAAATTTTTGATTTTACGTATTTTGGAACTTACATAAAATCCTAAAAGCCTTATTAAATCATTGAAAATAAAATACTTAGCCAAAAATAAAATAGGGCTCTATGGATTCATCTCACTGGGAGAATCCATTAAACTAAAATCTATAATTTTATTATATATTTTGAGTTAATTTGAGTTTAATTAAAAATAATCAAACCTAAATTAAATGCAAACCCTTAATCCAATTAATTTGAAACTTAGGAAAATTGAAATTAAGATTAAAACACATCTTAGATAAATTTCTCAAGATTTATTGGAAAGTAAATCCATAAGTATTAAATTTTCAAGCCATAACATTTAATTTAATGAAATAAATTAAAATTAAATCAGGAAAAAATAAAAATTATGGAATTAGCCTTAATTAACACAATAAACTCAAGTGAATTTAAACACACCGCAAAACTCACAAAAACCTCATAATCCCCAAAATGACCTTAATTAAGGATTAAATTAATTAATTAATTCAATTAATTGATCTAAACTTTGAATAATCATAATAAATCAACCAAAATTTCAAAAAATCTAAATGAACCTTCTATAGATTCATTTTAATAGGGGAATTTAAGAAAATTAAAATCTTAATTAATTTTATCTAATTTAGGATTAATTTAGGTTTTATTGAAATGTTTAAAATCTTAATTAATCCTAAATTATATATCTGATTAAGATGAAAATTTAGAAAACTTAAATTGGCAAGGAACACCACTTGCCAGAAATTTTTCAAGGCCAAATGACCTTTGGATTATAAGTTATTGAATTTCGAATCCCTAGGTCAATTTAAATAAAATAATAAAAAAAATTATGAAAATTATAAAAATTATAAAATAATTCAAAATAATTTCATTAACATCATAAACCTAAGAAAAATGTTTTAACCCTCAAGTTAAGTAATTTAATTAATTATGCATTTAAGTATTAATAAAATGATTAAGAACATAAAAATCAATCAAACTTTAAATAATCTAATTTGTTAAATTTATAATAAATAAATTCATCAATTAAAATCAAAATTAATCAACTTTTGAACTTTATACCCAAATCAAGAAAATAATTAATATTAAAATTACTTTTGGTCGATTTTAATGTTATGGAATATTGATAATTTCAAATGAAAATAAAAGATATTAATCAAATTATTTAATCAAAATAACCTAAAAGTTGAAATGGCCTAGGTTAAGTTTGGTATGCAAAGTAGTCTAAGTTTCCTTGGTTATGATTGATAAAAAAATCTCACCATAAGGGATTAAATTAAATAATATAATTTTCACATATAAGTGAATAAGTCATCTTAAGTTACAAAATTAAGGTATAATGAATCACTTAAATGATAAAATCACAACTTATAAATCAAATTTAAATTAAAATCAGTTTTGAATTACCTAAGTTAACCCATTTAAATCAACAAACACTTAACATTGATAAAACAAATGAGTGAAATTAATTCAATCAAATAAATAAAATAATTCAAACACATAAGATTAAATTAACATTTAATCAAAAGAAATCAAAAGAAACATAAAATCAAATATAAAGTTAAGTTATAAAAAATTATATATAAATTAAAGAACACAAAATGAATTAAAACACATGAAAGTAAACAAAACTAAAATAAAAATCAAATTAAACTTAATTACTCAATCACGATGACATCAAATTTTAATTAAGATTTAAAAAAACAATTTAAATTTAAGTAAAGATAACAAATCAAAGTAAAGAAACATTAATCAAAGTAAAAGAAATGAAATAAGAATGAAGTAAATTCAAAATCTTAATAAGATTAGGTTTCATAAACTCTAAATCTTAAAAAGAAAAGTTAAAACAATAATCGCATCAAACCCAATTTAAACTAAACCATATAAATCAATTCCAAAAAGACTAATTAAGATATTTTAAATATTAGATAATGGATGAAAGTTTTCATTCTACTAGAATTTAGGATAATAGAATAGAATGTGTTTTGTCCAAAATAGAATTTATTTTATTTTTCATTCTTTAAAATCTAAACTTCAACTTTAACATAAAAGTAAACCTAAAAATAGAAATAAACTCATAAATTAATTAAATCACTTAAATTGAAACCACCTAATAAAAAACTGAAAAAATTTTAAGAATAAAATAAAGGAAATCAGATAAATGAAAATAAAACTTTTCATAATTAGTGATCATATGGTATATAGTTTGGACACCAGGTGCATAGAGCTACTAGTCCATAGGAGGTCTTGATACCTTAAACTTCTGGTTTAATAATAACACATACAAATGAAGTAATGTTATGAAAAGTAAAAGATTAAATTTTAAATTAAACCAAAAGTTAAACTTAAAAGGCTTAGTAAAGTCATACCACACAAACTCTTTCTTGAACACTAGATTGTTAGGTCACCAATCTTAGACATAGGTTAGGCTGATGATGTGTGACATTTTGTGATGTAAAATATATATTTTTATTTTGTGATGTAATGTTTTAGATTTGATGGCTGGGATTGTTTGTCCACTAGTTTGGATGTTAGAACAATTTTTTAGACTAATAGTCTTTTCTATAGGGGGCTATGTTAAAAGGGACTACTATAATAAAATATATATAAATATTGTTTGTTTGTAGGTGCTTAAGTCTATAACCATAACTCAATAGATTGTGGGCTTGGCAAGCAACTAATGCTATGCCTGTATATTTAAAATATAAACTATTGGTGCATATGTGTATTTCTTGACATTTTTTTGTAGGGTTAAAATTTATTTTAAAATTTTAAATTTTAAAATATAATTTAATCATAAAATTAGGTTATGATCTATGGGGTATAGGAAAAGTAGCTTACTTAGTTATTGTTGGTGGCCCCTATGAAGCTCATAGGGTCCCTAAAGAAGGTGGTGATCTTGGAAGAAAATCACATAGATTAAACTTTTAAGGGTTGTATGAGTACAAAGCTGGTTGCCCATTTTCTCTTTCTTTAATGTACAACCCATCCATCCGCATTGGCTTGCTCTATTAATTTATTTGGCTTGATTTATTTTGGGTGTGTAATAGAAATTGCTTACTTTTCTAAATTTTTTTTTGTGTGGTGTGTTTTTGTAATGAAATGCCTAAAATGTTAGGCTCCTAGAATAAATTAAATTTTTTACCCCACTAAATTTAAACAACTCAAATATAAAATAAAAAAATTTAAAGTCTCTCATTAATTAGAAGCCTTAAGTATAACTTAAAAGTAACTACAAATAATTAGCTTTTGTGAAACATGATAGCATATTATTCGTTCCTCTTAAATTAGGCATTTCACTCATTGCACATAAGGGGCCATCTGACCTATGAAGATGACCACCCTTCTTAGGGAAGTGTGTCTTCTCTTTTTGATTTGGCTTATGACCAATCCTAACTGTATATATCATTGTTGGCATGAACTATATGCCACAAGCCTTAAAATGAATCGTGAGTCAAAATATATAAAATAAAATGTTGTTTTAGTTAGGTACATAGCATACCAAACATTATCTTAGGGTTAGGCATTGAGTTAGGCCCTTAGTTTCCTTCATAAATGCAGCCTATCCATATTGCATACATAAGACTAGACTCAAGCTTTTTAAAATCGCATAAGTGGTGTTAACTGGCAGCCCTTCCAAGCGGGTGATACATTTAGAGAAGTCAAGGATTGGTTTATTTCCTCATGTGAGAAAAGATCCAATAATTCCCATAATATAAAATAGGTCAACCCTTTGACTTATGTCAAAAACACTTATAAGCTTAGGCTCTAAAGCATCCTTCTAAGAACAACTCTTCAAATCCTAGACATTTTTGTAGTCTTGTGTTGTTAGAATCTAAGTCTTAAATTTCTAATAAAATACTAATTCAAAACTTTATTAAATTAAATCTCAAAGTTATAAAGCCCAATGATAGGTTAGTTGAAATACATAATTGGCATCCTAGAATCTATAGGCATTTTCTACTTAATCTTGATTAATCTACAAACGAACTCTTTCCCCTTTAAATATGTTTTCTATTGAATTTCTAAATTACCGTTCTTTTAAGACAAGATTGAAATCCATAGAAATAAAAAAAAATTAATCAAGAGTATTCTTTGGAATAGTTCTTTTATTCTTAAGGTGTAATTAACTATACGGGCTTGCCCTTATAAAGAACTGCAAATCCTATAATAAAATAAACCTTTCTACCTCTCCATATAGTTCAAAGGAAAAATCTTTGGTATATCGAAGACCCATCAATCTTAAGAGTCTTTATTCAATAATTAAATCCATTATAGGATGACATGTTTATCTTTTGAGATAATATGTTTATTTCTTAATAATGTATTTGATTATCTAAATGATATATTTTTAAAATCTATGTAACATCACAAAATTCTTATATATAGATTTTTCTAGTGACTCCATTGGGGACTAGTTCCTCTTTCCATTTTTAGAAATAGATTTTTATTTCTATACATCTGCAATGTACTTGTGTTTTTCATGGGTCAAGATTTTCTTTTATTCCATTGGGTATCTCTCCATTTAATTCTTGGTAGAGTATATTCAACTTCCACTAAATGGAGAATCAAACTTCCCTTTTTACTGAAATCAAATAAGAGGATTTTATAACTACTATATTTTCAAAAATAAAAATTTTCTTTTAAAAACTCCAATCATAAAAAAAATGGCTAAATTTTCCTAATGGGTCAAAAGTTGTCTTCTTTTGACTACATTATGCTAATTAAAAACTCATTATAATTTGATTAAAAATTTCTATTTGAAAAAATAAAAAAATGGTTGGACAGCTTATTTTAACTGCTACATCTAGGATTAGCTTTTTTGTTGATAGTAGTAGATTACCTAATGGCTCTATCATCAAGTTTGAAGTTGGTTTTAAGATTTGAACATTACCACTAATCATGTGACTCTTGCTCCTATTATTGATTGACTATTAAGGATAAGAGTACTCTTGCCACTATGGAAATGGCCATGGAGACCTCAGGAGATTCAACAAGCCCTATGTTGAAGAAAGAAAATTTCTTATTGTAGAAACACCTGATTTTCTCTTTCCCAATATTTTTGAAATAAGCTCTACTTTTGAGCCTTCACTAATGACTAAAATCCAAAAGAAAAATAAGGGTAGAAGGCTTAGAAGGTAGGCCCTTAAGAAGAGGAAACAAAAGGAAATGATAGAGATTGAATAAGCAAGGGTGAGAAAGGGGTTTACCATTCCAGATACTTCCCCTCTCCTAGAAGGTAGCATATTCTACCTTCTTTCTATGCTTTAGGGAAATGAGGATGTATCTAGAATTATGAGTTCTCCACCTCGCCCCTTTTATAATAAAATAGACAAAACTTTAGAATGGTAAATAGGGAAGCTCATAGTAGATTACACTAGATCCTTCGTAGAACTCCTGCGTAATCTTCTTACACTAAAGAAGAGTTGCTTAGGATTATGAAGGGACAAGTTTCTAGAGAGCTAGAGAGAGAAGTCTTAGGGAGATCTATGACCACTGAAAGTAAATGAAATAAAAAGATGATCGTCCTTAATAGAAGAAGATCTTGTCACCTTATGCCTATTATACTGGATTGATTTCATCACTTAGGTAGGTCACTAACTTGGCATATGGGTGAATTAGCTAGTGTAAGAAGAGATAGAGTTATCCTTAGAAAGGAAAGCAGGAGGGTTAATGTTAGGAAAGCCCCATTAACCCCTGAGCTAAAAACTCATTCACCATTATGGTCAGGAAGAACACCTGTAAGCTGGCCTATTGAAGAAAGGCCTTCATCACCTTTGCTTAGACCTCAAACTGAAGGGCCTTTTTCATTTCATACCTCAAGTAGAGAGATAGAGTCACTTCACCCATTTCCTTATAATAGAGAAATTGTAGATGAGGGACACTTTGGTTTAGAAGCCACTCTACCTCTAGAGGAAGTTCTCGCAATCCAAGCAAATCATAAAAGAGAGAAATTTAAAGTGAAACTCATGGATATAGAGGAAGAATTTGAAGCTATCCTTGATAGCATGGTGTTCCACTTCATCTTACAAAAGAAGAAGAAGTGGAGTCTATTATTAGAGAATGAGATAAAGAAAAGATTAGAGCCTAAGATCTTTGATTTAGATCAGGATGACTTGATGGATGATAACCCTGGCCACCCATAGCACATATTTTTATGGTAGATACAAAGGCATCTGAAAAACAATAAGAAGAAACACATGAGGATCATGTATCTAATCCTACTCAATCATTAATCTTCAGTTATAAAAGAAAGATGATCAGATTTTGGGGATGAAAAAGAAGATGGAGGTAATGATTGCCACTATGCAATCACTCCAAAATATAGTTCCCACCTCTTCTTAACCACATTCCTTAGAAAAACTTGAAGAGTCTCATCTATATATGAGACAAAGCTTGGTTTAGGAGAGTATCACCAAGAACCTAAACTAATTGATACTCCCAAAATTGACTTTAAGTATCTAGTGGAACATCAAGTGATTGAAGCTTTAGTTCAATCCCATGGTAAGACTCTTATTCCAAAGGGTAGACCTTACCCTGAGAAATAGGATTTTGTACCATATTCGAAGAGATTTGTGCCTCCTTCTTTCAAAGTTTTTGATCGGATAGGCAATCCCAAATAGCATTCAACATATTTCCATGCAAGAACATGAAGGCGTGATGCTTTGTTATTTAGTAGTTCATCGATTTGACTAGGTTGCCTTTGATTAGTATGCAGAGATACTAAATGGTTTAATGTGCACTTTCATTAAGCTAGAAAACATGTTTGTAAAATGATTCACATAGCACCACATCATTATAGGTGAACTAGTTATTGAAAAATAAAAGCCAGGTGAATCCATTGTTGAATATATCCTGAGAAGGAGGATTCTCAATCTCAAGTGCAAGCCTCAATTATAAGAGTAAGATGTTGTAGAAATACTCCTCCAAAATATCCATGGCTCTGTTGCCTTCTTATTGAAAGATTTTACTATTAAAACTTACAAAAAACTATTAAGTACATCCTTTAGATTACAAGAAGAAGCTCTTTGGATGTAGCTCCTTAAAGATCAGCCTATTATAGAAACAACAAAACCTAGGAAAGTAATAGAAAGAAGGCAGGTAATGTTTCTATAGTAGATTAAGAAAAAGCTCCAATTTAAGTCCAAGCAGAGCATCCAGCACCTTATAGGTCATCATAGCAGCAATTATCATTACCACCCAAGAAATCTCCCACTAGCCCTTTCAATGAAAGAATGAACCAAACTTATTCTTTCAAGAGAGAGGCAGTGAGAAGAAATTTCAAAATTTTAAAGAAAAAATCAAATTTCAAGCTACTTGATCCGAAAAGACCCAAAGAAGTCAGCAAAGTGAATGAGCCATATTATTTCCCATATCATCAAATGGCAGCTCATATCATTGAAGACTGCTTCACTTTCAAGGATTGGCTTAAAAGAAACTATAAAAATGGTTTTGTGATAATTCCCAAGAAATAGCTAGTGGACCCTCGACAAGAGTCCATTAAGGTAATCATAGGTGAACTTTTCACCTCTTCTAGTTCTTCTCTTTCAAAAGAATGGGATATTGCTTTGTCCCATTCTTCTAAAAAATATTTGATGAAAAAATTTAAAAATTCCATGTGGGATCAAATGAAGACCTTGAAGAAGATCATCCAACTTAATCCGCCAGCATCACGAGAGTTAGTTCCTTCTCAACCCCATTCAGCATTATCAGATGTCCAACTGTTTGGACAGAGTGGTGAGAGAGAAATATTTATTATATCTTAGAGGATTTTGTATGATAAGGATGGAAAGGCTAGACCTTATACTCCTATATGTTTATGTACTCATTTTGAAATTATGAATAAAAAGCTTGGCCTTGAAGGCATTTCTTATGGTCTTACTATTTCAACCAATCATATTATGAATGATGTAAAACAAGATAAAAAATAAACTTCTCATATTGAATATGATGTACTTTGTGAATTATGGTCAGAGAGTGAGAGTTTTATGGCTGATTTGCAAGGCACTCTTGTGAATATAGAAGTAAAACTTTCAAATTCTAATCATTCATTAGAAAAAGACATCAGTAATGAGGAACAAATTTACATGACCCCTGCATTTAATTTAAGAGATATCATTAAAATTAATCTCCACAGTGGGCAGGCCATACCACCTCCTAAAGAAAAGGCAAACAAATTGCTGGCCAATGTCTCGAACCTCCACAGAAAGAGAAAGATCCATTAGATGAGCCACCTATTCCCAAGGTTGACTACTAGATCTTAGCCCATCTTAGGAAATGTCCTGCTAGACTCAGGATTTATGATGCCCTTATTTTGTCTAAGGAAATGAGAGAATCATTAGTCCAGGAACTACTCGACCTAGAGATATGCACGCTCAACAAGCAACTTCCTCGATGAGACTTATTACTTGAAAGAGATCCCAGCTACCTTCTCGATGAAGATTGACTCTTAGGAACCACATATCATAATTGGCCACTTTGTATTTCTATTAAGGTGGAGAACAACATATTATCAAGAGTTTTAGATAACTCTGTCACATCAGTCAATATCATGAACTCTAGGAATTTATCATTTTTTGAGAATTGATACATAAAGGTTAAGTTCAGATAAAATGATATTAAGGGTTTAAATGAAACGAGTGATAAAGCTGTAGGTTCGATCACTCTATTATTGGAAATAGAAGGATTGAAAATTGAAGTGAAAATCTATATTATTGACTCAGAGAAATCCTTTAATACTCTCTTAGGAAAGCCATGGATACAAGAGTATAGAATGGTTTCTTCATCACTTAATGAGTATATTAAATACACTAGAGATGTAGTACAATACATCATAAAAGGTAATATAAAACTATTCTTTATTCATGAGATTGAACTTTATGAAGATCGCCTATTATATGCTAAGAGGCAAGTCACTAATACTATGGAATCAAGCATTATTAAGGCATCCAAAAAAACAAAAGTAAGAAATTTAGACAAATGAACCCTAAACCCTAAATCTTGCTCTAACAAAAATTCCAATCAAAAGGATGCCTTGATAAAATTTGAGACTTTATTTGAGTCAAATAGTGATGAAGAACAAATACAAGCATTAAAGAATGAACATGAGCTATCCACTTATGAAAAATTGAAAAGGTATGTGGATACTTTGACTTTAATTCATTTTTTCAAAATAAAATCTAGTTGGAAAATCAAAGTAACCTTTTTTTTTTATTCTGAACCCAAGATTTGTCTAAAATCTATTAAAAAAATGCTATAAACATGGTTTGATTCCTAATTTTTGGCCCAAAGACATAGCTCAACACATAGAAAGCTTGTGGAATACTAAAACTAAGAAATTGTAATCCAAAGCTTGTGTTGGGTTTGGTACCATTGGACATTTGGATAAGATGAACATTATTTAATGATAAGTAATCATATAGAATCTGGTCAACTCTTTGGAAATGTGTGTGAACCTTGAAAGGGACTTTATTTTGAAACATTGCATAATCTAGATGATTGCTTAATTCAAAATGTGCCACCAAAATTTGAAGAATAAATAAAATCTATTATTGATAAATTAAAGAAAATCAACCTAGAACTTAAGGAAGACCCAAGGCCAACTTTTATTTGTTCACTTCTAGGTTCAAAAGATTCTATTAGTTAGTTGGCTTACTTTCTAAATATAAAAATTGATTTGCATTGAATTATGATGAAATGCTAAGTTTACCTCTAAATGTTATAGTTAACAAACTAGAAATTAAACCTGGTGCAATTTCAATAAAGCAAGCTCCTAGATGCATGCATCTAAAAATTGAACAACAAGTGATTTTTTAAGTTAAGAAATTAATTTAGACTGGTTTTATATGAGAATAATAATACCGCTCTTGGTTAACAAGTATCATTCTGGTAAAGAAAAAGAATAGTAAAATATGCATTTGTGTAAATTTTAGAGACATGAATAAGGGGATGAGTTTTCATTATTAATACGAACTTAAGGGCATAACCTTATTGCATGAAATATTTTCATTCATGGATGGATCATCTGGATACAACCAAATAAAGATGGCCCCAGAGGATGAAAGGCATACGATGTTCAGAACTTCTATTGGGATATTATGCTACATGGTCATTTCATTTAGTCTCAAAAATGTTGAGGCTACTTATCAAAGAGCAATGATTAGAATATTTGATGACTTAATTCATAATCAAGTTGAATGTTATATTGATGATCTAGTCATTAAAAGTAAGAAAAAAAATTTATTTATATGATTTATGGATTATTTTTTGAATGATTGAGCCATTACAACCTAAATATGAATTCCTTCAAGTGTGCTTTTGGAGTAACTTGAAAGTTTTTTGAGATTTGTAGTGAGGCACCATATAAGTGAAATTGATCCTAGAAAGATAGAAGCTATCATGAAGGTTTATATTTAAGAAGGAAGGCTAGTATATTTAAGAAGGTTTATCCAACCAAAGGCATTTACAGAAGGATTGTAATTTTATTTGGGATGAGAAATGCAAAAGTACATTTGAAAGTTTAAAATAATATTTGATGAATCCTAATCCCAAGAAAACCACAATTTTATATATTACAACTTTAGATGAATCACTTGGAGCACTATTAGCAAGTTAATGAAGAAGGAAAAAATGCCTTTTATTATCAAAGCTGTAGTCTCATCCCAATAGAAATGAATTATACACCTATTGAAAAGTATTGTTTAGCTTTGGTTTTCACTGCTCAAAAACTAAATCATTATATGCTTTCGCATGAAGTAAATTTGATTTCAAGTATGAATACTTTGCAATATCTCATAACCTACCTGATATTGTCTAGACATCTAGCACGTTGGCCTATGATTTCATTGCAATTTTAGATCACATTTATTCCTCTACATGCTATAAAGGGTCAAGTTATAGCAGAATTTTTAGCATTACATCCTCTACCTGAAGATTCTCCTTGAAATGATTTTCTTCTAGATGAGAAGATCATGACTTTAAAGGATGAAGCTAATGCCACTTGGGAGTTATACTTTGATGGTGAAAATTATCAAAGAAAAGTAAGGAATTAAATTCTTTTATCTCAAGGAAGGCAAGGATTGGATTGATTTTTATAACTCCATCATAATAGCTAACCAAATAGAAGTAAGTCCCATAGTAGGCATTCTTTTTGAAAAATAAGGATAGGATTAAGTCAATGAATACCCCTTCTCATCAAATAGACTACATGGTTAAGATTAAGTCATCAAGACCACTTTCCTATTAGTAAAAAATTTAAGGTTTAGGATTTAGTCATTAAGTCCCGTTGTCCTCATTGTAGCTATTCAAGAAGGTATTAAGCCATTGAAGGCCCCTTATGAATAGCTAATCAGATAGGAGTAAACCCTTTAGCATGCATCCTTATAATGAAATTAAGATAGGATTAAGTCATTATGATCCTTTTCCTTTTCAAGCTATTCAAGTTGTAATTAAGACATTGAAGACCCCTTCATGTTAAGTTGAATTACACTATATTATGATTTAAATCATTGAAGACCCTTTTTCTAGCTTAAAATAAAAGAAATTAAAGAGTGAAAATAAATCATTGAAGGCCTTATTCTTATATATTACACATGATAGTAATTAATTCCATGTGACCCCTACCTATTAGTCAAATTCTTGAGGTTTAGGAATTAAGTCATTGAAGTCCCCTTTTCTTTAAGATCAACTATTTTGGTTGGAATCAAGTCTTTAAAAACTCTTTCCTAATAGCTAACCAAGATAATAGTAAAGCCCCAAGTGGTATCTTTCTCTTGTTAAAATTCAAATAGTTTGGATTAGAGTAAATACCCATATTAGCTTCCCTCTAACTATTGCCTCTAGATAAGAGTAAGTATCCCTAAAGTCATCCTTTATAAGAAAAGAAAGCCTTTGAATATACTTGTAGACCCTTTCTTTAAAACTGGATAGTCATTTAGACTATATTTTGGCTAGTTTCACTTAGAAAGAGATGAGTCCTAATGCCTTCATTTTTAGTTAGACATTGAAACTCCAATATAGCCAGAGTGAAACCAAGCCCCTTGAAAGGCATTTTATCTGATTACCATGGTTGTGTTAGGATTAGATTATTCATTGCATATTTTCTTAATGACATATCTATTCTTCTTAGAAATTAAAAAAATATAAGAACAAATCATTATAAATTAAAATAAATTTAGGCATGTTTATGCCTAACTTTCACAATCAAATTCAAAAAAAAATTTGAAAACAAAACTAAAATTCAAATTCCAAACTTCAAAACCAAATTCAAATTTCTTCAATCTTATACTTGTAATCTTTATAGGATCAGTTGATTAGTTCAATCAATGCCAATATGTGTGGTGTACTCTAGTTTGTCCACCGCACATATTGAGGCTCCATTGGTTGACCTCATTTTTTAATCCAATTTAACATAATTTTCAATCTTATTGATTAGGATATATAATCTTAGATTAGGGATTTCATATTCGAGCACTTAAGACATTATACTTTGTGATCTAGTGAGTCCTAGGATTTAGCCTAATATAAGAGGACTACGTGGACCTAAACCAAACTCAAATCTAAACAAATGATTGAATCAAACAAATTATAATTGAAATATAAATCCAACTAAGCTTAAACTATGTTGATTTAGGTGGTTAATCCAACTAACCTACTTAAGCTCAAAACCTCTTAAATATAAGGAAATTCGAATAAAATCAAAACAAATTGAAATTAAATCAAATGAAAAAGCATAATGTCATTACATAAACATAATTTAAAAATAAATCCAAATGAAGTTCAAAGATGGTCAACCATTTGATAAAGAGTCCACTTATATTGGTCCCACTAGGTTAAAGGTCAACCCACCAAAATTTGACCAAATTAAATCATCCCAAAGGCTCAAAATCATCAAATGAACTTGTCTAAACATGAATATAAATAAATTTAAACATGATAAGGCCTTAATTAGGTTAATTAGATCACTTAATTTAAATAAGTCTTAATGTACCTTATTGAACATACACTTAAATTCAATCAAAATCAGTTCAACTTAAATATTCAAAATTATTTGGAAATCATCATTAAACATAATTCAACCCATTAAATTTTTTAATTTGATCAATTTGATCAATTTGATCATTTGACCCAATTGAACCCATGTTAACTCATTAAGCCTAATTAGAGTTAAAGTGGGTTTAAATTCAAAAGTAACTTCAAATGAAACAAAATTAATTAATCTAAATCATCCTAAATACTTAAATGAACATAATTAAATCCTAAACCTAAATCAATTCTATCAAATGGAATAAAACAAACTAAACCGAAGGGAACAAATACTTAAGTAAACTAACTTAAAGTGCTTGTTCCCAAATCCAATTGAAATGAGTTTGTTTGACTTGTGAATCATCTAAAATATGAATTTAATAATTAATTGATATTTTAAATGAATGAATAATAAACATTTTTTATGCTTAGCCTAATCTAAATCAAACTCAATTCAAATGGACCAATTATGAGAATGTGGCTTAAACATATACTAATCTCATTGCCATACACCTAGACACATTCTAGGATGAGTCTAAAAAGATTGGAAGACTAATTTTAGAGAACTTAAAGTTCTCAAGTCAATCCAAAAGGAAAATAATATGCCATGGGAAAGTGATGTTGAATATGAAGAAAAATCCTTCCCAATCAAAGCACTTCCTCCATTCCTCTTCTCCTCACCCTAGCTAATTTGGGTGACCCCAGTTAACCACCTCTTGGAGCTAACCTCCAAGGGTGGAAATCACCATGGCCAATTCCTATTTTTACCCCGTAAGGAAGCACTTAGTCACATGTAGAAGAAGATAAGAGACCCTCTCTTGGAATTTTGTGCATTCACACACCTTCCTCAATTGAAACAAAGAAGAAACCACTATTTCCCCAATTCCCATACTGTTGGCAAGCCAAATTTTTACCAAAGCTGCTGGCCAATAGGAGAAGCTTGGCCAATAAAGCAATTGGTGAGGAGGAAATCTAATTTCCATATCCCCACAAAGCTACTCAAAATGTTTCCACTATCGAGAATCGATGCTAGTGAGGTATGCCTCAAACTCAACCTATTGAATTCAGTTTGGTCCCTTGTGAAGGAAGTTTCAACTCAAGTGAGGTCAAACCATATGGATGCATTCAAAATGGAGTCTTGATAATTTTTCAATAGAGAATGTATTAAAAGCCTCCCCAAATTGTTGAATTTTGGCCCAGAAATACAAACGGTCTACGGTTCTCACTGGCAAGAACAAAGACAAAATTTATGCCGCCCGTTCCTTCTATTTGGAATGGACGGTTCTGATTTAACCACATGATTTGATTTAAATTTTTTTAAGGAATGATTTATTAAATATCGACCGTCTGATCTTTGATTGGACGGTTGAAAATAAACCTGTAATCTTTGTTCCTTTTGAGTTGGACGGTTTTGATTTAACCACAATTCTAAATCAAGTTTGAAGTTAAAATCAATTTAAATTACCTAATTTAATTCATTTAACTTAACTAACACTTAACATTGATAAAGCAAATGAGTGAAATTAATTAAATTAAATAAAGCAAATAATTCAAACACATAAGATTAAATGAACATTAAATCGAAAGAAATTAAAGATACATAAAACATAAACCAAAGTTTATATATATATATATATATATATATATATATATATATATATATATATATATATATATATATATATATATATATATATATATATATATATATATTAAATAACACAAAATGAATTAAAGCACTTGAAAGTAAACTTAACTAAAATAAAAAATAAATTAAACTTAATTACTCAATCATGATAACATCAACTTTTAATTAAGATTTAAAGAAACATTTGAAATTTTAATTAAAGATAATAAATCAAACTAACAAAACGTTAATCAAATAAAAGAAATGAAATAAGAAAGAAGTCTTTGAAATCTAAGTAAGATTAGATAACATTAACTCTAAATCTTAAAAAGGAAAATTAAAACATTAATCACATCAAACCTAATTTAAAGTAAACCATTTAAATCAATTCAAAAGAGGCTAATTAAGATATTTGAGATCTTAGTTTGACCCTTAGATTAGATAAAAATGTTCATTCTACTAGAATTTAGGATGATTGAATAGAATGAATTCTACCCAAAGGAATTTATTTTTTTCTTCATTCTTTAAAACCATAAACTTCAACTTTAACACAAAAGTAAACCTAAAAAATGAAAATAAACTCATAAATTAATTAAATCAATTAAATTGAAACCACCTAATGAAAAATTGAAAAAATTTTAAGAATAAAATAAAAGAATTGAAAATAAAATTTTTCATAATTAGCGATCATATGGTATATAGTTTGGATGCTCGAGGTCTCATGGCTACTGGTTCGAAAGAGATCTTGATTTGTCAAACTTCTGGTCTAACAATGACACATACCTATGGAGAAAAATTATGAAAGGTAAAAGAATTAGTTTTAAATTAAACCAAAAGTTGAGCTTAAAAGGCCTAGTAAAGTCGTATTACATAAACCCCTTTTCACACACTAAATTGTTAATTCATTAACCTTAAACTTAGGTTAGGCCAATGATCTATGATGTTTTGTGATATGAGATTTTATTAATTTATTTATGGTGTAATGTTTTTGATTGGATGGCAAGAATTGTTTGTCTATTAGTATGGATGTTAGGACATTATTTTTAGACTAATACTATTTTCTGTAGAGGGTTATGCTAAAAGGATGTAATAAAATATATAAATATTATTTGATTATAGGTATGCTTAAGCTTATAAGCATAGCTAAATAGTACAGGTGAGCTTGCAAGTAACTAACTCTAAGTCTGTATGTTTAAAATATAAACTATTGGTGTGTCGTGTGTATTTCTTGACATTTATTTTATAGGGATTAGGAATTTATTTTAAAAATTTTAAAATGTAACTTAAGCCTAGAATTATGTTAGGATCTATGGGATTTAGGAATCGTAGGAGCTCACTTTACTAGTTGGTGGTCCCCTATGAAGCCCGTTGAGGTCTTAGAAGAAGGTGACGATCCTGGAAGAAAACCCCCATAGATCGGATTGTATAAGGAAAGAGTTTGGCTACCTTGTTTCTCTTTTTTTCAGGGTGTAGAATGGTACCCAACTACATTGTCCTATTATATTAATTAATTTGTCTTGATTTTTTATTGGGTGTGCAAAAAATTACGATTTTGGATTTATTTCTATAGTGTGTTTTTGTGATCAAATGCGGAACGTTAGGCCCTTAGAAAAATTAAATTTTTTGCCCCATTAAATTTAAACAACTCAAATATAAAATAAAGAAATTTTTGACCTCACATTAGTTAAAAGCCTTAAGTACAACTTAAAAGTAACTAGAAGCAATTAGCTTTTGTGAAACATGATAGCATATTG
Source organism: Cymbidium sinense (assembly GCA_021442155.1). Lineage (NCBI taxonomy): Eukaryota > Viridiplantae > Streptophyta > Magnoliopsida > Asparagales > Orchidaceae > Cymbidium > Cymbidium sinense. The sequence goes on from CM038223.1 coordinate 41,207,403, forward strand.
TTCATTTCTCTTGAATTGGATGCTTCACCCTTGCACATAAGGGGGCATCTGACCTGTGAAGATGACCTCCCTTCTTAGGGTAGTGTGTCCTCTCTTTTGATTTGGCCTACGACCATTTCTAACTATATATATCATTGTTGGCATGAACTACATACCATAAGCCTTAAAATGAATCATGAGTCAAAATCCATAAAAAAAAAAGAAATTTGTTGTATTAGTTAGGTGTATAGTAGATGAAACATTATATTAGGGTTAGGCACTGAGTTAGGCCCTTAGTTTCCTTCAGAAATGCATCAGAGTAGCCATCTTGCATACATAAGATCGGACTTATGATTTTGAAAATTGCTTAAGTGGTGTTAACTAGGAGCCCTTCCATGCGGGTGATAAGTTTAGAATAGTTATGGATAGGTTCATTTCCTCAAGTGAGAAAAGATCCAATAATTCCCATAATATAAAATAGGTTGAGCCTCTAATTTATGTTAGAAACACTTGAAGGCTTAGGTTCTGATGCATCCTTCTGAGAATAAGTCTTCAAATCCTAGGTATTTTTGTAATCTTGTGCTGCTAGACTCTAAGTCCTAGATTTCTAATAAAAATACTAATTCAAAACTTTATTAAATTCAATCTCAAAATTATAAATCCCAATGATAGTTTTGTTGAAATTTTTAATAGAAATCCTACTATCTATGGGAATTTCCTACTTAATCTTAATTAATCTGAAAAAGAACTCTTTACCCTTTAAGTATGTTTCCCATTGAATTTCTAAATTACCGTTCTTTTAAGATAAGCATTCAAATCCATAGAAATAAAAATTTATTTTTTTAATCGAGAGTATTCTTAGGAATAGATCTTTCATTCTTGAGATATAGTTAACAATAGGGACTTGCCCTTATAGGGAACTATAAACCCTCCAATAAAATTAGCCCTATTTTACCTCTCCATGTAGTTCAGGGAAAAAAATATCTAGTATATTAAAGACCAATCAGCCTTAGGAGTCCTTGTTAAGTGATCAAATCCATTATAGAGTAATATGATTATCTTTTGAGATAATATATTTATTTCTTAATGATGAATTTGATTACTTAAATAAGTACCCCCAAGATCTGTGTTGTATTCCAAATAAATTTCCCAGAGGTTTGTAGTGAACTTAGATGTTGACCTCACTTTTGGAGTCAAGTTGACTACCCATATCCTAGATTTATGATTCTTCTAGATACTAAGACTTCCTTAGTGCTAGAAAAGTTCTAATGATTGAGGTGACACCAAACCCAAGCCTAGAGACCTCTAGGTACAACCCTAAGGTTAGAGCTTATCTTAGGGTAAGTGAAACCTCACCTACCCCAAGGCCCAACCAAATTCCATATCAAGCCAATTAACCAAATTTATACCAAATGATTACAATCCAAGCTCCAAGACAATACTAACTTGACCTAAGCTCAATTTGATTCATCTTAGTTCGACTTGGCTAAGTTGATCCAACATAACCTTTTTAGACTCAAGATCAAATAAACATTATTGAAATCTAACCATCTAAAATCATTTGAACTCCAATTAGATATGATTAAACTTTAACTTCAATTTAAATGAATCAACCTAAGTCAACTTAGGCCTTAACTCGAGTTGATCCATTTGAACTCCATAGGGCTAAAACCTTATTCAACTTGGTTCGAGCTAATCAAACTTGATCCAAACCTCATAATTTTTCTAAAGGCCCAATTGAATATCATAATCTATTCCAATTCATGCAATCAAGCCAATCAACCTAATTAACCCAAGTTGACCCAAATTGACCAATTTGACCTAAAGAGTTCAAATGGGCCAAAATTTAATCTAGCTCAAATCAATTGCAATCAAGACCTTCAATCAACTCTAAATTCATCCTTGAATGCATTCCAACCTTCATATGACCCCAGTGGAACACAATCAGTCCAATTGGGCTACTTGATCTAAATTTGCCAAAATGATCAAAATGGATTAAACTTCAATCAAACCCCAATTGGACTAAATCAATTCATTCAATCCATGTTAAAATGATTGTTGATCATCATCGATCATCCAACTCCATCCAATTGAACCTAGTGAAACCAATTTGACCATCTTAACCTATTAGACCCAAATTGAACTAAAGGGCCAAATTGGACCAAATCCCATTCTAATCCAAATTGATTGCTTCAATAAATTAGTGATTGAGTATTAAACACAATGCAGCCATCAATTGAAGCCAATTTGGTCAAATGAACCCAATTGACCCATATGACCCAAATCTAAAAGGTCAAATTGAATTAAATCTTATTATAATTCAAATCAATTTAAACCAACACCTACAATTACTCCCAAATGATCAATTAAATATAAATCAACCCCTCACCCAAGCTAATTTGATTAGTTTGGCCCATTTGGCCTAAGTGAATATATATGAGCCAAATTCACATCCATTTCAAATTAGATCAAACTAATTGTACCAATGCATTCTAAATATCCAATTAAACATAATCCAATAGCCTTCTTGACCCAATTTGGTCAATTGGTCAACTTAGCCCAAATAAACCCAATTTGACCTACATGAGTCAAGTTGGGCCAAACCTAAGCAAACCAAGTTCAAACCCAACCAAATTTGGCATGCCTCATTTTTAAGTCCCCATTGACCTACCCAAGTGAACCTAACCCATGGTGAATTGAATTTGGGTGAAATCAAGTTAACCAAGGGTTCCAAATAAGATAAGTCCCCATTTAGAAGACCTACTCACCTCCTCTGCCCATGACAGCCAACTTTAGCTCTATTTGGACATAGACCCATCGACCCAACCTAACTCAAGGCTGTTGGTAGCAGCCCTTGACTAAGAGGAGGACCTTCTCCCCTTGGCCGGGCATTGGTCCACCTAAATAGAGGTGTACACCCCATGACAAGCCACTAAACTCACTCAGCCACTAGAGCGCCTCCACATCATTAGTCCCCTGCAACCTCCAGTCACCTACGCTAGTCTGATGATTGCCAAATATTATACCAATCCCTTGTCTTGGTTCACTTGGGTAGGAGGGTATACTCCTCCTCATCGATTCAAACTTTATAGAGACCATCCTTAGAGCATTTTGAGCAGTCCCCTAGCATCCCAGGAGACCCTCGTGTCTGCGATCATTAGTGGCACTAAGCCCCATTCAAATACGAGAGCCCCTTCTATCCAAACTCATCAAACCTCCACCAAAGTCAAATTAATTCTTCACAGACCTTCACCTCACTTAGGTGAGTCAAAATGAATTGATTCTTGATCGATTCGGGCACCGAAAGCACTCCAAGACCAACTCAACAAGCTTCATGGTGGTGTTTGATCGAAAGAGCAATCAGTAGAGAAGGCAGCTTGCAAGCTTCTCAATAGGGCTACATCTCTTCAAAATAAAGTTACCTCAGTTAGTGGACTGCCAGTCATGTGCTCCAGCAAGATAATTTTTGGCCAACCATAGAAAATTGTAGGATTTTTCATCCTTTATGAAAGAAATTATCATTTCATGCAAATCTCACCATAGGATCCCCTTAGAATAACACATTGATCATTTTGGAGTCAAACTCATCATTGAACAAGCTTTGATGAGCTTGGATTGAGTAGTGAAAGGCAGGCGATGCTCTTCCACCGTAAGAAGATGGTGGATCATCGATCATCCATTTTGTGTGATTAGGATGAAAGGTTGTAATTAATCATACTAGATTTTTTGCATTTGTTTATAAAAATCATGGGATTAATCTCTGCCATTTGATCCATGATCGATGACAGAGATGAAAGCACATCCACCGTCGCTAAGTCAATGCTTTAGATGGTTTAAATAACAAATCCCATAATGTCACATGGAAAGCACTACCGCATCAGCATCTGTGTGGCACTAACTATGTAATTGAATTAATTAGGGTATAAAAAGTATTTTAACTAACCATAACTTTAAAAATTTATAACTAATTATAAAAATAAAAAATACTAATAAACCCATTTGGAAAGCTTGGATAGAGGAGAATCTAAGAAAAATAAAATCTCCAAATATTATCCACTAGATAGCCATTAAGTATTGTTTAAAGTTTTAAATAATTACCTTAATAAAGCTCTAATCAGTTGATTAATTAACTTGAGATTTGGCATGTTGAATATATGGGATGACCTTTGCCTCTCATAATTTTCTTGGGTTAATTTATCAAGTGGATTAAGAGAGTCAAATATTTAACCCCTAAATTCCTCTTTTATGTATTTAATAGTTATTAAAATCATGAAATTTATGAAATTGATTAGAGAAGGTTAATTAATCATGAAGACAGTAAAAATGATCAGAGGTAATAATTAGGACCCCTCATTCTAATTATTTTTCAAAATTCTCCTTAGTGGTCATAATTAATTAATTAATTAAATGATTAAAATGTAATTCATAAAGGTAAAATCATCATAATCAATTTAATTAACCAAGATGCCTAATTGAATCTACCTTATGTGGATCTTTAATGAAATCATGATTTTCCATGGGTGTGGAGAATTATAATAAAAGTAATTAGCTTAGTTCTCTTAACTTAATTAATTATTAAACATGGGCATAATTGCACTAGAATCCCTAGGACATTGCAAATTTTATTTTGCAAGCATTTCAACATGATTTATGGGCTCTTGCTTAATAATTAATTATATTAAAGGATTTCTTTTGGGAGGGAAATTAAATGGATTATTAATGAGGCCAAACTTAATTAATTCATAAAATATACTTAAATTATCTTTAAATTTATTAGCAAACAAACATGGAGATGGGTTGAATACTAACTTTCACTTCCCTACTTTAGGATTAAATAACTCAAAACCATAAAACTAAAATCCTAAAGAGACTTTGATTAGGCTTAAGGTATGTTTATTCAACATCATTGTCCTTAAGTTTTAATAAATCCAAATATGTCATTTGATAATGTATAACTATTTTGCTTCAATTATTATAAATTTGTATGTCTTATGTTTCATACACTCATGTTTTATATATTTTTTTAAAAAAGATATGTTGCATTCAATTACATGATATGAGAAGATATAAATATATGGAATGGATATTATCACTAATAAATCTCAAAGTAGTTTCTCTCTTTAATCAATAATCATATGTTAGTTATTAATTAAATAATTTAAATCTAAGCTTTGTATTTGTAAATTTCAATTATAAATGATAAAATAAAGTAAGGTTTACTTGTCTTTCATGTTTAAAAGGGTAACAAATTATCACTTTTCATGATTTCATCTTTGTATTTATATATGTGTATGTATTTATTATGCTAATAAGTATATAGTCGATACATCCCCGAAACACGAGCCTTTAAGTAGCCTCAAGGAGGTTCTAGATAACCTCACTTCCTAAATTTACAAAGGAATGTACTTGTATAGCTTCTTATATATTTATACATGTGTATAATATGAAATAAAACTCATTTTGTTATAAAATTCATGCCTATTCATACTTTAAGTGTGTTCATATATGTACATGTATAAAATCAAAAATGGAGAAAAAATAAAATAATGATGTATATTGATAATGAGTTAAGATAACAAAATATTGCTCATTTGATTATGATTTAGATTCATTGATCTTAATATACCTTTCATGTTTAAGTAAGATTCATTAAGTCAAATCCAAACATAGGTATAAGTAAAATTCATAAAGGTTTCATTAAAAGGCGATAAGTCATAAAAATTCATTATTTAGGATCAATCTAAGGTAAGGATTAAAGAGAATCAACTCCCTTTATTCTCTTTATAATGTTAAATTACAATTAAGGAACAAAAAACAAAAAACATATGAATTGAAATATTATCTAAACTTTAAACAACCTAAAGAATAACCACACTTAATAAGGAAATTAAACATTAAATCATTAAAAAATCTTGACCCTAAAGTCCAATTAAAGACATACCACACTTGGCCTTAGCACACACATTAGAATACTAAGCCACCAATCTTAGCACTAGGTTAGCTCAATGATTATAGTGATGTGATGTTTTATTTTATGATATAATATTTTAGACTGGTTGTTATGATTATTTGTGTGTAGTTTGTATGCTAGAATGATATTAGATTAATGCTATTTTCTACAGAGGATCATGCTTAAAGGACCGATGTAATTAAAAAAAATATAAATGCTTCTCTCTTGTAGGTGTTGTTAAGTCCCTAAGCATGATCTAGTAGGATAGGTGGGCTTGGTTATCTGAGGGCAAAGTACTAAGTCCAAATGTAAGAAATATAATAGCTTGGTTTGTATGTTTGTTAAGCTGAATACTATTTAGCAAGTGTAGTTAGATTTTTATTTATGTAAAAATGTAATTTTTATCATAGGAATAGGATTAGTGTTATAGGATTTAAAATGAGCAGTGGATAGAAAAAATTGACTTGGGAGGTCCTGTGAAGCCTAGAATGTTCAAATTCAAGAAGTGAGGATGAAGAAAAATCAAAGACCCCCATAGCTTTTCCTTTTATTATAAATTTAATTCTAATCCTAGTTGTGTAAGGGTAGAGCTTAGTTACCCGATTTCCTTTCTTTTCTAGGGTTTACGGTAGTACCCGACTGCACTAACCTCTTATTAATTTTACAAAATTGATTGTTCGATTATTGTGTTTACTGTGATTGTGTAATAGAAATGGCATGATTTTCATAGGTAATACTTTGACTGGTCACACTATCCACTAGAACTACTTGCACTAGCAGACCTCTGATTAGCAACCTCCTTCAACCTCATGTAATCAACTTACAAAATTATAATGTTATTAAAAGAAAAATATATTTTTAATAAAATTATAATTCAAAAGTAATATGTCAACTTACATGAGCTTTTTGTGACCAAATATCAACCCACTATTGGTAAACTTGATGCTATGTTCTGTTATGTAATTTTGCAATGATGGGCTCCCTTCCAAGAACTTTTACCTATAATCACTCTAATACAATTAATTAAGCACAATTATAAATTTAGTTACTATAAATAATAAATAACTCATCATCTTTCACATGTACTTAATGTATGAAACTAAGCCTCTAATATGCAGAGAGCTACCCACGCCCCCAAAATCTGATGCTCAATTTTGTTTAGTATGCTCCCTCTTTGAATGTATGATGGGGAGGCACAGGCTCTACAAAGCTTAGCCCACACATCCTCTCCAAGCCAAACCAGTTTTTGCCCAAACTTGCATATGTCAGTTAATATATCACATAAACATGTTGCACCTCTCGACTAAAAACTTCTTCTGATGTTCAAGCTGTGCTCTGACAGCCATCTAAAATCCTTCTGTAATGAAAAATATATTAATGATAATTAGTAGTGCTTTAACATTATATAATGCATTAGATATGCCTAAAGAGTTATGATAATACCTCAAATTCTCAACCACATGTCACACACTTCAACTGGCACCTTCTTCCATGAAAAATAAGGAGCATCAAATTTGCTCCTTATTATATATATCTAATTTTGTGAATGAATTCTCTGAAAGGATTGAACCTAAAAAAATATTTAAGATTATTAGCACCATAAAAATTCAAAGATAAACTTTCATGCTACCATTCAACTCAAAAAAAGTGAGTATCGTCAGTAGCTTAGTGGGAGTAGATGGATCGGTCTAATCTACTAGCATATGATGAAAGATGAGATTATTTTAATCTGTTTGCCTGCTACAAGTAAAATGGTGTAGTATCGTAAGCTTAAAAGAGTGGTAGGCATGTGTACCAGCAAGTTCAAAAGTTCTAGGTGGGGAGTTTGAAATGCATGTCGTGGTGGTGACTATGATGGTAACATGAAGACTGGGTTGTGACACAGTCTTCTTCTTCCTTCTTTAGATGCTCATAATCTACCATCATGAAATATCACCACCACCATCTGATGTCATTTATTATAATAAAATACAATGATTAGATTTGTCAAAAATAAAGATAAGTAATAAATTGTAATATGTAAAAGATAGTGTATAACTATAGTATTCAAGAGCATTATCTTAAAAAATAAGGCTTAAAAATAATATCTAAAAAATACTATGTAATTAAAGTATTTAAGAACAATATCTTAAAAAATAGGGCACAAGTATAATATCTAAAAATTGGGCACAAGTATAGTATCTAAAAAATAGTGTGCAATTAAAGTATGTAAAAAAATAGTATGTAGGAAAAGTAAAAAAAATAGTGTGCAAGTATAGTATATGCTACCAAATAAGGAGCAACTAAAGTATATAAAAAGATAATATGTAACTTTAGATCCCTACTTCTAACAAATATGTTGAAAAACATAATGTGCATAAAAGTACTAAATGAAAAGATATGCTACCTTCTAATGTGCATGTTACGAATTTTATTCTGATGATTCACTAAAAGTTGAATCGTATCATTCTCGATGTCCTCATTCTTAGATTAAATAACATCCTCATAATTAGTGTTAGTATCAATCAAGCTTATTACTAGCTAAACATCATCAACAAAATCTGCCTTCTTATCCACTTGGTGAGCAAGCTTAATAGCATTTTAAACTTCTACTACTCTAGATTTGATCTTAATTACCATTGTCCATTCCATTTTCTCTTTTGTTCTTCCTACAGATCTCAAGTAATACACTTGACTTTCTTGATGTATAAGGTAAATGATCAAACTTAATATATTTTCTAGTCAACTTTACTTTAGTATTCTCATATGACTTATGCTTCCTTGTTCCTTTATTACACATAAATCAAATCATTAATAATTAAGTAGAACTACATTCCTTTCCTTTGATCTAGAATACTGTTGGATTCACTTGAACCTAATCAAAAGATAAAATAAAATCAACCCAAATAATTAAACCATTTAAATGAAACCCTCCTCAAAGTTGAGCATGCTTCACACATAAAAAATTCTAACTTAAAGCCATAGCTAAGCATACCACGCAAACCTTCAAATCTCACACATTAGTCTAAGTCACCACTTCTAGCTTTAGGTTAAGGTGATGCATGGTTTGATGTTTTTTTTTTATTTTGTTTTGTAATATATGTTTTAGATTAGATGTTAGGATGTATGCTCATAGAATGAATGGTAGGGCAATCTTAATCTAACCATTATTTTTGCAGGGGATTGTGCTTAAGGGGAGCTATCATAAATAAAAATATAAAAATATTTTTCTTGTAGGTGGTTATACCCCTAAGCATAATCCAATAAGCCAAGTGGACTTAGTCACCCATGTGTGGGGTGATAAGTCCAATATACATGCTCAAGATTTGTGTGGTTTTTTTAGCTAATCTCTATTTTATAGTTATTAGTTAGATTTCCATTCTTTTCCTTTTCATATTAATTTATGCAATTGGAATTTTAGAATGATTGTTATGGGGATTAGGATGAGCATTGGTCATAAGATCCTATCTTATGCACCATGTGAAGCCATGGAGCATCTACCTTCTAACCATCCAAAAGAAGAAACCAAAGAAGAAAGAAAAAAAGAAGAATGAAATGAAGTTTGAAGACCCCCATAATAATGAATTCATTGCCTAATTGTAATTTAATTCATTTGTAATCCGGGTTGTATAAGGGTAGAGGCCGGCTACCCAATTTGTTATTTTTAAGTTTGTGCGGTGGTGCCCAACCACAATAACCTTTTATTCCTTTTTCGATTAGCTTTATAAATTGATTGATGATTTGTTTAGCTTTTGGATTAAGTGGCATCATTTTCCTAGTTTCTTTCTTGCTTTATGTATGGCATGGATGTGGATTAGGTTCTTTAGGGAAAAATAAATCTTTTACCAAACTTAACAACTCAAAATTAAAAATAAAGAACTCATAACTTCATCTAAAAATTAAGTTTAAAATCAAGATAAAAGAATTAATAGGCCCTTAGCTAGATGAGTATTTCTTTTACAATATCATGTAGAACAACATCTTATTTCACTCTTGATTGGATGACTTCCACCTTTGCTAGAGAAACTTGGCTTGACTTATGAGAGCCATGGTGGAAACACGCCTCCTCCCTTCTTGCTGATTTTGGCCAATAACTTTATTTCTCATGCATTAGGCATATGAATCCTATTAGCCTGAGTCAAAATAATTGTCCAAAAATGAAAATAAAATGAAATTTAAATTACATTAAATTTAGATCATTTGAAGTATGTCCTTACATGATCTAGTCTCTTTAGGGAGTGAGTTTGAGGACTTGGTCTCTTTCTAAATAAATAACATCCTAGCCATCTTGCATAAGCATAAGACTTGCCTACATGTATTTAAAATCATAGGAGGAGTTAATTGGTGGCCACCCCCAAGCGGTTATAAGTCCAAGAAATTGGGTGGTTTATCCTCTCTTGTGGAGGCAAACCAAATACCCATTTTTCACCTTAGATTTAGGTTGTGCTTTTGGCCCTTGTTAAGGCTCCCTAGATTTAGGTTATGAGGTTGCTTCTCCCTTTGTGGGCCATAAGCACAATTCCTCACCTCTTAGGCATTTCTTTAATCTTATGTTATGGAAACATAAGTCCTAAATTTCTAATGAAAAATGCAACTCAAACAAACTAAATCAATTTTGAAAATGTAAAGCCCAACTATAGGATAGTTTGAGATGCTCGCTAGGTTTCCTAGTATCATGGGCATCTCCTACTTATCTTCCATTTTAGCTTCGATAATAACTCCCTCTCTTTGATGAATCTCATTTGATCTTCAAAAATGAACTAATCGATTGGTAATCTTTTTCTATTAAAATCTTTGAAGATAATGATCATTTACTTTAATTGAGAGTTTTCTTAAGGAATCCCCATTCTTTAGGATGTAATTAACTATGGGGGCTTACCCCTGTAGGGAACTTAACGAACCCAGTTTAAAATAAACCCTGCTTTACTTTTCCATGTAAAGTAGGGGAAGAATCTCTAGTACATATGCAAACCCATCATCCTTAGGAGTCCTTATTGAGGTGATTAGGTGTATTAAAGGGTAGTCACTCCTATCTTTCAAGATAGTGCACTATTCCTTGATGATGTACTTGATTACTTGAATAAGCACATTTGTCGATCTGCATGGCATTTTGAAAAGATGAATTTTTATATTCTTGTCTTTCAACCAACAGATTTGAAGGCAACCCTATATAGAAATTTATCTAAACCCATAGATTTTTCTAGCGACTCCGTTGGGGATGGTTCTCTCTCCATCTTTAGTGAATGATCATTGTCTTTGAGTATCAATAATGGGGTTGTACTTTGGTATGAATCCAAGACTATATTTCTTTTCATTGGCACTTAGCTTATTTCATTCTTAAGTTGAGTTAGCCAACATCTTTAGGTTTTTGGACCTCACTCCATGTTGGTCTTAAAACCCACATTGGGTTCTCCAATGGGTAAAGATAAAAAATATCTAAATAAAAATAAAGCATTTAAAGACTTCCTCCTTATCGTTCTTATGATAAGGAAAGGTTCATTCCAAAATAATAAAGTCAAAATAAATTTTTCATAAGAACTTTGCTTTTCAAAAAGCACTTTTCAAAAAAATGCATTTAATAAAATATTTTCCACAAAAAATTATCACCCTCATTTAACAATTGTCATAATTATTACATGTAGGGATTTTCAAGAATAAAACTAACAACCTATTTTCCAAAAGCACAAATGAATAACTTCCTTCAATTCATTTTGATGAAGATTTCATTTTCAAAATAAAATGAACAATCATCTTTTCATAAATCATAATCAAAAGTAAAGTTTTCAAAAAGCATACATGAATCTATCCATTCAATATATTCACACCTATTGAATGGAAGTTTCATTTTCAAATAAATTTAAATTTTCCAAAAGCACAAATGAACATCTTCTCTCAATTCACTTTGATTAAGATTTCATTTTTCAAAATAAAATGAACATTCATCTTTCCAAAAATCAAAATCAAAATCAAAATCAGGAAATGAAGTTTTTAAAAAAGCACTCATGAACCTTTCCATTCAATACACTCATACATATTGAATGGAAGTTTCATTTTCAAATAAAATTAAAATTTTTAAAATCACATATGAACATCTTCATTTAATATACCTAAATTTATTAAATGAAGATTTCATTTCCTAAATAAAAATTATATCATTTGGAAATACCACTTAAACATATCTCACATGTGATTAAGTTGGAATTCCTTCTTTCAAAAAGTAATAATCAGACACCGAATAAAACTTTTACATTTCAAAAATAAGATTGATTCCCATTCCTACATACCCAAATTTGTTGAATGGGGCCCTCTATTCAAAAAATTAAAACTTAAACAATCATACTTTCAAAATTGTAAACACATTTGAAACTTCATTTAACATACCCAAATTTGTTAAGTGAAATCTCCAAATCTAAAATCCAAAATTTTTTAAACATATTTTGGAACTTCATTTAGCATACTCAAATTTTCTAAGTGAAGTTTCCAAATTCAAAAATCAAAATGTTTTTAAACATGTTTTGGAACTCCATTTAACATACTTAAATTTGCTAAGTGATGTTTTCAAATTCAAAATCAAAAATTTTCAAACAAATTTTTTGGAACTTCATTTAGAATACTCAAATTTGCTAAGTGAATTCTCCAAAACCAAAATCCAAAATTTTCAAAACATTTTTTGGAATTTCATTTAGCATACTCAAATTTGCTAAGTGAAGTCTCCAAATTCAAAACTCAAAATTTTCAAAACATATTTTGGAACTTCATTTAGCATACTCAAGTTTGCTAAGTGAAGTCACCAAACCCAAAATCCAAAATTTTCAAACATAATTTTTTTGGGGCTTCATTTAGCATACTCAAATTTGCTAAGTGAAGTCTCCAAACCCAAAATGAAAAAAAAAAAATTCAAACATCTTTTGGAACCTCATTTAGCATACTCAAATTTGCTAAATGAAGTCTCTAAAGTCAAAACCAAAAATCTTTAAGCACCTTTTGGAACTTCTTTCCTTAGCATACCAAATTTGCTAAGGAGAAATTTTTATTTTCAAAACCAAAACACAACAATATTTTGAACACATCATTTGGAATTTCATTTAGCATACTCAAATTTGCTAAGTGAAATTTCCATTTCACCAAAACTAAGTGGGACTTCAACTTTAGCATGCCAAATTTTCTAAAGCAAAGTTTCCACTTTGAAACAAATCAAAACAAAATGAAACACCTTAGGATTTCTCTAGCATACCTAAATTTGCTAAGGATCCTACCTTTTCAAAAATCAAAACATCGAAACAAAAATGAAACACTTAGGGTTTTCTTAGCATACTTAAATTTGCTAAGAATCCTATTTTCAAAAATCAAACAAAACACACTTGGGTTCTCCACTTAACATACCTAAATTTACTAAGTGGAATTCCAAATTTCCAAAAATCAAAACAACAATTCCCCAAAAAGAAACAACTATTTTCAAAACACTTCACTTAGCATACCCAAATTTGCTAGGTAAGAAAATTCAGAATCATCAATCAAAAACAAAATTAATTGACCATTACTTTAACATACCCAAATTTGTTAAATGAGAAGGGTCCTCAAATCAAAAATTCAAATTCAAACAAACATAAACCTATGAAAGCAACCTTCTCAAAATATATGAATCCATCTTTCAACATATCTAAATTTGTTGAAGTTGGAGTCATATTCAAAATTCCTCTTTTAATCAAAAATTCTCAAATCTATTTGAACCCTACTTAACACTTCCAAGTTGTTGGATGTGGGTTCAAATTTTTTAATTCAAATTCAAAAATCTATAAAGATAGAAATCTGATACAAGCTCATTTCCTATTGCAAATTCTTACAATTAGTTACAGTGTAGTGACAGTTCAGTTTTCAGTCTTTTACAGTTATTATGAGATGGCCGATTCACAGAAGTTCATTTTCACTTTCCCCTATAGTATGGATTTGGCTTTGGACCAAGCCAACTTCCCCTGACTAGACCATACACATCTAATCCACTTTGTTAAGGGATTCGATGGAGTGAGGATTACTTGTGAGGTCACTCCCCTCACTACAGTCAGTAGGACCATAGTGACCTGGCAGAAGCCGGTCATCCGGATTGATTTACCCTCCGACTCTGATGCCTCCTCGCTGAAGAGGAAAGTAGTGGTAGTCCCACAGGCTTGATTAGTAGTATCAGTGTATCCGGTTCTTATGCATGGTTTCTCTGTGAGGGTTAGCTCCATCTCATCTATACCCTCTAAGGGTAAGGCTCCCCTTGTCTTAGGGCTTGCCTCCCCTACTTTTGAGTATGGGTCTAGCTCTCACTCCTCCCATCCTACCCGAACATAGCGTAGGAAAAAGAATCACATGATCAAGCGATACCACACCAGGATCGCTAAGGAGATGGAGGCAACCCATACTATTGAGGAGTTTCCCGTTATTACTTCACCAATGGTCACAACAAACCAATTCCATCCTCTCTTATGGGTGGGAGGAGGATAATGAGGATTCGCTCATCACCTCCACAAGTGGTGCGTGCCAAGTTACTAGGCGGAGGTTGTATGCCGCTCCGATGCTTATGCGGTAGCTTATGGACGCCGAGTCCCGTTGCTCTTGATCTCTAATCCATCATTCTCCATGGTGTGAGGAAGCATATCCACTAGGAGAGGGCTTGAGAAACCCATATAGCTCATATCATCATAAGGGAGAAGCAGAGGTTCTGTCACCAGTCGGCAGCTTCAGCTCTTATTGATTTTCCAGCTCATCGTGCTACCCGCGCCGACCATACTGACAACATCCTTCTTATTGGGACTAGTCACCATAGGATGGCAGCTCCTATTCATAGAGAGTCAGTGGTGTTTCCACCCCACCACTCTACCCCTCGTCTATCATCACCAGTCCAGGTTATAGCATCCCTAGTTCCATCAAAGGCCATGAAGGCCATATCCGGGGAGAAGCGCTCCCCGTTGGTGATCCGGCAATGACCGAGCGATCCTACCCCATCCACACCCTATGGCAAGGCTGAGTTCTTCTACTCAACCTTCTACCCCAATAGTGATGCAAAAGGAGTGGCGACCTCGAAGCATCATGGTCATCCCTTCACCAACTCTGCTAGTACAGCAGGATGTGGAGATGAAGATAGTCATTTCAGAGATTGCAAATGATAGTGTAGCTATACTAGTGATAGTGGAACATCCTAGGGTCCCCTCTCATAGCTAGTGGCAATCAGGAGTGTCACTCATCTAGTGAGTACAATCCACATATGATTGACTCTTCAGTGACAGGCGAGGTCCCGTTCCTCTTAGTGCATGATAGTGATCACACTAGTCAGGCTAGATTATTTGTACCTGCTCAGATGGATCATTTTTTAGATGAGATAGTGGCACATTAATTCATGGAAAAGAAGGAGATCTTGGGGTATGACTTGTTAGATGAAGAGAAAGTCAGCTTTGATCCCAACAAAGATGACTTATTGAGAGACTCAGCTAGAGTCTGCATGGTATACACTAGAGGATCTCTTCTCAGGGAACAACAAGCTATGGAAGGTGATGAGGTTGATCAGAAGACACCGTAGCATTAGCTCAACACCTCTGACATTAGTTAAGGTAGAAAGATGAGCATATAGATAGGATGGCATGATAGTTAGAGGACTTGTTAGCAGCAATTTCAGTGCTTCAGAAATAAGCCCCTTTAGTTCATCCTACTATAGTCGACAACAGTCAGCCTGAGTTAGTGCATGTCTTGGACCCAGTCAAGACTTTACCTCCCATTGAGCAAGTAGCACTAGCATGTATAGGAAGGTAGTGGAAAGTACCTTCATACAAAAAAAAGACATAAAATCTATGGTTGAGCGCAAGTGAAGGAAGCATTGGCTCAAGCCCGCGGAGGATCATCAGTTCCAAAGGGTAGATCCTACCTGAGGAATTTAATGCTATCCAATATTCTAAGGGTTTCATGCCACCTTTCTTCAAAAGCTTTGATGGCAGTGGAAACCCAAGGCAACAAATAGCATACTTCAGGGCCAGTTGTTGCAACGCAAGTGGCAGCGATGCTTTGCTTTTCTATCTCAACGTTAGTAGCCTAGCGGGTATTGCTTTTGATTGGTATGCCAAACTGCCCGATTCAGTAAAGATATTTGCTAAGTTAGAGTAACTCTTCATCAAGAGGTTTACTAAATCTCAGCAAAGGATTATTGTAGGTGATCTCATTGTAGCACAACAACACCCTAGTGAGTCCCTTGTTGAATATATTCTCCGATGGCATAACCTGAGTTTGAAGTGTGAACCACAGCTGTTTGAACAACATGCCATTTAGATTCTTTTAAAGAATATCCATGGCCCGGTCACCTTCATGCTTAAGGGCTTCACTATCAAGACATTTGAGAAGCTAATCAACAAAGCAGCTAGTCTATAAGGAGAGGCCAAATAGTTCCATTTCAAGATCAGTTGCCTAAGCAAAAGCCATAAAAGGTCTATAAGAAGAAACCTGGAGTAGTAGCAATGGTTAATAAGAGAAAGCAACCAGCTAGAGATCAGTCCTAGAGAACATGACCTCAACAGCCTCCACTTCCTTTTCCACCACCGAGGTAGCCCTACTGGCCTCCATAGTAGCCTCCACGGCCAGCACAACCACAACCTCAGCTATACCACCACCAACAACGGCATGCATACCCACCGCCAGGTAGCTATGGTCCACCTACTCTTTTAGATAAGTTAAACAAACCTTATTCTTTTAAGAGGGAGGCAATCAGGAAGATCTTTAAGAATCTCTTAAAGAAACCTAATTTTTAGCTACCCGAGCCTAATAGACTGGAGGAAGTAGGAAAAGTCATGATCCAAACTTTTGTCCTTACCACCGCATGCTAAGCCACATTTTGGAGGATCGCTTCACATCCAAGGATTGGCTTGAATATAGTTTCAAGACTGGTGTTGTAGTTATCCCAAAGGAATACCTTGTGGAATAACCTTGTAGTTCCATTAGGGTAATCTTTAGGGATACATGTGATAATACCAAAACCAAAGAAGGTTCGAATATTTCTCTATCCAAAACCTCTAAGAAGATCATCTAGAAGATCAAGAAGCTTTCCTTCTAGGTGCCTAAGTCATCTCAAACCTCCAACATCAAGGAAGGTCAAGTTTCCAGTGCTAACTCTAGGAAAGGGAGAGCTCAGCAGTAGCAGTAGTAGCAACAGCATGTGTCAGCCCGGGATAGCCCTTTAGTGCAGCCACTGATCGTGTTTAGCCTATAGTTGCGGTTCCACTGGCAACTTCTTCCATTTCAGTTAGCTCTTCTATTTCTTCTACTAGTATAACTCTTGTATTAGAGGATAAGAGCATCAAATCCCTTACCCCACTCACTTTACTTGATTTATACTTTGTACCCAATAATTTCAAGAAATTGAAGAATAAAGCTAATTTGAATTACATCTGTGTCACTTCTGATGGGTTATCTTCTTCTATTCATAATGATAACTCTTCAAGTCAAAATAATTATAACAATTCAGATCTTCCTCTTTTTGATTTAGAGTTGGACTTTCAACTCTGAATACTATGGATTCACCTGAGATAGACTTGGAATCATCCGATTTTGAGGGTCCCATAAGAGAAGCTATAGGTGAGCCTCATGTGCAGGTAGAACCTTCCATTACCCCGCCATAAGAGATCGTTGAAGTTAACCTCCATAGTGGCAAGGTTCTACCTCCTAAGGCAGCACATCAAGATAGAGGGAAACAAGTCATTGGTACTGAAGATCAAGAAGCCTTCCACAAGATGCTCTACCCTTGGATATGCTTGTGGAAGACCAGCCCAAGGTGGACTACAATGTCCATTCTCATCTAAGAAAGTTGTCATCTAAGCTAAGCATATACAATGCCCTTGTCTTATCCAAAGAGATGAGAGAATCACTAATCAAGGCTCTCCATGATCCTGAAATATGCCTAGCTCAGTTGACCACTATAGGTAAGGAAGTATATTATACAAAAGAAGCTCAAGGGATCACCTTCATAGATGAAGACCTTCTTCTGGGGGATTTAGAGCACAACCGTCCCCTTTACATCACAGTTGACATAGACAGGTTCAGACTCACTAGAGTTCTCATGGATTCAGGTGCATCGGTGAACATTATGAGTCTAAAAACCCTTGCCTATTTGAGGATCGACATCTCCACACTCCGAGGAGATCAAATGATATTGAGAGGATTCAATGACCAAGGTGAGCGAGCTTTAGGTTCTATATTATTACCTTTGTAGATCGGTGACTGGAAGACTGAAGCCAAGTTTTATATCATTGATTCAAATACTTTATTCACTGCTTTGCTTGGTAGGCCTTGGATACATCAGAACAAGATCGTTATATCCTCCCTTCATCAGTGCATCAAGTTCAGAAAAGATGGGATTGAATACCATGTTAATGGAGATGAAAGCCATTTTCACTTAGAGAGATTGATATTTATGAGGATGCAACCTACTATCTTCCTCAAAACACCCTTTCTCATGAACTTGGACAAAATTCAAATGCAAACAAAAAAGAAAAAGAAAATGAAGTGAAAGGAAAGATAAAGGAAATTGAAAAGAAACATAAAAGTCTAAGTGAATAAGAAATGGGGATTGAAGAAGAAATAGATCCGCATATCACATTCCACCCCCAATTCATTCCATCATATGGACATGTGGATAGGATGGTTCAACCTCCACTAGGTAGAGACAGAGGCAAAAATAGAGGCGATTCCAAAGGTGGGAGACCTCCTGGTTGGCCATCAGCCAACAGAGGTCATGTTCCAGTTCATAGGAGTACCCCTACTATTCACATAGACTTGGAATCCAGCTTAGAGGATGAGTCTAATGTGATTAGTATACTAGCCAACCCCTCTCAATGGGTTCCATTGGAGGTGACTTTGATCCGCAAGAGGAAGACCAGCCTCCCAAAAAGCAAAGTATTTGAATCTAGTTTATGTGAAACTATTAGCAAGTTTGGGAACCTTAGCTCTTACCTCACTTACATCTCAAAGTTGAAGGTTTAGTAGTTAAGGAAGTCCCTAAGTCTTCCAAAGGACATGAAGCAAGAGTTCTTTTGGGATCATCATCCTCAAGTCAAGTTGATGTAGAACTTGAGGATGACTTTAAAGAATTAATGGAATTATATTTTGATTTTTACTCACCTTGTGTTCATAATCTTATACGTAAAGGTTTAGTTCCTCACATGGTCCAAGCAGGTCAAAGAATTTTGAAAAGCTATGGAATAATAAAGGGAAGCACAATCAAGAGGATTTGGATTCAAGTGGGTCTAGTCGATGATGATTATTTCCTAGTTGTTATCAATCATTTGGAGTCTGATAGTTTCTTCTCACACAACACCAACTCTTATGAGAATGTGTGTTTAGAAACCTCAGGTGATCCAGATGATCTCCAAGTTAAAAAGGCACCGCTAGAGTTTGAAGAGGAAATTCATTCAACAATAGACAAGCTTAAAGAAATCAACCTCAGGATAGAAGAAAATCCATGCCCGACATATATCAATTCATTGCTGAATGAAGAAGAAACCAATGACTTAGTTAGGCTATTGACTGATTTTAAAGACTGCTTTGCATGGAGTTATGAAGAAATGCTCAGATTATCTCTTAATGTAGTCCATAAAGCTAGCAATAGATCCTAACTATCCCTACTAAGCAAGCTCCTAGATGCATTAGAAATTGAACAATAGTCATTTCTAAGTCAAGAAATTGATTGATGGTTTCATCGTGGAAGAAAAATATCCTACCGGTTAGCTAGTGTCATCTTAGTTAAGAAGAAGAATGGCCAAATTCATTTACATCAATTTTAGGACTTAAATAAGGCCCTAAGGATGAGTTTCCTCTTCCTATACTAGAATTAATGGTGGACATTGCCTCATCTCATGTAGTCTTCTCTTTCATGGATGGGTCTTTTGGCTATAACTAAATTAAGATGTCTCCTAAAGATGAAAGAAACACTGCTTTTTGAACCCTAATCAGAATCTTCTGTTATAGTGTCATGCCTTTCGGCCTTAAAAATATTGGTGCTACATACCAACGGGCCATAACTCAGATCTTCAATGAACTCATCCATCATCAGGTTGAGTATTACGTTGATGATCTAGTAGTCAAGAGTAGAGAAAAGGAAGACCACCTCTTTGACTTGAGAGTAGTTTTCAAGTGGTTAAGGCAATATAACCTCAAAATGAATCCCCTAAAGTAAGCATTTGGAGTAGCTTCAGGAAAATTCCTTGGGTTTGTTGTTAGACACCAGGGAATATGAATAGATCCTAAAAAGATCAAAACTATCACTGAAATGCCACCTCCTAAGAGTATAACTCAACTCAGATCCTTTCAAAGATGGTTGTCGTATCTAAGATGCTTTATCTCAAACCTATCAGGGAGATGCAAGCCATTTTCAACACTTGTCAAAAAGGATGCCAAGTTCAAGTGGGATGAAAAGTGCCAACATGCCTTCAAGACATCAAAAGATTTGGTGAAGCCTCCAGCTCTATCCTGGTAGGCCATTCATCCTCTACACATTGATGACACTCTGACTGTTGGCCTAAGCCAACAATGAAGGGAAGAAGAGCCCTCTCGACTACTTCAACCATCATCTGATTCCTGTTGTAGAAAACTATCCACCTATTGAGAAACACTACCTAGCTTTGATCTTTGCTTCCAAAAATCTATGACATTACATGCTTTCTCATAAGGTTAACTTGATCTCCAAAATAAATCCACTATAGTTTCTCATGACATGGCCAACACTATCCGAATGTTTAGCTCATTGATCGATGATACTCTCGCAATTTGATATCACATTCATACCCCTCTGTGCGACAGAAGGACATGCACTAGTGAATTTCTTAACATCACACCCACTTTCTGCTGACTCTTTGCTTAGTGATAATCTCCCAGATGAACAAATCATGAACTTAGGGGAGGCTAACAATGCTGATGGGAGATGTATTTTGATGGTGTTGCTTCTTTTCTTAATGGTGAAGCACCATGATCTATTATTCCAAGAAAGGCAGGGATATGAATAGTTCTTCTAACTCTAAACTATGATGTGATGAGATTCTAATACTATCTTTCTAGCCCCTGCACCAATAACGAAGTTGAGTATGAGGCTTTGATTATTGGTCTGGAGTTAGCCATCACTGTCAGTGTCAAGACCATCAACATCTTTGGGGATTCTCTGTTTGTCATCAACTAGATTATCAAGTCCTGCCAGGTCCTCAAACCCAAGCTTCATCATTACTATGAGTATACCATGAAGCTGTTTTCCTAAATTCTTGAAGTAACCATCTACAAGGTTCCCCGAGAATAGAGTGTGATGCTTAAACTTGCCAAAGAATTGGCATGTCTGAAAGATGAGTCCATTTTAATAATGGTCCAAAATAGACAAGCCCTATCCCTTATTAATGTTGAACTCATCGAAAGACTTTCTCTTGAAGGGGAGGTTACTGTTGCCAAAATGGACAAGGAGCTGGATTGGAGGCAACCGTTCATAGATTACTTTAACACCAACAAACTACCTTAAGAAAAGTTAGAAGCCCATCAGGTGAAACAGAGAGCTCTCTCCTACGCTCCTGTTGATGGCACCCTGTACTGTCGGTCCTTTGACCAAATGTGGTTATGTTGTTTAGACAAACATGAAGCCCATGACATTGTAACCAAGGTACATTCAGGTCTATGTGGAGCACATCAATCCGGTCCAAAGATAAAAATAAAGATCAAGCGACTTAAATACTATTGGCCTTTGATGATTATAGACTGCATGGATGTGGCTAGGAGATGCCGTCACTGTCGGTACATGGTGTGGTCCTCCACCAACCACCTAATATTCTACACCTTACATTTTCCTCATGGCCATTTGAGTGTTGAGCTACTGACATTATGGGTCCGATTGATCCTCCATCGTCTAAGGGGCATCGATTGATCTTAGCTGCCACCGATTACTTTTCTAAGTGGGTGGAAGCCATCCCACTCAGAGAGGTCACAGCTCAGCATGCGCTTCAATTTTTTAGAAATCATATCATATATAGGTTTAGGGTGCCTCGATAAATTATATCCAATAATGGTACTGCATTCAAAAGCATGAAGATCAACACTTCGGCGGAAGACACGGTATAGATTGGAGATACTCCACCATCTATTATCCTAGGGAAAATGGCTTAACAGAAGTATTCAATAAAACTCTCCTCAAGATACAGAAGAAAACTCTTGATGATAACAAACAACAGTGGAATGAGTAGTTGGTTGAAACCTTGTGGGCCTACCGCACCACATACCAAACTCCAACTCAGTCTACCACATTTTCCTTAGTGTATGGGTCTGAAGTCATTCTTCCTTTAGAAGTTCAACCCCCCTCACTAAGGATAGCATTGGGTAACAAGATCACTACAGAGGAGAATGCAAGGTTGCTGTTAGAAGAGCTTGAAGGTTTGGAGGAGAGTCTCCTACGAGCGTGCCAAAACCTTGAGTTGTACAAGGCCAAAATGATTCAAGCTCATAACAAGCTGGTCCGCCTTAGGTCTTTCTGAGTAGGAAAACTTGTGTCAGTCTTAAGGAGACCAATTGCCCATTGAAAGATGGGAGACAAGTTTGAACCCACTTGGGAAGGCCCCTATGTCATAGAAGGCCTACCAAAGAGATTCTTATCAGCTTAATGATTATAATAGGGAACACCCTATGCTTCCAATTAATGGGCTCTATCTAAAGAAATATTACCCATGAAACAAATCATGTTTGAAAACAATCATTAATAAAAAATATAAAAATTTGATTCCATTCATCAAATCTTCTCTTCTTTTGAAGCATTGTTTGTTTATTTTGTGAATCATGATGTATCTAGGGTAGGTGTAAGAGTCCCCTAGTGGCATCCAATCCCTTTTTCATAACACAAACATATCTCTCAATGCTATTAGAATAGGTGTAAGAGAATTTGAGAGGCATCCTATTTCATTAGCACAATTAAGTTAAGTGTGAGAGAACCCAAGTGACATCCTTTCTTAGTGGGAATCCTTTTTTCCATCTGTGGCACCATTTCATCAATCCCCTAGTGTGTTTAAGGTGAGTCCCCCAAAGGTGTCCCATTCCTTTTAACATATGAACAAAAATAAACATAAATATTTTATCTCGGGCTACTTTGATGTAAGAGCAAGCCCCTAGTGGCACTCACTCATTAGCTGCTTTAGGTTGGGTCTACATACTACCTTGCTAGTATGTCACCCCAGTGGCCACTTTTTTGGGGATGTGAGTCCCCAAGCTTTCTTCCAAATTTGACCATTGCAAATCAATGAGCGCCTTGTTAGTATGGTAGCCTTCTCTGCCCAACCAGTAAGCTACCTTATGTTGACTTTGTTTAAGAAGATATGAGTCTCTGTGCTATCTTCTTGAAGTAGTCATCATGCTCTAACTAGGTTGAGTATATTTGAGGTTTAGGATTAGTCCCTCAGAAGCTCCTTTCCTCTTGACTACTCTTGGGTTGATATAAGTCCCCCAGTGGCATTTACTCAGTAGTCACCCTAGGTCAAATAGCACCTGTCAAGCCAAATATAGGCTATCCGGAGTTCTACTATGGGATGATGTGAGAGCTTTCTTCTTAGGCGATTGTTGCAAATCGGCACACCTTGTCGATTTTGCTATGCTGATAGCAACTCACCTAGTGAGTACGCCACTCTTAGCAGGAGTCCACTTTCTTCTTGAGTTGGATATATGGATATATATGTCATGTCATCTTCTAGGTGTTGAATTAGTAGCCCCATCCCCTATGGCACTCTATTTGGATAATGTCCTTTATGACCCCATTTAGACACTACTCGGGTTACTTTTTGGATTGGGCATTACCCTGTCCTAGTAGCCACCCCTATGGTTGGAGAATTTGTTCAACGGATGTACATATTCTCCCTTAGTTTAGTAAATCTAAGATAAGTCTAGGCTAAAATAAGCTCCTTCTTCATTTGATCCCTCACAAACTAATAGGGTCCACGATAAACAACTAAACAAACAAACAAATTAATTAATTAGCTTATGGATTAGAATTCAAGCCCTTAAAAGGCCCCTTTTCCTAAGCAGACATCCTATCTTTTGGGTAGTGTCAGCAAAACTCCATAGAAATTATCTGATTACCTGGGTTGAGATAAATCCTTGGGTCGGTACTCACTCTATAGTCACCCTTAGGTCGGGTTTAATTTATTTTTCCATAAGCAGCTTACCCCGACAATCATTTCACTTTGGAAGATGTAAGACTATGATGCATTCTTTTTAGCATGATTATCGCAAATCGATGGGTAGCCCTATATCGGGTTTGATTTGTTACCCAAAGCAACTGATCACCCTAGTGATCTTTTCTAGTGGAAGATGTAAGTCCCTGAGCTTTCTCTCCTTGAATTGATCATTGCAAATCGAAAGGCACTCCTTTGGTTAGATAGTTCTCCCATCAACCGGGAAGCTACTCCATTTGGTTGATAAATTTGAGATAGGTCTAGGCTGATATAAGCTCTTTCTCAGTTTGATCCATCACAAACCAATAGAATCCATCAAAAAAAAATCTAAAAATGAATATAATCTTGACTATCCTTAAGCTGATTTAAGTCCCCCAGCAGCTTTCACTCAATAATCAGCCCTAGGTCGGGTTTGATTTTTTACCCAAAGCAACCAAACACCCCAGTGGTTCCTTGTTCTAGAAGATGTGAGTCCCCGCACTTTCTTCCTAACTTGGCCATTACATGAAAGGCACCCCTTTGGTTGGATAGTCCTACCTTGTGGTTAGTAGACTATTCTCTTTGGATTGGTGAATCTGAGTTAGGACTAGGCCTCTATGGCCCCTTCTCAGTGCAGTTCATCACAAACCAATGGGATCCATCATAATTAAAATAAATAAATTTAAAAATTGAATTTAATCATGACTATCTCTGAGATGATCTAAGTCCCCTAGCGGCATTCACTCAATAGTCAATCCTAGGTTGGGTTCAATCTATTATTTTGCCGATGGATTACCCCAGAAATTGGTCTCTACTTTAGAAGATGTGAGTCCTCGTGCATTCTTCTTAATACTTAGCCATTGCAAATTGAAAGGCATCCCTTTGGTTGGCTAGTCCTACTATGTGTTTAGTAGAATACCCCTTTAGATTGGTAAATCTTAGTTAGGTCCTGGCCTCCATGGCTCGTAGTTAGTGCAGTCCATTTGCAAACCAACATGCTTCATCTCAAAATTCAAACCAAACAAAATTGAAACAAAATTCAACCCTCTTCCCCAGTGGAACTTAAATAAATCTTTTTCTCCTCGGTGAGACTCAAATCAAAACAAACCTCTCATCCCCTTGCGGATGACTTGAACATGCTTCCTTAGTGGAAGGTTCACACTCTATCCCTTAGTGGATTCTTCCCTCTCTCTTATGTCTTGGACATAAGTAGATCCACACTACACTAAGCTCTAGATTCTTTCCACACCTTGGGTTAAGGGTAGATTGTTTCTATTAGTGCTTGTGATCTTTTGGTGCTCTTAACCATTTTGTCAACACTAATACATGCGGTGTTCCACCCCTGTTGGTGCCCTCTCATTTTTGGATGAGCTTTCAACCCCTCCATCTTAGGTATAGGACTCCTCTTAAACTTTAAGAGTTCCTTAGTTTTAAGACACATCTAGTGATTAGGTGGACACTCAACCTAGCCCTAGAGACTTAGAAGAGTTAGCCATAGGAATAAGTCATGTCTTAGGTGTGTTAGGGAAATTTCCTACCCTTAGCTTGAACCATTCCTCACCTTCATTCCTTCAAGTAAAAACTCCAAATCAAAATTATTTGATTTTATCCAAACTCAAATCAACTCCATATGATTGAAATCCATGATTGAAATCTGATTGAAACCCATGAATGAAATTCCTAAGTTCAAATCTTCCTAAGTCCTTAACCTTCCTCTTAAGGACTTAGCCAAAATCATGATCTAAACCAAATCAAACTCATGAGATTTTCTCATAATTCATTTATATGCTCATTTATATTCACATATATAAATGAAATATAAATTCAAACCAATGAAACTAAACTCAAAATTCAAAATCAATTCATAAAATTTTCAAAGCCCCTTAAAGACTTAGACAAAATCAACTCTAAATCAATTCAAACTATGGGATTTTCTCAAAACTCATTTATATTCTAATTTATATTCACATATATAAATGAAATATAAATATAAATCAATCAAATCAAATTCAAAAAAATTAAATTCCAAATCTAAAATTTTTCTAAGTCCTTTAAGTGTTCCATCATGGACTTAGCCTAAATCATGATCAAATCAATTCAAATTCATGGGATTTTCTCATAACTCATTTATATTCTCATTTATATTCACATATATAAATGAAATATAAATATAAATCAATCAAACCAAATTCAAAAATTCAAGCTTCAAACTCCAAAACTTTCCTAATTCCTTTAAATTCCCTTTAATGGACTTAGCCTAAATCATGATCAAAGCATTTCAAATCCTTGGAATTTTCTAATGATTCATTTATATTCTCATTTATATTCACATATATAAATGAAATATAAATTCAAACAATCAAAAGCAATTCAAAAATTGAACTCAAATCCACTCAAAATCCAACCTAAGCTTTTCAAGTCAAAATCTTGAACTTAGCCAAATCAATTTCAAATCAAGATAAACCCTTGATTTCCCTTCATGATTCAATCAACCCTACAATCTTGAATCCATATATAAATACAAACTTCAATCAAAAATAAAAAATCAATCTAAAAATCAAACCCCAAATCCATTCAAATTCTTCCTTTGAATATAAAATTGTCTAGTGAATCAAAACCCATTTGACTTCAAACCACTTGTAAATGGATTTATATTTCAATCATAAGTCTATATACAAGTTCAATCAAACTCAAATCAAGCTTTGACCAACCATTTGACCCACTTAGTCTCACTTCACCAAAGTGATCTAAAGTATCCTTATAAGCCAAGTTCTAATCCTAACCAATTTGGATTGAATCAAACTCACCTATAGCTCTCATCATGATCAACAATCATCATGGGATGATCAATCAACCAAATTGGGTCAAACCAAGTCAACACTTAGCCCAAAATGAAACCTAACATAGCCAAAATCCATCATAGGACAAATTGATTGAAACCATTGACCCAAGTTCATTCATGAACTATGTTTGAACTTGACTAAGTCAATATTTGAGCCTAACCTAGCCTAATTGGCCACTTGACCCAAGTTGACCCAACTTGACCTAAAAAGTCAAAATATGTCAAAACTTGATCTAAGCCAAATTGATTGAAACCATTGGGTCAGGTTCATTCCAAATCACTTGTTGAACTTGACCAAAGCCTCAATTGGCCAACCAGACTTAACCTAGCCCAATTGACCTTAGACCCAACTTGACCTAAAAGGGTCATGTTGAGCCAAATTTGAACATAACCAAAATTGATTGGAAATAAAGATACCAATCTACTCCATATGACTAACCAAACCTAAATCTACCCTTAACCTAGCTCAAATATGTTAAATGGGTCAAATTGGTCAACTTGACCCATTTGACCTAAATGAAGTCATATGAGCCAAATTAAAAACTAAACCAAATTGAAGCAAAGCAAAGCCACCAAAATATTTCAAATGGTCATATGAACTTGAACTTATTGACTCAATTTGACCAATTTGACCAATTGGTCAACTTGACCTAAGTTTACCCATTTTGACCTAAATGGGTCAACATGAGCCAAACCTTATCAAATGAACACTAAATCTTATGAAACTTGGCAAAACCTAGTTTCTCCACATACCCAACATATCTAAATCAAAAAATTAGCAAAATGACTATTCTACCCCTAGACCATAGAACAAATTATGGAGTAATCCATGGGTAATTTGGTTATACCCTCTTCATATCAACTTGATACCTTCCTAATAGTAGAAGTGGACTCAATGAAGAGTGATGCACCCAACCCAATGGGTTTGGGTCAGCCCAAATAGACACAAGGTCAAAACTAACCCCTAGCTCAAATTGGCTCATTCCAAATCCTACTTCCACCCAATTTGAAGCACATGGGAGGTTACCAATCCACTCAAGACCTCAAATCGACCATGTGAAAAGATTTAATAGCCTAAAAAAATCTTTCCATGTGGTCAATTGGATCAAAATGGTAAGCTAAGGCTCGACCGTCCAATTGCCATACGAGGAGATATACTCCTCCTAATTTAATTTGAATTCATCATTCCCACATTCGATTGAGCCCTAGTGAGTGTTAAGAAACTTTAGAGAGCAATATCAAGCTTTCTAAGAGGGATTTGAAAGAGCATTTCTTGGTTTTCTTCCTTGGAAAATAGGGAGCTCCAATTCCTCTTGCACACTCCCTCAGGGGATCAAGTCGAGGGCACCCAAGCTCTCATTTGAGTTCCCAAAGAAAGGAGAGGTGGAATTAGATCAAAGCTGCAAGAAAGATGAAGTGGTGTTGGTCCATAGGGAGATCTACTTAACCCTAAGGCTTGAAACTTTCAATAGGGCTTCATCTCCACTAGACAAAGCTACCTCATCGAGCTCGAGTGCTAGTGATCACCTCCGGCAAGGTATGGAATTTTTTGACCACTTAGCTTAGAGGGTGTTGGTCTTTTATGAAAGCAATTTTTATAACATGTAAAATCCACCATTGGATAGCCTTCCCATTAGCTTTAGATGGTGTGGGTACAATCTCATTCCAATCTGAGCTCAATTGAGCTCGATCTTCCTTTAGATCATGGATAGTCTCTGTTGAGCCTAAGGGGAGAACTGGGGTGATCTTGGTCGACCATCCATGCATTTTAGATGGATGACCAAGATTAATCTCACATTTTAGAAATGATTTTTCTCTTTTAAAACCATGAGATGATCCCTAGCCATTCGATCTTTGATTGAATGATAGAGATCAAAGCGTGACCTGCTACCACAACATCACCCTGATGTGATATTAAAGTGAGCCCCTCACCACGCGATGCGTGTAAAATGCGCTGACCACCGCTGCCATGTGTCACGCTATGAGCTGAGGGGATTAGTTAGGAATTTAATTAATTTTTATTAATCTCCTAATCTTTAAAAATTCATATCTCTTAATAAAATTCAAAAAAATTATGAGGTAAATTTTAATGGAAAGATAATTCAACCTAAAATATTTTTAAATGATTTCAATAGATTTTGAGTTATATTTTTATTTGATTTTGGGTTTTATTAGAAATTTTATTTTGCTAATTACCTCTTATATAAATCTCTGATTAATCCCAAACTTCTTAGGTATATTTTAGGAGATAACCTCTGCCTCCCCTGATTTTCTTAAGATTTATTTAAAGTTTAATTGGGAAATTTCAAGTGTGTTTCTTAATTACTCCCTTAATGTAACTAAGGATAATTAAGGTTTGGATTAGTGTTTTAATCCATTATTAAGGTTGATTAAGGTTATATCCAATGGATAGGAGATTTAGGGAATAATTTTGGGGCATTTCCTCTAAGCTATTCCCTAAATTCCCTTTTCTTTCCTTAATCCTCTCTTAATTAAGGGTTAATTCATTAATTATTCTCTTAATTAATTTCTAAAAATTTGAAAACCTTCTAAAACTTAATTAATCTACTTTGGGTAGATGCTTAGGTGTTTAAAAGCCTAAGTTTGATTAAAGAAATCAAAACCCAATTCATATGTGTGAAGGGGTGTTTTGAAATTACTTAAACCCCTTAGCTTAATTAACCATTAATTATGAGCCAAATTTCATTAGGCCCTTATCTTCTTAGGTGCATTGCAAATTTAAATTCATTGTAAAGTTTTATGTCATCTCATTGGCTCATAATTACTTGGTTAACTATGCTAAGGTGGTGTAGATAAAGGTTAATTAACTTGCTTAATTCATACCTTCACCGAATTAATATATAAAAATGAATCTAATCATCTAAAAATTAAACAAAAATATCAAACACATGTGGGAATAGGTTAGGAACAACAAACTCAACTCACCTTTTCAAAATTAAATTAAACTTAAAACTAAACAAAAATCACATTGAATAAACTTTGATTTATTTTAAGTCTTATTATTAAATAAGAATGTCTTTAGGATTTAATTAAAGTGAATGTGTTTACATGCTTTCATTGCTTTGATTTTGTCCCGAACATGTTAATTTGTGTGTCATGTGGTTTCATGCATCCATATTTTTTAAATTCAAATTTAAAAATGAAATTGTTTACTTTATGTCAAATTTGCATGTGCTGGCTAAAGTAGAAATATGAGTAGCTATTATCACTATTGAATTCAAATTATTTTCAAAACATAAAAATCAATTTCCTAAAACTGAAAGTATGCTACTTATATCTTAATTATAAGCTTGCATGTGAGAGAAGATAAGGATGTGCTTAGCATAGGTTTCTCTTCTCTTTTATGTTAGTATAGTTTTGAATAGGAGTCAGTAAGATGTATGGTTCATTTGAAAAGAACCTAACACTTACCTAATTTTATATCCTATTCATTCCTATGCTATCACTTAAGATGGGTTACCTATACTTGCACACATAAATTGCATAAACAAAATGAATCAACTAATACAACTTTTTCATTCTTTCTTTCCAATTTATTTCTCTTCTACACATGTTTGTATTTAAGGAAAGTGGTATATTAGTCTAGACAATCTTGAGATTGCGAGGCTTTAAGTAGCCTCCTCTGGTTAACAATGGCGCTATGCTCACTTATGCTTTTCTAACTTTCATGTGTATATGTGAAATTTGGATAAGAAATACCTTTTCTACTTAATGAAAATCATGCATCTTAAACTTCCAAATTTCCTTAAATGAATTACTTAGCATGCATTATAAAATGTGTTAAATGTTCTCATTTGTACGTATAGATATGCTTAAGACTCATTCATATGCATGTTATAAATGTTGGGAGAGAAATGGAGTGATGTATGTTTTGTGAATTTAGTTCATTTTATTTAATCTTAAAATGCCTTTCTTTTTGAATTTGTTTGTTTAAAGTTCATCTAAACTTAGAATTAATTAAAGTACTTAATCAAAACATTCACTAAACAAAACTAAAACAAATCATGAATCTATTTTAAAAATTACTTTGTTTAGAGAAGGAAAGAAAAGTTCCCTTCTCTTTCCCTCTATTTATGACTTAGTAATTAAATATATGATTCACTTGAACCTAATCAAAAGATAAAATGAAATTAACCCAATATAATTAAACCATTTAAATGAAACCCTCCTCTAAGTTGAACATGTTTCACACGTAAAAAATTCTAACTTAAAGCCATAGCTAAGCATACCACACAATCATTCAAAGCACATTAGTCTAAGTCACCACTTCTAGCTTTAGGTTAGGGCGGTGCATGGTTTGATGTTTATTTTGCTTTGTGATATATATTTTAGACTGGATGTTAGGATGTATTCTCATAGAATAAATGGTCGGGCAATCTTAGTTTAACCATTATTTTTTGCAGGGGATTATGCTTAAGGGGCACTATCATAAATAAAAATATAAAAAATGTTTTTGCTTGTAGGTGCTTATACCCCTAAGCATAATCCAATAGGCTAGGTGGACTTAGTCACCCATGTGTGGGGTGATAAGTCCAATATACATGCTTGAGATTTGTGTGGTTTGTTTTAGCTAATCTCTATTTTACAGGTGTTAATTAGATTTTTATTCTTTTCCTTTTCATGTAAATTTGTGCTATTAGGATTTTGGAATGATTGTTATGGGGATTAGGATGAGCATTGGTCATAAGATCCTATCTTATGAACCATGTGAAGCCTTGGAGCATCTACCTTCCAACCATCCAAAAGATGGAACCAAAGAAGAAAGAAGAAAAGAAGAATGAAGAAATGAAGTTTGAAGACCCCCCATAATAATGAATTCTTTGCTTAATTATAATTTAATTCATTTATAATCAGTGTTGTATAAGGGTAGAGCTCGGCTACCCAATTTATTATTTTCAAGTTTCAGGGTGGTGGACCATAACTTTTAATTCTTTTATAATAATTGATTGATTGATTTAGCTTTTAAGTGGCATCATTTTCTTAGTTTCTTTTTTACTTTATGTATGGCCTGGATGTGGATTAGGCTCTTTTGATAAAAATAAATTTTTTACCAAACTTAACAACTTAAAATTAAAAATAAAGAACTCATAACCTCACCTAAAGCTTAGGTTTAAAATTAAAATAAAAGAATTAGCAACCCCTTAGCTAGATAAGTATTTCTTTTACAATATCATGCACAACAACATCTTATTTCACTCTTGATTGGATGGCTTTCACCTTTGCCAGAGAAACTTGGCTTAACCTGTGAGAGCCATTGTGGAAACATACCTCCTCCCTTCTCACTGATTTTGGCCAATAACTTTATTTCTCATGCATTAGGCATATGAATCCTATTATCTGAATGAAAATAAGTATCCAAAAATAAAAATCAAATAAAATTTTAATTGCATTAGATTTAGGTCATTTAAAGCATGCCCTTACATGATTTAGTCTCTCTGAGTGAGTTTAAGGACTTAGTCTCTTTCTAAATAAATAACAGCCTAGCTATGTTACATAAGCTTAAGACTTGCCTACATGTATTTAAAATCATAGGAGGAATTAGTTGGCGGCCACCCCCAAGTGGTTGTTAGTCTAAGCAGTTGGGTGGTTTGTCCTCTCTTATGGAGGCAAACCAAATACCCATTTTTTGCCTTAGATTTAGGTTGTGCTTTCACCAAAGCTTCCTAAATTTAGGTTCTGAGGTTGCTTCTCCCTTTATGGGCCATAAGCATAATTCCTCACCTCTTAGTCATTTCTTTAATCTTGTGTTAAATAATCATAAGTCCTAAATTTTTAATGAAAAATGTAACTCAAACAAACTAAATCAATTTTGAAAATGTAAAGCCCAACTATAGGATAGTTTGAGATGCTTGCTAAGTTTCTTAGCATCGCGGGCATCTCTTACTTATCTTCCATTTTGGCTTCGATAATGACTCCCTCTCTTTGATCTATCCTGTTTGATCTTCAAAAATGAACTAATCGATTGATAGTGTTTTCCAATTGAAATCTTTGAAGATAATGATCATTTACCTTAATCGAGAGTTTTCCTAAGGACTCCCCATTCCTTAGGATGTAATTAACTATGGGGGCTTGCCCCTATAGGAAACTTAATGAATCAATTTAAAATAAACCCTGCTTTACTTTTCCATGTAAAGTAGGGAAAGAATCTCTGGTACATATACAAACCCATCATCCTTAAGAGTCCTTATTGAGGTGATTAGGTCCATTAAATGGAAGTGCCTCCTATCTTTCGAGATAATATACTATTCCTTGTTGACGTACCCGATCACCTGAATAAGCACATCTATGGATCTACGTGGCATCCTAAAAAAAATGAATTTTTATATTCTTGCCTTTCAACCAACATATTTGAAGGCAACAATATATAGAAATTTTTCTAAACCCATAGCATGACATACTAGCGAGGTAGCATAAAGACTCAACCTAGAGCAGCTAATGAGTGAGTGTCATAGGGGTTTGCTCTCACATAAAAAATAGCCTAAGATAAAAGATATGCATTCATTTTTGTGCATGTGTTAACAGGAGTAGGATGCCATTTGGGGACCCTTACACCTACCCTAAACACATTGGGGAGTTTGATGAAATGGTGCCATAGATGGAAACTGGGGATTCCCACTAAGAAAGGATGCCGCTTGGGTTCTCTCACACCTAACTTAGTTATGCTAATCTAAATAGGATGCCTCTTGGGTTCTCTCACACCTATTCTAGTAGCAGGAGTTTATGTTTGTGTTTGTAAAAGAGGGATAGGATGCCATTGCGAGACTCTTACACCTACCCTAAACACGTCATTGGATTAACAAAACAAGCAAACAACGCGTCAAAAGAAGAGAAGATTTTGATGAAATGGATTCAGGTTTTTATTGATTGATAAAATTTTTTTCAAACATGATTTTTATTACTAATATTTCTTCAAATAGAGCCCATTAATTGGAAGCATCGGGTGTTCCCCTTTACAATCAATAAATTAATAAGATCCTCCTTGGTAGGCCTTCTCTATTAATAGGGGCCTTCCCAAGTGGGTTCAAACTTGCGTCCCATATTTCGACGGGCAATAATTGATCTCCTTAGGATTAACAGAAATTTTCCTATTTGGAAAGACCTATGGAGGACCAGCTTGTTGTGAGCTTGAATCATTTTTTCCTTGTACAACTCGAGGTTCTAACACAGCCATAGACGACTCTCCTCCAAACCTTGGAGCTCTTCTAATCGTAACTTTGCATTCTACTCTGTAGTGATCTTGCTACCCAAAGCTATCCTTAGTGACAGGAGTTGAATTTTTAAAGGTAGAATGGCTTTGGACCCATACACTAAGGAAAATGGGATAGATTGACTTGGAGTTCGGTGTGTTGTGTGGTAGGCCTATAAGGCTTCAACCAACTGCTCATTCCACTACCTCTTGTTATCATCAAGAGCCTTCTTTAGTATTTGGATGAGAGTTTTGTTGAATGCCATTTTCTCTAGGGTAGTAGATGGTAGAGTATCTCTAATCTATATCATGTATTTTGGCAAAACTATTGGCACCCTGAACCTATATACGATATGGTTCCTAAAAAATTGAAGCACATACTGAGCTATAACTTTTCTAAGTGGGATTGCCTCCGCCCACTTAGAAAAGTAGTTGGTGGAAGCTAAAATGAACCGATGACCCTTGGAAGAAGGAGGATCGATCGAAACCACAAGGTCGGTACCCCAACACTCTAATGGCCATGAGACCAATGTAGGGTGTAGAATGTTGGGTCATTGGTGGAGGACCACACTGTGCACCTGACACTGATATTATCTCCTAGCTACATCCATCTAGTCTGTAATCATTGAAGGCCAGTAGTATCCTAGTCTCTTGATCTTCATCTTCATCTTTGGACCAGATTGATGTGCTTCTCATAGACCTGAATGTACCTCAGTTATAATGTCATAGGCTTCGTGTTTGTCTAAATAGTGTAACCATATTTGATAAAGGACAGTCGGTACAGGGTGCCATCCATGAGAGAGTGGGAGAGAGCTCTCTGTTTCACCTGATGAGCTTGTGACTTCTCTTGAGGTAGTTTGCCAATGTTCAAATAATTTATGAATGGTTGCATCCAATCTAGCACCTTGTCCATTTTGGCAACGACAACCTCCCCTTCAAGAGAAAGTCTCTTGATGAGTTCAACATCAATAAGGGATAGGACTTGTCTTTTTGAACCCTTATTTGATTGGACTCATCTTCCAGAAATGCTAATTCTTTGGCAAGTTTGGCGAAAGCATCTGCTACTGCATTCTCTACTAGAGGAACCTTGTAGATGGTGACTTCAGGAATTTGGGCCAACAGCTTCATGGTATACTCGTGGTAATGATGAAGCTTGGTTTGAGAACCTTGTAGGACCCAACAATCTGATTGATGACCAACTGAGAATCCCCAAAGATGTTGATACTCTTGACACTGATTGTGTTGGCTAACTCCAGACTAACAATCAAAGCCTCATACTCAACTTCGTTATTGGTGCAGGTGTTAGAAAGATAGTATGAGAATCTCATTACATCGTGGTTTAGTGTTAGGAGAACCTATTCCTACCCGCCTTTCCTGGAAGAGTAGATCATGGTGCTTCCCCTTTATGAAAAGAAGTTACACCATCAAAATACATCTCCCATCGATGGTTTTTAACCTCCCCTAAGATCATGATTTGTTCATCAAGGAGATCTTCATTAAGTGGAGAATCACCAGGATGTGGGTGTGCTGCTAAGAAATCTACTATTGCTTATCCTTTTATCGCATAGAGGGGAATGAATGTGATATCAAACTGTGAGAGAATCATGGTCCAGCATGCCAAATGTTAGGATAGTGTTGTTCATGTCATGAGATACTATAGTGGATTAGTTCTAGAGATCAAGTTCACCTTATGAGAAAGCATATAATGTCATAGCTTTTGGGAAGAAAAGAATAAAGCTAGGCAATGTTTTTAATAGGTGGGTAATTCACTTCAGCAGGGATCATACAATGGTTGAGGTAGTAGAGTGCACTCTCCTTCTCTTGGTCATTGGCTTGGGCCAACAAAGCATCGAGAGAGTCATCCAATGCAATAGTGTAGAGGATGAGTGGCCTGCTCAAGATAGGGCTTGCTAGAATTGGCGGCTTCATAAAATACTACTTGATATCTTCAAAGGTATGTTGGCACTTATCATCCCACTTGAACTTGGTGTCCTTTTGATAAGTGCTTAAAATGGCTTGCATCTCTCGATATGTTGGAGATAAAGCATCTCAGATACGCCAACTGTCCTTGGAATGATCTGAGTTGAGTTAAACTTTTAGGAGGTGGCATTT
Source organism: Cymbidium sinense (assembly GCA_021442155.1). Lineage (NCBI taxonomy): Eukaryota > Viridiplantae > Streptophyta > Magnoliopsida > Asparagales > Orchidaceae > Cymbidium > Cymbidium sinense. The sequence continues at coordinate 41,243,654 of CM038223.1, forward strand.
CTAATATAGCTTTAATATTTTCAGGATCTATCTCTATTCCCCAGTGTCAGACAATAAACCCAAGGAATTTCTCTAAAGCTACTCCAAATACATGCTTCAAGGGATTCATTTTGAGGTTATATTATCTTAATCATTTGAAAACTACTCTCAAGTCAAAGAGATGGTCTTCCTTTTCTCTACTTTTGACTACTAGATCATCAACATAGCACTCAACCTGATGATGTATGAGTTCATTGAAGATCTGAGTCATGGCCCGTCGGTATGTATCACTAGCATTTTTAAGGCTAAAAGGTATGACCTTATAATAAAATATTCTGATCGGGGTTTGGAAAGCGATGTTTCTTTCATATTCAGGAGACATCTTGATTTGATTGTAGCTAGATGACCCATCCATGAAAGAGAACACTGCATGAGATGAGGTGATGTACACCATTAATTCTGGTATAGGAAGAGGAAACTCATTCTTAGGATGTGCCTAGTTTAAGTCCTTGAAATAGATGTAAATGTGAATTTAGCCATTCTTCTTCTTAACTGGTATGACACTAGCTAACCAGGTAGGGTAATTTTCTTCCCTGATGAAACCAACATCGATTAGTTTCTTGACTTTAGAAATGACTTGTTATTCGATTTCTAACTGCATGCGTCTAGGAGCTTGCTTGATAGGGTTAGCGCTAGGATCTATTGCTAATTTGTCGACTGCTACATCAAGAGATAATCTAGGCATCTCTTCATAACTCCATGTGAAGCAATCTTTAAACTCAATAAATAGCCTAACTAAGTCATTGGTTTCTTTTTCATTCAGCAACAAATTGATGTACGTCAGGCATGGATTTTTTTCTATCCTGAGATTGATTTCTTTAAGCTTGTCAATGGTTGAATGAATCTCCTCTTCAAATTCTGGCAATTCATCTTTGATTTGGAGATCATCTGAATCATCTGATGTTTCTAAATACACATTCTCAAAAGAGTTGGTATTGTGTGAAATAAGCCTATCAGACTCCAAATGGTTGGTAACAACTAAGCAATAATCATCATCTACTAGACCCACTGTACCGAATCCTAGTCCTAGTCCTGCTCTTGATTGTGCTTCTCTACCTATATTATTCCACAACTTTTTGAAGTACTCTAACCTATGCCTGGACCATGTATGTGGAACCAAATCTTTTTGTATAAGATTATGAACACAAGGCGAGTAAAAGTCAAACGATAATTCCATTAATTCTTTAAATGAATCCTCCTCAAGTTCTACATAAACTTCAAGACTTGAGGATGATGATCCCAAAAAGAATCTCTTCAGCTTCATATCACTAGAAGACTTAGGGCTTACTACTAAACCATCAACTTTTTGAGATGAAAGTGAGGTTAGAGCTAAGGTTCCTAGCTGCTGCCTAATAGTCTCACATAAACTTGATCTGAATACTTTGCTTTGTCTAGAGGCCTGGTCTTTATCAGTGTTTGGATCAAAAGTCACCTCCAATGGAACCCACTAAGAGGGGTTAGCTGGTATGCTAATCACATTAGACTCATCCTCCGAGCTGGATTCCAAGTATATGTGAATAGTAAGGGTACTCTCCTGGCTGAAACATAACCCCATTGGATAGCCAACTAGGGGTCTTCCACCTGAACTTCTATTTTACCTCGCCTCACGGTGGAAGTTGAGTCATCCTACCAACATGTCCATATGATGGAATGAACTATGGGTGGAATGTGCTATACGGTTCTACTTCTTCAATTCCTCTTTCTTGTTCATTTAGATTTTCATTAATTTTATTTTTCTTTTACTCTTTATTTTTCTTCATTTTATTTTGAGGAAGATAGTTGGTCACATCTTCATAAATCTCAACCTTTCTAACTGACAATAGCTTTTCATCACCATTGACATAGTATTTAATCCCATCCTTTCTAAACTTAATGCATTTATGGAGGAAGGATGGAATTATCTTGTTATGATTTATCCAAGGCCTACCGATCAAAGCAGTGAATTAAGTATTTGAATTAATGATGTAAAACTTGGCTTCGGTCTTCTAGTCACCTATCTCCAAAGGTAACATTATAGAACCTAAAGCCCACTCACCTTGTTCATTGGATCCTCTCAAAATCATCTGATCTCCTCAAAATGTGGAGATGTCGATCCTAAAATAGGCAAGGGTCTTTAGACTCATAATGTTCACCAATGTACCTAGATCGATGATAACTCTGGCAAGTCTAAATCTGCTCATGTCAATTGTGATGTAGAGAGGACAGTTGTGCTCCATGTCTCCCAGAAGAAGATCTTCATCTGTGAAAGTGATCCCTTGAGCTTCTTTTATGTAATGTGCATCTTCACCAATAGCAGTCAACTAAGTTAAGCATATCTCACGATCAAGGAGAGCCTTGATTAATGATTCCCTCATCTCTTCGGATAAGACAAGAGCATCATATATGCTTAACTTAGAAATTTTCTTAGATGAGAGAGGACATTGTAGTCCACCTTGGGGTGATCCTCCATAAGCATATCAAAGGGGGGAGCATCCTGTGGAGGGGCTTCTTGATCTTTGTACCAATGACTTATTTTCATCTATCTTGAGGTGCTACCCTAGAAGGTAGAACCTTATCATTATAGAGGTTGACTTTGGTGATCACTTGTGACAGGGTAATGGAAGATTCTACCTGCACGTCAGGCTCACCTATAGCTTCTCCTATGGGACCCTTAGAATCAGATGATTCCAAGTCTATCTCAAGAGGTGAACCTATAGTATTCAGAGTAGAAAGTCCAACTCAATCGAGAAGAGGAAGATCGAAATTATTATGTTATTTTACTTGAAGAGTTATCATTAGGAATAAAAGTAGACAACCCATTAGAAGTGACACGGATGTAATTCGAACTAGTTTTATTCTTCAATTTCTTAGATTTGATTGGAGGTACAAAGTAGAAATCAAGTAAAGTAAGAGGAGTGAGGGATTTGATTCCCTCAACCACTGATATGATGTCTACTAGTAGAAGAAGAACTAGTTGAAGTGGTGGGAGTCACTGATGTGGTCCTTGCAATGGTGGACTGGAGGCTAGACTCAATCAGTGGTTGCACTATTGGACTGTCCCAGGCTGACATAGGCTGCTGCTACTACTGCTATTAAGCTCACCTTTTCCCCAAGTTATCCTGAACAACTTGCAAACCTCCTTTGATGTTGGAAGTTTGAGCTACCTCAAGCACCTACAGGGAAAGTTTTTTGATCTTCTGAATAATCTTTTAGAGGTTTTGGATAAGGAGATATCCCAACCTTCTTTGGTTTTGGAGAGATCGCAAGTATCCCCTTGGATTACCTTAATGGAACTGGATGGTTGTTCCACAAGGTATTCCTTTTAGATAACTATAGCACTGGTCTTAAAGCTATGTTCAAGCCAGTCCTTGAAGGTGAAGCAATCTTCCAAAACATGACCTAGCATACGGTGGTAAGGGTAAAAGTTAAGATCATGGCTTTTGCCCACTTCCTCCAGTCTCCTAGGTTTGGGTAGCTGAAAATCAAACTTTTTTAAGAGATTCTTAAAGATCTTCTTGATTACCTCCCTCTTAAATGAATATGGTTTGTTGAGTTTATCCAAAAGAGTAGGTGGACCATAGCTACCTGGCAGTGGGTATGTACATCACTGCTATCGATGATGCGGTTGAAGAGGCAGCAGTTTAGGCCATGGAGGCTATTGTGGAGGCCGGTAGGGATGCCTCGGTGGTGGTAGAGGAGGTAAAAGCAAAGGTTGCTGAGGTCATGGTCTCTCAGACTGATCTCTAGCTAGTTGCTTCCCCTTATCTACCATTGTCACTATTCTCAGCTTCTTCTCATATACCTTCTAAGGCTTTGACTTGGGCAACTGGTCTTGAAAAGGCAACTGTTTTGCCTCTCCTTGTAGACTAGCCACCTTGTTGATTAACTTTTCAAAAGTTTTGATAGTGAAGCCCTTAAGAATGATGGTGACTGAACCATGGATAATCTTTAGAAGAATCTCAATGGCATGCTGTTCAGACAATTACGGCTCACATTTCATACTCAAGTTATGCCATCTAAGAATGTAATCAACAAGGGACTCACCTAGGCGTTGTTGTGTTACAATGAGATCGCCCACAGAAATCCTTTGTTGAGGTTCAGCAAACCTCTTGATGAAGTGCTACTCCAACTCAGCAAATGTCTTCACTAAACCGTTGGGAAGTTCAGCATATCGATCAAATGCTATACTCTAAGCTACTGACGAAGAGGTAGAATAGTAAAGCATCACTACTACTGGTGTTGCAACAACTATCTCTGAAATGGGCAATGTGCTACCTCGGGTTTCCATTGCCATCAAAACTATTGAAGGAAGGTGGCACAAAACCCTTGGGATATTGGATTGCATCAAATTCCTCCAAGTAGTGTCTACCTTTGGAACCGATGATCCTCCTCGAGCTTGAGACAATACTTCCTTCACTTGCTGCTCAACCATGGACTTGATATCTTTTTCTTATATGGAGGTACTTTCCACTACCTTCTTATACATGTTGGTGCTACCTTGTTCTAATGGAGGTAAAGTCTTGGCTGGGTCCAAGACATGCGTCAACTCTATCTGACTAGTCTCAGCTGTGGTTGGATGAACTACTGGGACTTGTTTCTGAAGTATTGAGACTATTGCTAATAAGTCCTCAAGCTACCTCTTCATCCTATCTATTTGTTTATCTTTCTGTTTTAATTGATATTGAAGGTGTTGGGCTGATTAGGCTGTGACTTCCTGCTCAGCCTCATCACCTTCCCTAGCTTGCTGCTCTCTGATGAGGGATCCCCTAGTATCTACCATGCAAACCCCTACTGAGTCTCCCAATAAATCATCTTCATTAGGATCAAAGCTAGTCTTCTCCTCATCATACCAATCATATCCCAGGATTTCTTTTTTTTTTCCATAAGATAATGTTCAACTATGTCCTCAAGAGAACAATCAATCTGAATAGGCACAAATGACTTAGGTTGATTGGTGTGATCACTATAATGTACTTAGAGGCACTGGACCTCCCTTGCTACTGGAGAATCAATCCTGTGAGGATTGTACTCACTGGAAGAAATGCACTCTTGTCCGACTCTGGTGACACTCTAAGAGCTCTACTATCATGGGTACCTCGGTCATCTTCTCCCTCTGCCTTCATAACCATCTCCATGTCTACTATCAGGGGTGTTGGTGAAGGGATGACCACTTATGCTTAGTTCTCATTCATTCATCCTGGCTGAAAAGCGGAGAGCTTCAGCCTCACCATAGTAGGTGGCGTAGATGGAATAGGATCCCTTGGCCATAGTCGGATCACCAATGGGGTCTTCTTCTCCCTAGATGTGGCCTTCATGGCCTTGATGAGCAGGAGATGTTTGATACATGAGCGGCATTGGTGGATGAGGGTAGAAGCGGTGTGGTGGAGACACCTTCTCTCAAATGGCATTCTCTATGATGGCATCCCAGCAAGTAGAATATGTATGTGTGTGATTGATGTACAAGATAAAAAATAATGAGTGTAGAGGCCGCTGACTGCCGACCAAACCTCCGCCTCTCTTAGCTAGTGGTATGAGCTATAGTATGGGCCACCCTGGCCCTCTCCTGCTGTAGATGCTTCCCCACACTGTGGGGGATAATAGTCCTTAAGTCAAATTGAGCCTCGGACTCAGAACATCCATAGGCCCTACCAACTTGGCATAGAACTAAATGGAGGCCAGCATATGACCTTCTACTCTAACTAACTACAGGATAAAATCTAATCACTGGTGGAGGTGAAGTAAGGATCCTCCTAGAATTCTTTCTGTCAGGCCTAGAGATAGGATGAAATGGGTTCACTGTAACTAACGGGAAAATTAAAGTGGGCAACTTCTCCATAACTGACCGTGTAGCTGCCTCCATCTCCTAAGTGATGCGTGTATGGTCCCGCTTTATCATGCAATTTTTGTTCCTCCTCTGAGTGTTGGCGAGGTGAGCTGAGTAAGAACTAGACCCAACCTCAAAAGCTAGAGAGATAACCTTTGGGATTAGAGGATCCTTACCCTTCAAGGGTGCTAATGAGTGGGTGTTAGCCCTTATTGAGGCAGACAGAAACAATAGGCGTGGCTATCTGATCTTTGCACCATACTAACTTCTGAAAGCTGTCATTGCCTTCATCTTCAATGAGGGGATATCAGAGTCTGATGGCAAGTCAATTTGAATGATGCACGCGTCTGTGGTCACCTACTTGAGTGAGGAGTGCCCTCACGTAATCCTTGCCCCTCAAAACCTCTGAGATATGGATGAGTGCGTGGTCGGTGGGGAGATTGACTGATCTAGGCCAAGTCCATGCAAAGGGAAAGATACTTACGAGAAGCCATTGTCATTATAATTGAAAAAATTGAATAGAAGTTACAAGCGGCGTCTTTGAATGAGAGTCTGCAATATTGAAAACAAACTTGGATCAAAATTCTATCTTGTTGATTTCTGAATTTGAATTTAAAATTTAAACTCACATCCAACATCTTGAAAGTGTTAAGTGGGGTTCAAATGGATTTAGAGAATATTTAAAGATTTGATTGGAAAGAGAAATTTTTGAATATGGAATCCACTTTCAACAAATTTGGGTATGTTAAAAATGGGTCCAAATATTTTTAGAAAGATGCTTCCATAGGTTCATGCTTGAAATTAGATTTTGATTTGTGGACCCCTTTCCTTTAACAAATTTGAATATGTTAAAGTAAGGGTCAATTAGTTTTTTATTTTGGATTTGTGATTTTTTGGAATTTATTCACTTAGCAAATTTGGGTATGCTAAGTGAGGTGTTTGAAAACAATTTCTTCTTTTGTTTCTTTGCTTTCTTTATTTTGTGAACCATTTTGTGATTTGAAAAGAGAAATGAAATTTCTCATTTAATAAATTTGGGTATGCTAAATGAGAAATCCAAGTGTGTTTTATTTTGAAAGTTTTTTTTAATAAAAATAAATAGGATCCTTAGCAAATTTTGAGTATGCTAAGAAAATCCTAGTGTGTTTCTTTTGATTTTGATTTGATTTTTGAAAATAGGATTCTTAGAAAATTTGAGTATGCTAAAAAAATCTAATGTGTTTCTTTTTGATTTTGAGTTGAAGTTGAAAGGTAGGATCCTTAGCAAATTTGGGTATGCTAAGGAACCCCTAATGTATTTTTTTAGTTTTGATTTGATTTTTGGTTGAAAGTGGAGACTTCACTTTATCAAAATGGGGTATGCTTGAATGAAGTTCCAAATGTGTTTATTTTTTTTTTGAAATGGAAATTTCACTTTAGCAAATTTGAGTATGCTAAATGAAATTCCAAAATATGTGTTTTTTTTAAAAAAAATTTGTGTTTTGGTGATTTTGTGGAATGGAGATTTCACTTAGCAAATTTGAGTATGCTAAATGAAATTTCAAATGTTTGTTTTAAATTTTATTTTTGGAAAAGGGAGACTTCATTCTAGCAAATGGGATATGCTAAATTGAAGTTCTAAAGTGTTTTTGAAAATTTTGTGGAATGGAGATTTCACTTAGCAAATTTGAGTATGCTAAATGAAATTCCAAAAAAATGTGTTTCAAATTTTGTTTTTTTGGAAAAGGGAGACTTCATTTTAGCAAATGGAGTATGCTAAATTGACAGTTCAAATGTTGTTTTAAAACTTTTTGCTTTTATTGATTTTTGAAAAAGGGAGATTTCCATTTAACAAATTTGGGTATGTAAGATGGAAATCAATTATGTTTCATTTTCTAAAGATGTATATTTGTGACTATTGGCATTTCAAAATGATGTTATTTTGATCAAAAATAAAATTTCTATTCAATAAATTTGGGCATATTGAATGGAGATATTCATATATGCTTTTTGAATATTTTATTTCTAATTTTGTTTGAAAATGAAACCTTCATTCTATAAATGTGGGTATATTGAATGGATATGTTCATATGTGCTTTTAGAAAAATTTATTTTTGATTTTGTTTGAAAATGAAACATCCATTCAATAAATGTGGGTATATTTATTGGAGAAGTTTCATATGTGCTATTGAAAAAAATTATTTTTGGTTTTCTTTGGAAAATGAAACCTCCATTCAATAAATGTGTGTATATTGAATGGAGAGATTTAATATGTGCTTTTGAAAATTTTATTTTTGATTTTGTTTGAAAATGAAACATCCATTCAATAAATGTGGGTATATTGAACGGAGAGATTTCATATGTTCTTTTGAAAAATTTATTTTTTATTTTGTTTGAAAATGAAACATCCATTCAATAAATGTGAGCATATTGAATGGAGATGTTTCATATGTGCTTTTTGAAAAATTTAATTTTGATTTTGTTTGAAAATGAAACCTCCATTCAATAAATGTGAGCATATTGAGTGGAGATGTTAGATATGTGCTTTTTGAAAATTTAATTTTGATTTTTTTTTTGAAACTGAAACCTCCATTCAATAAATGTGGGTATATTGAATGGAGAGGTTTCATATGTGCTTTTTGAAAATGTGAAAGTTCCAACCCAACACAAGTGGAATGTGTTGAGTGGAATTTCAAAGTTATTATTTTGCTTGAAGAAGTAATATCCATTCAACACATTTAGGTGTAGTGAATGGAAAGACCCATCTTCAAATTTTATGCTTTTGAAAACATGATTGTTGGAATTTTAATTTTGAAAATTAGGTTTTCACCAAACTAAATTGAGTAAAGAAACTCATTTGTGCTTTTAGAAAATGTGATTGTTGGAATGTTATTTTGTAAAGATGATCTTACATATAACAATCATAAAGATTGTTAGATGAAGAAGATTTAAGAAAATTTTTGTGCAAAATATTTTATTATGTGCATTTTTAAAGAGTGCTTTTTGAAAAGTAAGATTTCTATGAAGGATTTATTTTGTCTTTATTAGTTTAGAATGAACCATTCCTTACCATAAAAATGGTAAGGAGGAAGTCTTTGATTAATTCTTTTTCTATTAAACTCTTATTTTCACCCATTGGGGAACCCAATGGAGGTTTTAAGACTAACATAGCATGAGGTCCTACAACCTAAAGATGTTGGATAACTTAACTTAAGAATGAAATAAGCTAAGTGCCAATGGAAATAAAGATAGTCTTAGATTCATACATAAGTACAAAACCACTATCGATACTTGGAGACAATGATCATTTACCAAAGACGAAGAGAGGAACCATCCACAGCGGAGTCGCCAGAAAAATCTATGGTGAAATTTTTAATTTCTAAAAAGAAAATGTATACTTCCATCTTCACTCTATGTGAGATATAATGAAGATAGAAATATACTTTCTTTCTATGCATTTGGAGACCACGTAGATCCACAAATGTTCTTATTAAGGTGATCGAGTACAACATCAAGGAGAAGTGTACTATCTCGAAAGATAGAATTCACTACCCTACAATGGACCTAATCACCTGAATAAGGACTCCTAAGGACAATGGGTCTGTGTACTAGAGATTCTTCCCTAATTTATATGGAAAAGTAAAGCTGAGTTTATTTTAAATTGGGTTCATTAAGTTTTCTGCAGGGGCAAGCCCCCATAGTTAATTACATCCTAAGGAAGGGGATTCCTAAAGAATACTCTCGATTAAGGCAAATGATCATTGTCTCCAAAGATTTTAATAGTTAAGACTATCAATCAATTAGTTTATTTTAGAAGATCAAATGAGATTGATCAAAGAGAGAGAGTTATTATCGAAGCCAAAGGAAGATAAGTAGGAGATGCTCACGATGCTAGAAAACCTAGCAAGCATTTTAAACTATCCTATGGTCAGGCTTTACATTTTTGAAATTGATTTAATTTGTTTGAGTTGAATTTTTCATTAGAAATTTAGAGCTTATGATTCCACAACACAAGATTATGGAAATGCCTAAGAGGTGAGGATTTATACTTATGGCCTACAAAGGGGAGAAGCAATCTCAGAACCTAAATCTAGGGAGTTTTGGCGAGGGCCAAAAGCACAACCTAAATCTAAGGCCAAAATGAGTATTTGGTTTGCCTCCATAAGAGAGGATGAAGGCCACCAACTAACTGCTCCTATTATTTTAAATTCATGTAGATAAGTATTATGCTTTATGCAAGATAATTAGGTTGTTATTTATTTAGAAAGAGACTAAGTCCTTAAACTCATTCCCTAAGAGACTAGATCATGTAAGGGCATGAAAAATGACCTAGATCTAATGCAATTCATATTACATCTTTATTTTCATTTTTGGACAATCATTTTAACTCAAGCTTATAGGATTTATATGCTTAATGCATGAGAAGTAAGTTTATGGGCAAAAATCAGCGAGAAGGGAGGAGGTGTGTTTCCACCATGGCTCTCAAAGGTCAAGCCAAGTTTCTTTGACAAAGGTGAAAGTCCTCCAATCAAGAGTGAAAAAATATTCTATTATGCATGATGTTATAAAATAAATACTCATCCAGCTAAGGGGTTACTAATTCTTTTATCTTGATTTTAAGTTAAGCTTTAAATGAGGTTATGAGTTATTTATTTTGAATTTTGAGTTAATTAATTTGGTAAAATATTTATTTTTCCCTAAGAGCCTAATTGTCATCAAGGCCATACATCAAGCAAGGAAGAAACTATGAAAACATGTCATCTTAATGCACAAACTAAACAAAATATCAAATATTTTATAAAGCTAATGTAAAAGAATAAAAGGTCATTTATGGTCGGGCATGACCGCAAAAACCTGAAAATAAATTGGGTAGCCGAGCTCTACCCTTATACAACCCGAATTACAAATGAATTAATTACAATCAAATAAGGAAATTCATGTTATGGGAGTCTTCATTCTTCATTTCTTCTTTCTTTCTTCTTTCTTCTTTCTTCTTTCTTCTTTCCTCTTTCTTCTTTAGTTCCTTCTTTTGGATGGTTTGAATGTGGATGCTCCAAAGGCTTCACATGGTGCATAAGATGAGATCAGATGATCAATGCTCATCTTAATCCCTATAACAATCATTTCCAAAATCCTAATTACAAAAATTACATGAAAAAGAAAAGTAAATCTAACTAACACCTGCAAAATAAAATTAGCTAAATAAATAATACAAATCCCAAGCATGTATATTGGACTTAGCACCCCACACATGGGTAACCAAGTCCACTTGGCCTATTGGATTATGCTTAGGGGTATAAGCACCTGCACAACAAAAATAATTATATTTTTATTACAGTGCCCCTTAAGCACAATCCCCTATAGAAAATAATGATTAGACTAAATTGTACTACCATTCATTCTATGTACACTCACCCTAACATCCATACTATAAATAATACATCATAAAAATAAAAGCAAACATCAAGCCATGCACTACCCTAACCTAAGGCTAGAAGTGGTGACTTAGTCTAATGTGTGTGCTTTAGAAGGTTTTTTTGGCATGCTTAGCTATGGATTTAAGGTTTAGATTTTCTAAGTATGAAGATGTTCAACTTAGATGGGTAGTTTCATTCAAGTGTTTAGTTGATTTGGGTTAATTTTATTTTGTATTTTGATTTGGTTTAAGTGATTCCTACAATTAATTACTAAGTTTTAAAGAGAGAGAAAAGAGAAGAGAAATTCTTTTTCCTTCCCTATCCTAAGTAATTTCTAAAGTGGATTCATATTTAGTTTTGTCTAGTGAATGTTTTATTATGTGTTTTAATTAATCCTAAGTTTATATTTTTCTTAAATAATCCTATCCAAGAAGAAAGACATTTTAAGATTAAGTAAAGTGAATTAATATCACAAAACACACATCACTTCATTTCTTTCCCAACATGTTTAACATGCATATGGATCGATCCTAAGTATATCTATGCATATAAATGAGAATGTTTAGCACACTTTATGATGAATGCTAAGTGAGTTACTTAAGAAAATTTGAACGCTTTATGATGCATGATTTTCCTTAGGTAGAAAAGAGGTTTTGTTATCCATTTTTCACATTCACACATGTATGTATGAAAGGCATAAGTGAGTACAGTGCCATTGTTAGTACTAGGGGTGTAAGGTACAAGACTTACTTAGGGATACGTAAAGCCTCACAACCCCAGATTGTCCATACTAATATACCACTTTTCTTAAATACAAACATATGTACAAAAGAAATGAAAGGAAAAGAAAGATGCAAAAGTTTGTATTTATTTGTTTGATTTATTTATGCAATATATATGTGTAAGTATGGATGTCCTTCTTTAAGTAATAGCATAAGAATGAATAGGAATGAAATTAGGCAAGTTTGTATTCTTTTCAAATGAACTATACACTTTGTCAAATCCTATTCAAAATTATACTAAAAAAAAAGAGAATGAAAAGTACATTATGCACATCTTCATATTTATATCCACATGCAAGCTTATAAATAATTATAAGTAGCACACTTTCAATTTTAGATATTTGATTTATAGATTTTGAAAATAGTTTTGGATTTAATAGTGATAATAGTCATTCATATTTTTGCATTAGCCAAAACATGCAATTTGACATAAAGAAAACATTTCATTTTTAATTTAATTTTTAAAAAGCATGAATGCATGAAACTCATATGACATACACATTTAGCATGCTATGAAAGAACTAAAGTGATGAAAGCATGTAAACACATTCACCCTAATTAATTCCTAAAAACCATCTTATGAAATAAGAAAGCTTAAAGAAAATCAAATTATTTTCAAGGAAGGTTTGATTTTGTTTTGAGTTTGATTTAATTTGAGAAATGAGAGGTGAGTTTGTTGTTCCTAACCCATTCCCATATATGTTTATTATTTTAGTTTAATTTTTAGGTGATTAGATCAATTTTATGCTTTGATTAGGTTAAGATATGAATTAAGTGTGTTAATTACCCCTTAGCTATACCACCTTAGCATACTTAATCAAATAATTATAAGCCAATGAGATAGCATAAAATCACTCAAGGAATTTAAATCAACAATTCAACTAGTAAGAAAAGGACTAATGAATTTGGCTCATGATTAGTGATTAATTAAACTAAGTAGTTTAACTTAAAAACTTTCATAACCCTTCTCACACATGTGAGTTGGGTTTTGATTTTCTTAATTATACATAGGCTCTTAAACACCTAAGCAGCTACCCAAGATAGATTAATTGAGTTCTGGAAAGTTTTAGAATTTCATGAAATTAATTAAGGGGGTAATTAGTGAATTAACCCTTATTTAAGGTTATATTAAGGGAGAAAGGGGTTTAAGGAATATCTTAATGAAACTATTCCCAAAATATTTTCTAAATCACATATTCACTTAAGTAAAACTTAATTGACTCAACCAAAGGGTTAAACTACTAATTATACCCTTAATTAAGCTTAATTATATTAAGGGAGTGATTAAAGAATGAACTAGCAATTCCTCTAATTAAGCCACCAATAAATCCCAAAATAATTTGGGGAGTCAAGGGTCATCCCACTAATAAGCACAACAAGTTTGGTGTTAATCAGTGGATTAATTAGAGGATAATTAGCAAAATAACATTCCTAATAAAACCTAAATCCAGAGAGAAACATTATTAAAAATCCATTCAAATCATTTTTAGAATATTCTATGTTCAATTATCTATCCAATGCAATTTATTTCATATTTTTTGGGTTTTGTAGGCTTAAGATGAATTTAGGAAGTTTCCATGGTAAGTTAATAATTAAATAGCCTAATTAAACATTTAATCCCATCAGCACCATGTGGGCCGCTGACGTAGCATGCACTATTCATGTGGCACGACGGGATTCGATATTTAACTTATCACATCATAGTGCCACATCAGCAACGGTGTTATGCGCTTTCTCCTCACCCATCGATCAAGGATAGGACGGATAAGGTTAAAGCTGCAGTTCTAAAAAGATAAAATGTGGATGCTATGTGTCTTAATCACGGTCTTCCATCCAAAATGCATGAATAGACATCCCATGTTCTATCCCTATATTTCCCTGTGAGCAATGGACACCGTCCATTTTCTAAGAGAAGATCCGAGCTCGATTGAGCTCAGATTAGATTGAAACTCAACCCACACCATCTAAGCACAAAGATAATCACATCTAATGGCTAGAATTCCATGGGATTAAAATTTACTTTATGAAGCTCCAAACTACATTGAATCTAAGCTCAATTTAATGGCTAACCTCGTCGGAGGTCATCACCGGTGCTTGATTCCCTTGGAGAAGCTTTGTTGAAGTTTGGAGGCTTTGAGATTGGGTAGATCCTCCTATGGGCCAACTCCTCTTGCACTTGAGCTTATTCTTGATCGAATTAGATTCTTCCTTACCTTTGGAGCTTTGGAAAGAGCTTAGGTGAACTCGACTTGGTCCTCTGATGAAGCTTGAAGAAGGAATTAGGTTAATGTAGAGTGTGGAGTAAGTTGGATTTTTGCTAGAGTCCCCTATTTTCAAGCTGTGAAAATCGAGAATGGAAAATTGGATTTCACTCTAGGAAGCTTGGAATCACTCAGGCTCCTAGCTTCCTGGCTCAATCAGTCGACACTAAAGATTGAATTGAATTAGGGGGAGTATATCTCCCCCTTGAAGGATCGGATGATCGTGCCTTCACTTGCCATTTTGATCCAATTGAACTTATGCAATGGGTTTGTTAGGCTATTACGAGATGTCCTTGAATTCAGTTTTGGCCAGAGGAGTGGATGAGGTGGCCATGTGCTTAAATCAAGTGGAGGGACGATTCCATTTGGACAATTTCAAAGGAGGTGGTCAATTTTTGGTTTGGGTTGGGTTGGCTGACCCAAACCCATTGGGTCATGTGCATTAGGTCCATTAGTGACCATTTGGTCCACTAAGAGGATGTTAAGTGTCCATGAAAAGGAATTGACCAAATTCCAAGTGGTTTTGATTTTAGGTTACCTTATGTCCAAGGGGTAAAATGGTCATTTGATCTTGATTTTAGTTTGGGTATGTTTGATATGATGAGAAAATAGGTTTGGCCAAGTTTCATTGAATTTGGAGTTGGTTTGATCTGATTGGCTCATGTTGACCCATTTAGGTCAAAATGGGTCAACTTGGGTCAAGCTGACCAATTGGCCAAATTGGGTCAAACCAAGGGTTGAGTCATGTTCATATGACCATTTGAAATGTTTTGGTGGCTTTGGTTTGATTCAATTTGGATTTATATTTGGTTTTGGTTCAATTGATTTCATTTAGGTTAAATGGGTCAAGTTGACCAAATTGACCTATTTGACCTTTATGGCTTAGGTCATGGGTTGGTCCATGTTTGGTTGGTCATATGAAATAGATTGGTATCTTTGTTTCCAATCAATTTTGGTTAAGTTCAAATTTGGCAACCCTTTTAGGTCAAGTTGGGTTCATGGTCAATTCAGCTAGGTTAGGTCTAGTTGGCCAATTGAGGTTTTGGTTAAGTTCAACAAGTGATTTGGAATGAACTTGACCCATTAGTTTCAATCAATTTAGCTTAGATCAAGTTTTGACATATTTGGACTTTTTAGGTCAAGTTAGGTCAACTTGGGGCAAGTGGCCAACTGGGCTAGGTTAGGCTCAAATGTTGACTTGGCCAAGTTCAAACATTGATCATGAATGAACTTAGATCATTAGTTTCAATCAATTTGGCCTATGGTGGGCATTGGTTATGTTGAGTTTCATTTTAGCTAAGTGTTTACTTGGTCAACCCTTAGGTTTGACTTGGTTTGACCCAATTTGAGTGATTGATCATCGCATGATGATTGTTGATCATGATGAGAGGCTTAGGTGGGCTTAGTTCAATCCAATTTGGTTAGGATTAGAATTTGACTCATAAGGGGTACTTTAGGTCACTTTGGGTCAAGTGAGCCTAAGTAGGTCAAATGGCTTGGTCAAAGCTTCACTTGAGTTTGATTGAACTCACATATGGACTTATGATTGAAATATAAATCCATTTGCAAGAGGTTCGAAGTCAAATGGTTTTGATTCATTTGATAATTTCAAGTTCAAAGGGTGAACATGACCTTGACTTGGTTTTGATTTTTGAATTGAGTTTTGATTAAGTGATTGAAGTTTGTATTTATATTTGGATTCATGATTCAAGGATTGATTGAATCATGAAGAAAAATCAAGGGTTTGGCTTGATTTGAAATTGATTTGGCTAAGTTCAAGATTTTGGCTTGAAAGGCTTAGGTTGGATTTTGATTGAATCTCTTTGATTTTTGGAGTTAGTTTTAGTTGTTTGAATATATTTCATTTCATTTATATATGTGAATATAAATGAGAATATAAATGGGTTATGAGAAAAGTTCATGTATTTGAAGTGATTTGAATCATGATCTAGGCTAGGTCCTTAAGAGGGAATTAAAGGACTTAGGAAAGATTTGGATTTTGACCATGGATTTTGAATTTAATTTTTTTTTAGTTTATTTTGATTGGTTTGAATTTATATTTCATTTATACATGTGAATATAAATGAGTTGTGAGTCAATTTCATGAATTTAAGGTGGTTTGAATTTGATTTTAAGCTAAGTTTACAAGAGGAAATCAAAGGACTTAGAAAAGATTTTAAACTTGGAATTTCAATCATAAGCTTCAATCATAAGTTTCAATCATGGGTTTTAATCATTTGACATTAATTTGAGTTTGGAGAAAATCAATTAAGCTGAAATTGATTTAGGTTTGATGTTGATTTGATTTGGAGTTTGACTTGAAGAAAGGAAGTGAGGAATGTGGTTCAAGCTATAGAGTAGGCAAATTTTCCTAACACCCCTAAAAATATGTAAAATTTATTGCATTAGCATAGGTCATAATTTGCACACTAATCCTGATCTAGTCTCTTAAAGAGTGAGTATAGTATTTTAGACTCTTTCATAATTAATAATAGCACACCTATCTTGCAGTTATATATGACTGACCCACATAATTTTAAAATCATATGAAGTGTTATCTGGCTACTACTCCAGGCGGTTGTAGTCCAAAAGAGTTGAGATCAGTCCACTCTCCCTACTGAAAGTGAACCAATATATCCTATTCCTCCCAAGTAGAATTAGGTTGAGCTCTTAGATTGTGCTAGAGCACTCTATATATAAGTTCATATGCTTCTTGTTTCTCTTTTGTTACGGGCATAAGTCCTCACCTCTTAGGAATTTTTACAATCTTGTATTGTTAGAATCTAAGTTCTAAGATTCTAATAAAATTTTAACTCAAATAAATAGTTTTTCTTTATTTCAAAAATGTAAAACATTATTATATGGTAGATTGAAGCAGTCACTAGGCTTCCTAATATTGTGTGTGCTTTCTACTTATTCTCCTTTGGAATCCACTAAGAACTCTTCTTATTTGAGCTCTTCCCGATTGCTTTTCAAAATAACCAATTCTTTGATTATCTACCTTTAAAATCTTTGGAGACATTAGTTGACTACTTTAATTGAGAGTGTTCTTAGGAAATTCTTATTTCCTAGAATATAATTAACTATTGAAGCTTGCTTCCATTGGGAACTAATGAACCCAACATAAAATATACCCTATTTTACTTATTCATTTAAAATAGGAGAAAGATCTCTGGTATATATGCAGACCCATTTGTCTTAGGAGTCCTTATTATATGATTGAGTCCATTGTAGAATAGTATTTCTATCTTTCGAGATAGTACATTATTCCTTAGATGACAAACTCGATCATTTCAATAAGTATCCCCTAAGATCTGTGTGGTGTCCCTACGACTCCAAATTAAACTACCACATGTATCTTGGAGAATATTAAAGCTTAGAAGGCCATATGGATCTATAAGTAACTTCTATAAGCTACCATTGGTGAATCATATCGACATTAGAACTCATGACAATATTGTCTCCAATGAAACATACATTGCAACTTGCTTTGAGTTCTCTACCTGCCATCTAACAATATCACCAAGATTGATAAAATTATACCTTTTACTTTGAAATAACTTCTTATCAAGAAAAATAATAATCAATAATCTCTTTATTACTAACTAAAGGTATTTCAATCAAACTAAGCCCTATTAGTTTTTTTTTTATTTTCATTTAAAAATTATGTGCTTAATTTCTTTTTACTTGATTAATTATGTGTATGGTAATGAAAAAGTACAAAAAAAAAGAGAGATCCACATTTCATCATTACTAGTTTAAATTTCTTATAAGCAATACTCTGACATTGTCATTAAAACAATAATCCTACACTTATTAGTAAATCAAAGTGATTTGAGTATATTGATATTAACACCCTCAATAAAAAAAAACTCTTTTTTTAATGGAAAACATATATGCATGTGAATACTAGAGTACTGAGCTCTATCATATGTCAAATAAAGAACAAGTTCATAAATTGAAAGAAGGGTAACATATCCAAGCCTTAGCTATTTTCATTAATAAAGGAATAAATATAATAATTTACCATACTTATATATAGACCATCCCTCAAAAACATTATTTGAAGTACAAAGAATCATTACAAGAAATGGCTCAGTTATGGTGGCAAAAAAATATTAGAAAAAATAAACAATTATATTAATAATATAAATTATTGATGAATTGTTTTGGCTACTTTTCACTAGTAAAGCCTATATCAAAAAATTTTTGGTGAACATAATTTTTGCAAAAAAAATTAACCTTCATATAGTTAAATTGTCAGTTTTAAGTTTCAAAATTTTGTGATGGCATTGCTTAATGGAAATAGTTTTCCAACAATATAGCCACTAGAAATATTCGATGGGCAAATTGTAGTAGGCTAGGCCCCCGCAATTTCCAATGGATATTACCATCAGAAATTGTACCCAGGTAATTGCTAAATTGACTCAATGGATATTACCGTGTAAAGTGTTTTGTTGATTGGGCCATCAGAAACCTATATTAATTTTTTTTGAAAAAGAGATTCACATAAAAATTGACTATTATAATCTCTACAAAATCAAGAATAATATATTACATCCAATATTAAGATCACCAAAAACAACAAAATAATATATAAAATGCATATGTTGATAAAAAAAACTTAGTATCATTAAGAAAACATACTAAAATATCATAAAATATAAATGTTACCTATAAAATAATAACATCTAAGATAAGAAAAGAAACTATTAATATATGAATGTTTCCTTCCACTATCCTCATCAACCTTCTCTTCATTTACTTCCTCCACCACTACCTTCCCCTTCCTACTGCTCTGTTGTCTAGCTCTGTCACCTTCACCTGCATCACCATCATGAAAGCATTCATCTCCTCAATAATTTATCTTTTCACCATCTCCTCAATAGTGTTTTCCTCTACTCCTGAGTAAGGTATTTGGGAGGACTAACATCATATGTTATGTCTTGTGAGCCTAACCCATATATCATTTTATTCTTTTTATGTCTTGTTATTTATCACCACAAGTTGAATATATTTTGATGTAATGATGACTCCCCTTGTGATGATTGGCTCTAAATATCCCTTAAATACCTATACTCATTCTACAAAAAATTAATAATAGTCATAATATATGTTATTATTATGACTTTTTAAAAGTAGCAATACATATATGGATTTGCTAAGATTTGTTATTAACCTACTACTGGTCATGCTAGCGTTGATATGTGTGCATATGTGATCTAATAATGTAGGCTCCCTTCCTGGCATCTACTTTTATAAAAGTCATTAAAATTAAAGTTATTAATTTAAAATAATATATCAAATCAATAATTAAAATTAATATGCTTATCATCCTCCTCTAATGCTTAGTATAAGGAACTAAGCCATCAGTATGTAGTGAGCTCCTCATTTCTCCACAATTGGATGTGTGTTTGTTCTGCTACCTCTTCCAAGCATACTAGGGATTTCCCCAAGCCATGATAAGAGCTACCCATATGCCTTCTCCAATTCATAGGAGCCTCTCGCTAGACTTTCAAATGTTTGTGAACATGTCCTACAACTGAGTAGATGCCTGTCTCTTAAAATTCCTTTGTATCCTATCATGATGTTAGGGTAGCCAAGTATCATTAAGGACTTGAAAACATAAATATTTTTTAACTAAAAATTTATTATCTCAAATTCTCTAAATCACAAGTTACAAATTTGTATTTGTATTTTCTATCATGATAGATATGGAGCATCACATTTTCTCCTATTAATGTCTTTAATCTTATGAAGAATCTGCCTTGAAGGGTTGAACTTGTATCAATATAAATTTTTATTGTAAACAAAATATTATAAAATATAAAAAATATTAAACTATGTTTAAAAAAGAGAAAGATACTTATATGTCCTTACCTAGCCCAATATAAATAAATGAATATGTAGAATTAAATCCATCCAAATGTCTCAGCTCAATAGATGATGTTGATGCTTCCACATGATGGGTGGCGGGCAATAGTGGAGGGTGGAAAATCAGTTGTGTGTAAGCAATGTAGTATTACAATGATGGGCTAGTCTAGGATGGTGAGTGTGTTAGATATAAAGTAAATGGGTGGAAAGAATGGTCTGCATTGAGTTTGGTGAGTGTTAAGACACCTTCTTGCCACAAAATTTTGAGATCATTTATTAGGGTATATATTTTAGCCTTTGGATTATGTGGTCCTGAAATAGTAAGTGTTACAAGCAAATAAGGGCTTATCATGCACATCTCTGAAGGAAGATTGTATGGTGTAACAATAAAAAACCAACATGAGTAAGGCATGGTAGCTTGACTGTAAGATATGAATTCATCAGCACATAGATCCAAATGCACATTTCTAAGTTCAATTGCAAAATCTAGAATTATGTGATCAAATTGTTTCTACACCTCTACATCAGATGGATGACTCATAATTCTTGGCACCATTATTCTATTATGATGCCATCTCATCTGCTTAACAATACTCATTGATGTAAAAAAAATGTAGATATAGAATTATAGGCAAATAAAATAGCCTTTTTAATGGGACTTTCTTCTACTAACATTATTTCTTACTCCACTATTTGTATCTTAAAGCACCACAATATTTACAGTATGTCTCTATTCTATCTTCCTTATAATAAAGCATATAACTATTAATACAATAATCTATTTTGTGTGATTATCATAATTTTAATTTTTTAGTCAAATAAAAATCAATTGAAACTAGAGTATTTGGTGAACTTGTCTCTTTAAGTAGCCCAACAATCTTAATGAAAAATTCATATAGCACATTAAAATCTACTTTAATACTCAACAATCTCACCATCATAGATAACTCAAAGTGGATAGTGCATCTATGCCATGGTAGTAGTTGTGTTGCATTCAATAGATCATAAATTTGTTTAGCTCCAAACCACCTCACAAGATAACTTTACTCGTTTACAACCCTAAGATCACTTTTTCCAAAATTTTCAAACACAATAAATAAAATCATCTAAAATGACAGTGTAAATAATCACAAATAATTAATCTAATTTGATAACTTATTTTACACCTAGGATAGTAACAATATAAATATATTGAAATAAAAACTTTAGATTCAATGAAAAAAATTAAGATTATTTTAATTGAAATTGGAGAAAAATCTCACTCTAGAAAATGGCAACTTAACACCTAGGGCATAATAAATATAAATTCATGGTAAATTTTCAAAACAAAAAAAACTTATAGAAAAGTGATGAAAGAGATATACCTCAAAAATCATGAAAAATTGAATTCCAATTACTAGATAGGTGGCTTCTCTTCCCAAGGGTAAGATCCATAGAAAATCTTCTTATTAAAATCTCCTCCCAATTTTTGATGAATTCCTTTCTCATCGACTTTTGATGATTCTAACTTTGAAGTTGACTTTATCAGCATCATGGGTGGACTTGGCGGAGATTTCTCTCCAGCCTTGGGTGGCTATTGATGTTTATAGCGCCATGACCAGCATCACTTCTGCCAATATTAGAGAAATTATGATTGAATTTCCCTCTTCTACTCATAGAGATAGCAGCAAGTTTGTGAAGGGCAAGTTTACTTGTTCATCGAGGAATGATGCAAAAGAGGATCAATGAGTATTTGCAAACTCCTCCGAGATGCGAAAGAGGATTCAATTAAGAGTAATAAGGCTTGGATTTTATAAATCCTGCTAAATCAATAATGTTTGAAGGGGCATAACAGGACAAATTATATTTTGGATATAAGTAAGCTAGTAAAATTTAAAGCCATTTCAAGGTTAAGTCTAGCCTAATTGAATTTTGGCTCATCCAACTTAGACAATAAAATCTCAAGAGGTTAAAGAGTATTAAAATAGTTATAGTGCTATTAAGGGTCATAAGGTGCTAAGCAAGATATTTTAGGTTAGGCTCAACCTTAAGAGGCTTAATGGTAGGTTTAATACCAACATGAACTAAGAAAGAGATGAAGAATATAATAAACATAATTTGAATGATTTTTTTATTACCATTGTTGCAAAAATTTGAATTTTGATTAGTTTTTGTGCGATTATATTTGTCTCATTGAACTTTCATGTTAATTTCTAGTACCATTTCTTTTGGAAGTTTATATCATATAATAAAATTTTTATAAACTCAAAGTCAAACTAAGATATAACTCCTAATCCCACAAAAATTTCTTTTTTTCTTTTATATCTTTCTTTGTTCACTTTTAAATGTTATGCTAACTTGATGCTTAAACATTAAAAGGAGGGAAGTATTTATACATATTAAGAATTATAACCACATCTCTAGTTATATTCATCTACCTAAAATAATTTCAACAATTTATTTTCTTACTGTAGAATCTATCACACACATATTCCTCAAGTGTATTATCTAGTGGCTTAATTTTTCATTACCATTACTTTTCAATAGCACTTGGCATGCATTAATACTTGCTTGAAAAAAATTGAAATTTGGTTAAAGCACATTTGGTTGCTTGAATTTCAAAATTTTATCAAAAAATGTTTTCTAAATCCATCGAGTTTTTTGGATGTAGTTTTTGGGTAAATATTAATTTCAAAGTAACATATCAATCTTTAAAAGTAACAAATCAATCTTTCTCCAAATTTGCATGGGATAGCTTCTATTTTTATGTTTTTTATTTTTTTATTTTATTATTTTATTATTATTTTTATTTATGTTTTGATTTGAAATAAAATATATTTGATAATGATAATTATTTTTAAAAATAATCAAAATATTCAAAAATTAGTTTGAGTATTTTTAAAAATAATGTTATATATTTTCAAAACTAAAAAAATAAAAATACTTAAAAATATATATTAAACAAATATATTTTATTTAAAATAACATAAAAACATTCAAAAAAATATAAATAAAATTGATCTCAAACATATCCTAAAATATTAAGTTTTTTAATACTTAAAATAATAACAATAGAATCAATATTTCTTTGAGACATACTTTCTAAATTCAAGCAAGCAAGAACTCCTAATCTTAGTAGTTGTCCTTTCGTTCATTACTGTATAAAAAGATATCACTACTTGCAATGATATTAAAATGAGAATTCGCAACTAATTGCCATATTAATGATGCAATTTTGAATTTGGAGACGATATAAATTATACTATATACGATGGAGCAAAACAAGTATAGATTTAGCATGCATTCATATATATGATATTATCGAGAAAGATTAAGTATAAACTCGCCTTCATAAATCATGCAGCGTTTAACATAAATACATAACAATTCAGAGGTTGGCGCAGTCTGTGGGAACCAATGTGAGTTGCATGGCCCCAAGATCGTATTCGATATGAAAGTTTTGCTGAGCAATATTTCCGAAGATGTTGATGCCAATTCCATCACTGGATATCAATGCCAGGCACAGTACATTTTTAGCGGATTCCACGAAGGTATTCGACTTCTGCAGAACCACTGCAGCGCCGCCGGAGAAGTGGAAGGTTATGTCTGGGAAATTCGAATTTCCCCCTCCACCGGAGACGTCGAAGCAGAGACTGAATACCCCATTGGGGTCCGTCACTTGCGGAAGCTTGACGCTGCTCACGACCTTGCTCGTCACAGCCTGCAGTGTCTCGTCGTCGATGAGGGTGAGGGTTGTGCCAGAGTCGATGATGATGTTGCTCTCAGCAGCTTTCGCTCTCGCATTCATGGACGCTGCTGGCTTCACGTTCACAGCACCAGTTTGTCCGACCACGCTGATCTGCTCGAGGCTGAGGAAGTAGAAGGTGTCCGGATAGCCGGGGATCAACGGAGTGGTGACGGCGTTGGAGCCAGCTGGGATGATTGCGTTCGAGCCAAAGTTGAGACGGCTCGTGGCAGAGGTCTGGTCTGCGGATGGGAGGCAGTAGGAGAACTTATCATCAATGGCGGAACCGAGTTGGCGGATGAGAGAGAGCTGTCCTCCACCGAGGCCGACGAGGCCGGCGCCGTTCTCATCGAAGGTTCCATTGCTGCGGTGGGTGCAGCCGAAGAAACTTTTGGGGAATTGCACGCGGCGGCCGCCTATGGCGTCGAAGCTGATCGTCTCGGTGGAGAGAAAGCCAACGACGAAGGATCCATCCCCATAGGCATAATTATACTCGCACTGGGATTCAGAACCGCAGCTGCCCTGCGGTAAGGCGAGCAAGGGTCCGCATCGCAGGAGACTACTTTGTAGGTGGAGGAGGCTTTGGGTCGAATAAGGGGGCTGTCTGATGGTAGCACTCATCGCATGGCTTGCATTGGATCCAAATAAGATCGCTGCCGGTATCGGCAATAGCGAGGATCTTCTCAACCGGAGATCCTAAGTAGATGCTCATCAGATACTCGAAAGTGTTCGTTGTGATCTCGGAGTAGAAGTTGTCGGCAGCAGCGGGTGCGGAGGCGGCCGGGGACTTTGCTTGCATGGCTTGTCGGAAGTAGATGGCGCGGGAGCGGGAGCGTTCGGCGGCTACTTTCAGGCGAAAGTAAGAGGTGGAGGTGGGGTCGTAAAAGGAGATTTTGGTGAATCACGGTGTATAAGCTCCATGGAAAAGCCGCCCTTGCTGTATGCAAGAAACGGAAGTAGCCCAGCAGCTGACAGAATGAGGAGGGAGACCGCAAATGAAGAAGGTAAGCTTGATCTCGTTGAAGAACCCATATGGCTAAATTCTTAGTTATTCAAACTGTCACTTAATTCCTTCCTGTTTTGTTGGAGTTGCAGTTGATGGGATCCATGATTCCAACTCTTATATTTATAGCTTGACAGAAGAGGTATAAAAGAAAGTATCATTCATCATTATCACTATCATTTACTATTAATTAATAAATTCTTAAGCAGAAGTATTACGTTCCCTAGCCTGCGAGACGGAACTTTAGAATGATGATCTACCGTGGCATTCCTGCAACAAAAACAAAGAATGATGACCTACGGTGGCATTCCTGCAACAAAAACAAATAATAACAAGGTGAACTGAAATTATACTTTGAATCTTTCTTCAAATAAAAATATTTTATATTCAGTTTTCATAGCCAGCTTGAATATTTTAATCACACTAACTTTTATGCGTTTAATAATTAAAACCAACTAAATACGGAATGAGTCCAACCATTTGCTGCTAGTTTAAAATTTTAATTTAGGAAAGCGTGTGGAGGACGCTCTTAGCTTAATTCGATTCTTTTACTGTTTTATTTTTGTATTGATTCAAGTTTTTTTTTTTCTGAAAATTCTCTTTTATGTATATACTTTTAATATTTAATTCTAGATTCAGTGTTACTCTCAAGCTACTCATCTTTTATCTTTGTTTATTTGTATGCCATATAGTATAATTGTGGCATATACTTTTAATATTTAATAATGCTTACTAATGTAATTGAGCTAAGGCTATAATTTTTTACCTAAAAAAGAAAAAAGAAGCACAATACTTAAAAGTACTTGCACTGTCACGAACATAAAAAAAACACCTTAGCATGAAGTGAAGTTATCATAACATAAGTTTTAAAGTTTTTTACTAGAATTCATATAAAAAACTTATAAGTAATAGAATCACAAATAGTTGCTCCCTTTGAGTTTTCATATTTTGAAATCAATATATGATCATTTAATTAACAATATTATTAAAATATTTTATTTTCAATATATGTAATTAGACAATCATACATCTAAAAGTCTCACATATGATTGCACAAGTTACTCTTTATAATCTTTATAGAAAATAATGCTCATTCCACCATTGTGATTCTTGGTAATATCCAAGTTATCATAACATAAGTTTTAAAGTTTTTTACTAGAATTAATATAAAAATTTATAAGTAATAGAATCACATATATTAGATCCCTTTGAGTCTTCATATTTTGAAACCAATATATGATCATTTAATTAACCAAATTATTAAAATATTTTATTTTCAATATATGTAATTAGACAATCATACATCTAAAAGTCTCACATATAATTGCACAAGTAACTCTTTATAATCTTTATAGAAAATTATGCTCATTCAACCATTGTGACACTTGGTAATATCCAAGTAAGATTCACAAGAAAGTATACTAAAATATACACTTGGTAATCTTCATTAAATTCTATGCAAGATCTCCAAGCTTTTTTAGCTTCTAAAATGCATCCTTAGATTTCATGTAAATGATAAAATTCTCAATTTAAATGCCTAACATAATTAAATCTATATCTAATAAAAGTTTAAAGATAGAATTTGGTAAGACATATCAATAGTTCCTTGTTAAAGTAAAAAAGAAGGAATCACATAGATTCAAGCAT
This sequence comes from Cymbidium sinense, assembly GCA_021442155.1. Taxonomy (NCBI): domain Eukaryota; kingdom Viridiplantae; phylum Streptophyta; class Magnoliopsida; order Asparagales; family Orchidaceae; genus Cymbidium; species Cymbidium sinense. The sequence continues at coordinate 41,270,183 of CM038223.1, forward strand.
GCCACACATAGAAATAACTTATTAAATTTTTTTGAATATATTAATGCACTCTTAATGTTTTATATTTATTAAAAAATAAAATAACTAAACTTGATAATGATATTAATTTGTGATTTTTTTAGCATATTGTCATGACCTCCCATGCATTATCAATAGCTTTATCAGGCTTGGAGCTATACTAGATTTCACATAAAAAAATTGAACTTCTTTAATTAAAGCACTCAATTTGTATCTCTCATATTTTAACACTTTGACTTAGAAATTTTAACCAAAGTCAAGTTATTTATAATGACTTGGTTAGCCCTCTATAAAGCATGAGATTGCTTTATTGTGATCTTTAATGTTAAATTTATTAAGTTCAAACAAAAAAGTCAAATTAAAATGAGATATTATTTGAACATGATTTTTAGCCACAACAACTGTTGTTAATTGGAGTTGATGGACATAACAATAATGTGTTCAATAATCATCATTCATAATCAATTTTTTTATTTCATTAAATATGACACTCATGTTGTTAGTCATATCATAACCCTAACTATAAATTTGTAGAATGGTCAATTATTCTTCACAAAAGGAGCTTTAATCACTCATTTATGTGTTGAAGTGGATGTCACCTGAACATGCACAATCCCAAGAAAGTGCTCAATAACATAACATTTTTTTTTTAAACAAAGTAAAGTGTTGTTATGTTATTTTTACTACATATTATTTGGAGACATTCTTCAATTCAAAGATGAATTAAGCCGATATGAGTGGTGTAGACACCTTTAGTGTCAAAGACTTTCGACGAACTAGCCAAATCCATACTTGTAGTCGTGCTCGTTCAAAATTTATTCTACATGAGTGAAATCTTGAATTTTTTTATTTAAATAATACTTATCTTAATTTGAAGTAGTTATTTAATTTTATTTAACTTAGTTCAACGGTATTTTTAAGTCTTAACCCATCTTGCACAGTTTTAGTATTTTTATAATATCTTTCAGCTCAATGCTCTATTTTGGGCGATCTTAATCTTGTTGGGAAGCTATGAAGGTTCTCTACAAATCTCTAGTTTAGAAGCCAAGCTATATCAAATTGTATCATAATAAAAAATGCAATATTTTTTTAGATGAATATGTAACTTTTCATGAAGAACTTTAGTCTCACATTATATATATATATATATATTTTTCTTTTGTTGTCTTTGGCACCTTATACATTTAGTAGCCACCTCCAATAAAAGGATGCTTCCAAAAATATCAAATTTACTTATTTCTTGTGCAAGTTACACACTTATGCGAGATAAAAATAAAAATTTTCTCTATGTCATGATGATTCGACCGAGCTCCGGGAGGAGGTGTGTTGATTCCCAAGCTTTGAGATGTTATTGCCAAATTTTAAATATTTTAGGTTATTCTCTATCATATCTTAAAGTTTTTCTTTGTTTAGTTTGATCTATTCCTCTCTAGCTTCTAGTTTTAGTGATGGGTGGTTATTTTATTCTATGATTCTAGCTCTCAGTCATTATGCATTTATGTCATCTTTTATTTTTCTTTTAAATTCATAATTGAGTTCAAAGCATCTTTAAGTGTTCTTTTTCTATTCCTTGAAATATTATATACCTAGTCTAAGGAGATAGCTCCTATGATATTCCAATCCTCTTTATTGATAATCATTAGGGATCAATATGCCTCTTCTATATGTATTATTTTTTAGATCTCTTACGTATTATTATGAGCCATCTAATAATAAGTTAATTTAATATTCATACATGACATGTTCTACATTAGTTGGTATCAGAGATTGGTTTAGTCTAGGCATTTGCATATTATATAATATTCTAGCTTTTTTTTTACACTTACAGCTTTTTCTAGTCTTTTTGGATAGTTTTTTTGGCCATGCATTGAAGCTTAATTAGCATAAGAACATGACTAGGCTTATCACATTGGCTCAATTTCAAAAGCCATTCATTTAAACGTTGGCCTAGAACACGACTAAGCCTTTTAGCTTTTGATTAGTTCAAAATGACTAAACATTTTTATAGAGGGTTCAAAGTGTGACTAAACATTACTGTTCTAGTTGGCTCATAAGAACCATATATTCAGTGTTTTAGGAGGTGAGAGCATATGGTGTTTATTTTTGTTGTTTGGGTGTTTTGTGTGTATGTGTGAGGGGACACCACACAGATCCGCAGATACACTTATCAGGGTGATCGAGTATGATATTAAAGAATAGTGTACTATCTCGAGAGATAGAAGTCATTATCCTATAATAGACCTAATCACCTAATAAGGATTCCTAAGGTATGATGGGTCTTCGAATATACCAGAGATTTTTTTCCTACTTTACATGAAAAAGTAAAGTAGGGTTTATTTTGGTCGAGTACGTTAAGTTCCCTATGGAGGCAAGCCCCCATAATTAATAACATCCTAAGGAATGAAATTCCTTAGGAATACTCTCAATTAAAGTAGGAATTAAAGTCTTCAAAGATTTTAAATCTAAGACTATTAAAGGATTAGCTATTTTAGAAAATTAAATGGGATAGATCAATGAGAAGACTTATTTTTGTAATCCAAAGGGAGAAAGTAGGAAATGCTCATGATATTAGGAAGCTTAGTGAGCATTCCAATCTACCCTATGATTAGGCTTTATATATTTGAAATTGAAGAGATTTATTTATTTGAGTTAGAATTTTAAAAATAAAATCAACCAAATCAACTAAATCACTTAAATGAAACCACCCTCTAAGTTGAACCCTTTTATACTAAGAAAACTCTAACCTTAAAGCCTAGCTAAGACATACCACATAAGCCTTAAATGACACACACATTAGGCTAAGTCATAATTTATAGTCCTATGTTAGGGTGGTGCATGGTTTGATATTTGCTTTCATTTTGTGATGTGATATTTTAGTCTGGATGTTGGGGTGTATGTGTGTAGACTAAATGGTAGGGCGATCTTAGCCTAACCATGTCTTCTACAAGGGATTGTGCTTAAGGGCATTATAATAAAATATAAATATTTTTTGCTGTGCAGGCTGCTTATACCCCTAAGCATAATCCAAAATAAGTCAGTGGACTTAGTTACCCATGTGTGGGCTACTAACTCCAATACATGCTTGGGATGTATGGTTTGTTTAGCTAATCTCTATTTTGCAGGGTTTTAGCTAGATTTACTTTCCCATTTTCATGTAATTTTGTAATTAGGATTTGGAATGATTGTTATGAGGGATTAAGATGAACATTGGTCATAAGATCATGTCTTATGTACCATGTGAAGCCTTGGAGTAAATCACAAACCAAACCAAGTCAAGAAGAAGAAAATGAAGAAAGAAGAATGAAGAATGAAGACCCCCATTATATGAATTCCTTCTTAATTGTAATTGATATATAATCCAGGTTGTATAAGGGTAGAGCTTGACTACCCAATTTATTTTTTTTAGGTTTGTACGGTAGAGCCCAACCACAAAATGCCTCTTATTCTTTTGCGCTAGCTTTATAAATTGATTGATGTTTGTTTAGCTTGTGCATTAAGATGACATGTTTTTCTAATTTCTTCCTTATTTTGATGTATGGCCTGGATGACGATTAGGCTCTTAGGAAAATAAATTTTCTATCCAATTAATCAACTAAAAAAAATAACTCATAACCTCACTTAAAGCCTAAGTTATAAAATCAAGATAAAAGAATTAGTAACTCCTTAGCTCGATGTTCTATTTTCTTTCTCACATCATGCATAAAAAGCATATTATTTCACTCTTGATTTAGAGGGCTTCCACCCATGCTAGGGAACTTGGCTTGATCTTTGAGAGCCATGGTAGAAATACACCTTCTCTCTTATTGATTTTGGCCCACAATCTAATTTCTCGTGCATTAGGCATATGAATCTTATAGTCTTGTGTCAAATCAATTATCCAAAAATAAAAATAAAATATAATAAAAATTGCATTAGATTTAAGTCATTAAATCATGCCCTACATGATCTAATCTCTTAGGGAGCGTGTTTAAGGACTTAGTCTATTTCTAAATGAACAACAGCTTAGTTATCTTGCAAAAGCATATGACTTGCCTACATGTATTTAAAATCGTATGAGGAGTTAGTTGGCAGCTACCCCCATGCGGTTGTAAGTCTAAATAGTCGGGTAGTTTATCCTCTCTTATGGAGGTAAACAAAATACCCATTTTTGCCTTAGATTGATGTTGTGTTTTGGCCCTTGCCAAAGATCCCTAGATTTAGGCTCAGAGTTTGCTACTTCCCTTTGTAGGCTATGAGCATAAATCCTCGCATCTTAGGTATTTCCATGATCATGTGTCATGGAATTGTAAGACCTAGATTTATAATAAAAATTCAACTCAAAAATAAATAATTGCTTTCAAACTTCAAAAATATAAAACCCAACCATAAGATAGTTTGGGATGCTTACTAGGCTTCCTAATATTATAAGCATCCCCTACTTATCTTCCTTTGGCTTCGATAATAACTCCCTCCTCTTGATCAATCCCACTTGATCTTTCAAAATAAACCAATTAATTGATAGTCCTATCTTTGAAATCTTTGGAAACAATGATCATTTAACTTAATCAAGAGTATTCCTAAGGAATCTCATTCCTTAGGATGTAATTAACTATGGGGGTTTGCCTCCATAGGGAACTTAACAAATCCAGTTTAAAATAAATCCTGCTTTACTATTTCATGTAAAGTAAGGGAAGAATCTCTAGTACATACAAAGACCCATAGTCCTTAGGAGTCCTCATTCAGGTGATTTGGTCCATTATAGGGCGGTGACTTCTATCTTTCAAGATAGTACACCTTTCCTCAATGGTATACCCGATCACTCTAATAAGAATATTTACTGATCTACGTGGTGTCCCAAAAAGGTGTCTATATTTTTATTTTCATTCATCCTTTTCAAAGGGATAGATGAAGGCGAGAATATATAAATTTTACCATAGATTTTTCTAGCGACTCTGCTAGGGATGCTTCCTCTCTCCATCTTTAGTAAATGATCATTGTCTCCAAGTATCGATAGTGGGTTTGTATTTTATATGAATCCAAGACTATCTTTCTTTTCTGTTGGTACTGAGTTTATTTCATCCTTAAACTAAGCTAGACAACATCTTTAGGTTTTAGGACCTCATCCGTGTTGGTCTTAAAACCCCAGTAGGGTTCCCCAATGGGTGAAAATAAAAATTTAATAAAAAAAATAACTAAATACTTCCTTCTTACCATTTCTATGGTAAGGTAAGGTTCATTCCAAAAATAAAGAAAAATAAATCCTTCATAAAAAACATCAATTTCCAAAAGTACTTTTTTCAAAATGCATATGATAAAATGTTTGCACAAAATTTTTGCATAAATCAACCTCATTTAATAATCTTCATGATTGTTATATGTTGGATCATTTCAAAATTAAAACTAACAATCATATTTTCCAAAAGCATGCATCTTCATTCAGTTTATTGAATGAAGATTTCATTTTCAAAATAAAAAATCAACAACATCTTTCCAAAAAAGAAACTCAACAATCATATCTTCAAAAAGCACAAATAAACATCTTCATTCAATTTATTGAATGAAGATTTCATTTTCCATCAAAATGAACAATCATCTTTTCCAAAAACAAAATCAACAAAACATCTTTTCAAAAATAAAATCCAAAATCACATTTTCAAAAAGCACAAATGAACTTCCTCATTCAATTTACTGAATGAGGATTTTCATTTTCAAAATAAAAAGACAATCATCTCTTTCAAAAATAAAATTTAACAATCATATTTTCTGAAAGCACAAATGAAAATCTTCATTCAATTTATTGAATGAAGATTTTATTTTCAAAATAAAAACCAACAATCACATTTTCAAAAACAAAATCAGCAATCATCTTTCCAAAAATAAAATCCAACAATCATAATCTCAAAAAGCATAAATGAACATCTTCATTCAATTTATTGAATGAAAATTTCATTTGTAAAACAAAAATCACATTTTCAAAAAAAAAATGAACAATCACACTTTCAAAACAAAATAAATAATCATATTTTTAAAAACAAAATCAACAACATTCTTTTAAAAATAAGATTCAACAAACATAATTTCAAAAAGCACAAATGAACATCTTCATTCAATCTATTGAATAAAGATTTTATTTTTAAAACAAAATCAACAATCACATTTCAAAAATAATATCAACATCATCTTTTTCAAAAATAAAAATCAAAAACAAAATTAAAAAAAATAATATTTGGATTTCCTTAGCATACCTAAATTTGCTAAGAATCCTCTTTTTTAAAAATCAACAAAAATAAAACCACACTTGGATTTCCTTAGCATACCTAAATTTGTTAAGAATCCTCTTTTCAAAAATCAAACAAAAATAAAAGAAACACATTTGGATTTCCTTAGCATACCTAAATTTGCTAAGGATCCTCTTTTTCAAAATCAAATCAAAAACATAAAACAACATTTGGATTTCTTTAGCATACCTATATTTGCTAAGAATCCAATTTTTCAAAAATTAACAGAAATAACACACATAGGATTTCCTTAACATACCTAAATTTGCTAAGAGTCCTCTTTTTAAAAAATCAACAAAAACAACATACATAGGATTTCCTTAGAATACCTAAATTTGCTAAGAATTCTCTTTTTCAAAAATCAACAAAAATCACACATGATTCATAAAACAAAGCAAACAAAAGAAAATTAAGAAATTATTTTCAAACACCTCACCTAGCATACCCAAATTTGCTAAGTGAGTAAATTACAAAAATCTCAAATCAAAATAAAATGAAAATCAAATATGAACCTATGGAAGCATCTCTTCAAAAATATTTGAACCCATTTTTCAACATACATAAATTTATTAGGAATGGATTCTACACTCAAAAAATCTCCTTTCCAATCAATTCCAAAATCTCTCTTCTAAATTCATTTGAGCCCCACTTAACACTTTCAAGTTGTTGAGTGTGGGTTCAAATTATAAATTCAAATTCAAAAATAAACAAAGCAGGAATCTGATTCAAACTTATTTTCAATATTGCATGCTTTCAGTCAATTTTAGTTCAGTCAACTCAGTTTCTAATGGCATCATAGATATATGTCTTCACATTTCCTCATGGGATGGATTTGGCCTTAGATCAGGCCAATCTCCCATGATCTGACTATGCACACTTGATCCACTTTGGCCGAGACTTTGAGGGAGCCAGGATCACATGTGAGGGGACCCCCCTCACGACAGTTAGTAGGAGCATCATTACCGAAATAAGAACTACATGATCAAGCAGTATTACACTTGCATTTCCAGGAAGTTGGAGCAACTACTCAGTCTATTGTAGAGGAGTTTCTTATAATGGTTTCCCCATAGGTTACAGAAAACTAGTTTCACCCGCTCTCTAGTTCTGATAAAGATGTTAGGAGGATTTCTGCTTCACCTCTGCCAGTAGTTCAATTTTAGGCACCTGTCAATGAGAGGAGGAGGTCGTACACCAATGTTCGATCAGTTTTACATCGAGTATGCAAAACCTATGGAGGATCAAAGTTCAGGGATCAGTTTGATTTATATTCTGTCATTCCTAACAGTGTTGGCATATAGATTAGGCAGGAGACGGACAGGGAGGCCCATACATTAGTTTAGGTTACTATCGAGGCGCCAGGTAGCGACGGTGCAACCTTCGCACTTGTGGACTTTCCAAATCGTGCTACGCGATCATCTTGACGGATCCTCTTGGCGGGACTACCCATCATAGGAGAGGAGCTCCTATTTAGAGAGTCGGTGGTGCCTCCACCACCTTGCTACACGCGTTCTTGTCTCTTGTACATGTTCTAGCATCTACTATTCCACAAAAGGCCATGAAGCTGCATCCGGGGAGAAGAGTGCCCCATTGGTGATCCAACTATGGCCAAGAGATCCTGTTCCATCTACACCGCCTACTATGGCAAGGCCGAGCTCTCCTGCTCTACCTTTGGCCCCAATTGTGATGAGGAAGGAATGGCGACCTCAGAGTATCATAGTGGTCTCATCACCACTACCACCTCAGTAGGCTATGGAGATTATAGCAGTAGAGGGAGGAGGAGACAGTCCAGTTGCCCCCATGGTCGTAGATCCTTTTAGGAGTACTATTCCATCCAGATCCAGTGATAGCTAGGAGCATATTTCTTCTAGCGAGCGTAACCCTCATGGGATTAGCTCTCTAGCAACAGTAGAAGTTAGATGCATTTTTGTTCATGACAGTGATCCTATTATCGGTTAGGCCCAAACTTTTATACCTGTTTAGTTAGACCGATCCCTAGATGACATTATAGCTCAGTATCCGGTGGACAAGAAGGAAATCTTAGGATATGCCTGGTCTGACTTAGAGGATGAAAAGGTCAATTTTGGTCCAAATGAGGATAATTTGTTAGGGGATTTAGTGGGAGTTTACATGGCAGACACCAAGGGTTCTCTTCAACGTGATCAGCGGGATATGGAAGGTGTTGCGGTCGAGCAAAAAGACACAACCTACTCGACCCAACACCTCCATCAATAATTAAAATAGAAAGATGATCAAATAGATAGGATGGGGAAACAGCTCAAGGATTTGCTAGCAGTAGTCTTAGTACTTTAGAAGCCCAAGCAGTTCATCTACTATATGAGACTAGTCAACGAGTTGGTGCATGTCTTGGATCCAACTAAGACCTCCAGGAGCGAGCACACGTATAGAAAGGTAGTGGATAGTACTCCCATACAGAAAATGTACATGAAAACCATAGTTGAGCAGTAGGTGAGAGAAGCATTGGCTCAAGCTTGAGGAGGATCATCGGTTCCAAAGGATATACTATACCTAGAGGAATTCGATCCCATCCAATATCCTAAGGGTTTTGTGCCACCTTCTTTCAAGAGCTTCAATGGCAGTGGGAACCCAAAGTAGCATATTGCGCGCCAGGGCTTGTTGTAACGTCGGTGGTAGTGATGCTTTACTCTTCTGTCTCTTTAACAGTAGCTTAGCAGGCATAGCCTTCGATTGGTACATTGAACTCCCCAATAGTTCAGTGAAGACTTTTGCTGAGTTGGAGTAACTCTTCATTAAGAGGTTTGCTAGAGCTCAGCAAATGGTGATAATAGGCTATCTTGTTGTGGCTTAACAACACCATCGTGAGTCCCTCATTGATTATATTCTCAGATAGCATAATTTGAGTATGAAATGTGAACCACAACTGTATGAACAACATATCATTAAGATTCTGCTTAAGAATAACCATGGCCTGATCGCCTTCATGCTCAAAGGTTTCACTATCAAAATATTTGAGAAGCTAATCAACAAGGCGGCTAGCTTACAAGGAGAAGCCAAACAATTGCCTTTTCCTAATCAATCAACAACAAAGTCAAAGCCTTAGAAAGTTTATGAGAAGAAGCCAGGGGCAGTGATAGCATTAGACAAGGGGAAACAACTAGCCAGAGAGCAATTTGAGAGACCTCATACTCCACAGCCATCACTTCCATATACTCTACATGCGAGGGTCTATCCGACCAGTAGCCTCCATCCGCGACTCTCCTCGACCATATCGGAGTATGGATACACATACGCCAAGGTAGCTACAGTCCACCTACTCTTTTGGATAAACTTAACAAGCCTTATTCATTTAAGAGGGAGGTAATCAAAAATATCTTTAAGAATCTCTTAAAGAAACTTGATTTTCAATTACCTGAACCTAGAAGGCCGGAGGAAGTGGGCAAAAGAAATGATCCTAACTTTTTCCCATACCACCGCATGTTAGGTCATGTTTTGGAATATTACTTCACATTCAAGGACTGGCTTAAACATAACTTCAAGATCAGTGCTATAGTTATCCCAGATGGAATACCTTGTGGAACAACCATCTAGTTCCATTAGGGTAATCTTTGGGGATACCTATGATCCTTCCAAAACCAAAGAAGGTTGGGATATCTCCTTATCCCGTACCTCTAAGAAAATTATTTCCAAAATCAAGAAACTTTTCTTTCAGGTGCCTGAGGCAACCCAAACCTCCAACATCAAGGAAGGTTTGCAGGTTGTTCAGGACAACTCAGGGAAAGTAGGAGCTTAGCGACACAGCAGCTGGCTAGCCAGATAGAGCAACTATCGATCGAGTCCAGCCTCAAGTCTATAGTTGCAGCTACTACATCATCGAGCACCTCTACTTCAACTAGCTCTTCTTCTAGTAGACACCTTGTATCGACGGATGAGGGCATCAAATCCCTTACCCTTCTTACTTTACTTTATTTCTACTATGTACCTCCTTCAAAATCCAAGAAATTGAAGAATAAAGCTAGCTTGAATTATATCTGTGTCACTTTTGATGGGTTGTCTAAATCTACTCCTAATAAAAACTCTTCAAGTCTAAATAATAATTATAACAACTCCGATCTTCCTCTTTCTGATTCAGAGTTGGACTTTTCTTCTCTGAATACTATGGGTTCACCTCTTGAAATAGACTTGGAATCATGATTCTGAGGGTCCCATAGGAGAAGCTGTAGGTGAGTTTGATGACTAGGTAGAATCTTCCACTAACCTGCCACAAGAGATCATTGAAGTCAACATCTGTAGTGGTAAGGTTCTACCTCCTAGGGCAGCACCTCAAGATAGAGGAAAATAAGTCATTGGTTGAGAGGATCGAGATGCCCCTCCACAAGATGCTCCACCCTTAGATATGCTTATGGAGAATCAGCCTAGAGTGGATTACAATGTCTTCTCTCCTGTAAAAAAGTTGTCATCTAAGCTAAGCATATAGATGTCCTTATCTTATCCAAAGAGATGAGAGAATCATTAATCAAGGCTCTCTTTGATTTAGAGATATGCTTAGCTCAATTGACCGCTATTGGAGAGGAGGCACATTACTCCAGAGATGCTCAGAGAATCACTTTCACAGATGAAGACCTTCTTCTGGGGGACATGGAGTACAACCATCCCCTCTACATTACGGTGGACATGGATAGATTCAGACTTGCCAGAGTTCTCATTGATTCAGGTGCATTGGTAAATATTATGAGTCTAAAAATCCTTATTTATTTGAGGATCAACATCTCCACACTTCCAAGAGATCGGATGATGTTGAGAAGATTCAATGAATAAGCCGAGAGGGCTTTAGGTTCCATAGTGTTACCTTTGGAGATAGGTGACTGGAAGACTGAAGCCAAGTTTTATATCATTGATTCAAATACTTCATTTATCGCTTTGCTCAATAGGTCTTGGATACATCAGAATAAGATAATTCCATCCTTCCTCCATCAGTGCATCAAGTTCTGGAAGGATGGACTTGAATATTGTGTTAAAGGTGATGAAAAATCATTTTCAGTCAAAAAGGTTGAGATATTTGAGGATGCAACCTACTATCTTCCTCAAAACATATTTTCTCATGAACTTGGTCAAAATTCAAATTCAAAAGAAAAAGAAAAAGAAGAAAAAAAGAGAAATAAAAAGAACAGAAAAATGAAAATCCAAGTGAACAAGAAAAGGAAATTAAGGAAGAAGTAGAGTCACATATCACATTCCACCCACAGTTCATTCCATCATATGGACATGTGGGTAGGATGACTCGACCTCCACCAGGCAGAGGCAGAGGCAGAATTAGAGGTAGTTCCAGTGGCGAAAGACCTCTTGGTTGGCCATCAGCCAACAGGGGTTATGTTTCAGTTCACAGGAGTACCCATATTATTCACATAGACTTGGAATCTAGTTCGGAAGATGAGTCTAATATGATTAGCATACTAGCCAACCCCTCTCAGTGAATTTCATTAGAAGTGACACTCAAACCAGACAACGATGAAGACTAAGCCTCTAGACAAAGCACGAATGTATTCAAATCAAATGCATGTGAAACTATCATGCAGGAGTTAGGAACCTTAGCTTTAACCTCACTTTCATCTCAAAAAGTTGAAGGTTTAGTAGTTAAGAAAAACTCTTAGTCTTCCATATCTGTCAAGCCGAAGAGATTCTTTTTAGGATCATCATCCTCAAGTCCAGAAACTGATGTAATACTTGAGAATATTTCAAATAAAGAATTAATGGAATTGCCTTTTGATTGGTACTCACCTTGTATTTTTAATCTTGCAAAGAAGGGTTTTATTACTTATACATGGTCTAAGCACATGTCAGAGTACTACAAAAAGCTATGGAATAATAGAGGAGGGGATGTACAATCAAGATCAAGACTATGATTCAGTGTAGTGGGTCCAGTTGACGATGATGATTACTTCTTAGTTGTCACCAATCATCTGGAGTCTGATAGGTTCTTCTCGAACCATACCAACTCTTATGAGGAAGTATGCTTAGAAACTTCAGGTGATCCAGATGATCTCCCAATCGAAGATACTGCTAGAATTTGAAGAGGAGATCCATTCAACAATTGACAAGTTTAAAGAAATCAACCTCGGGATAGAAGAAAGTCCTCGCCCAACATACATCAGTTCATTGTTGAATGAAGAATAAATCAATGACTTAGCTAGGCTATTGATTGAGTTTAAGGACTACTTTGCATGGAGTTAGAAAAAATTCTTGGATTATCTCCTGACGTAGCAGTCCACAAACTAGCAATAGATCCTAACGCCAACCTTATCAAGCAAAGTCCTAGATGCATGTGATTAGAAATCGAATAACAATATGCCATTTCTAAAGGCAAGACACTAATCGATGTTGGTTTCATCAGGGAAGAAAAATATGCTACCTGGTTAGCCAGTGTCATCCCAGTTAAGAAAAGGAATGGTCAAATTAGCATATGTGTTGACTTCAGAGACTTAAACAGGGCATGTCCTAAGGATGAGTTTTCTCTTCCTATACCAGAGTTAATGGTGGACATTGCCTCATATCATGTAGTTTTCTCCCTCATGGATGGGTCATCTGCCTACAACAAAATCAAGATGGCCCTTGAGGATGAAGTAAACACTTCATTTTGAACCCCGGTCGAATCTATTGTTATAAGGTCATGCCTTTCGGCCTTAAAAATGCTTGTGTTACATACCAACGGGCCATAACTCAAATCTTCAATGAACTTATCCATCATCAGGTTGAGTGCTATATTGATGATCTAATAGTCAAAAGAGAAAAGGAAGACCATCTCTTTGACTTGAGAGTAGTTTTCAAATGGTTAAGATAATATAATCTCAAAATGAAGTGTGCATTCAGAGTAGCTTTAGGAAATTCCTTGGGTTTGTTGTCCAATACCGGGAAATAGAAATGAATCTAGAAAAAATCAAAGTTATCTTAGAAATGTCACCACCTAAAAGTTTAACTCAACTCAGATCTTTCAAAGGATGATTGGCATATCTAAGATATTTTATTTCTAAACTATCAGGGAGATCCATGCCATTTTTAGCACTAGTCAAAAAGGATGCCAAGTTCAAGTGGGATGACAAGTGCTAGCATACCTTCTAAGATATCAAGAATTATTTGGTGAAGCCTCCAGTTCTTGCAGCCCCTATCCCGAGTAGGACACTCATTCTCTACACTACTACTTTGGGCAACTCCTTCGATGCTTTGTTGGCCCAAGCTAATGATGAAAGAAAGGGAAGTGCTCTCTACCACCTCAGCCATCGTCTCATTCTTGCTGAAGCGAACTACTCACCTATTGAGAAACTTTTCCTAGCTTTGATCTTTGCATCCCAAAAGCTACGTCACTATTTGCTTTCTCACAAGGTGAACTTGATTTCTAGAACCAATCCACTACATTAGCTCATGACATGACCAACGCTATCCAGACATTTGGCACATTGGTCTATGATTCTCTCATAGTTTGATATCACATTTGTACCCCTTCGTGCGGTAAAAGGATAAGCACTAGTGGATTTTTAACAACACACCCACTACCTGCTAATTCCTCGCTTAGTGACGATCTCCTAGATGAACAAATCATGAACTTAGGGGAGGTTGACAATCGTTGATGGGAGATGTATTTTGATGGTGCGACTTCCTTACATAAATTAGAAGCACCACAATCTACTATTCCAGGAACGTCAGGGATAGGAATAGTTCTCTTAACTCTATAGCACGATGTGATGAGATTCTCATACTATCTCTCCAATCCTTACACTAAAAATGAAGCTGAGTATGAGACTTTGATTGTCGGTCTGGAGCTAGCCATTATAGTGTGTGTCAAGAGCATCAACATCTATGGGGATTCTCAGTTGGCCATCAACCAGATTGTCGGGTCCTACAAGGTTCTCAAACCTAAGCTTCATGATTACCACGAGTATACCATGAAGCTGTTGGCCCAAATCACCATCTACAAGGTTCCGAGAAGCAATGTGATGCTTTGGCAAAACTTGCCAAAGATTTGGCATGTCCGGAAGATGAGTCCATTCCAATAAGGGTCCAAAATAGACAAATCTTATCCCTGATGTTGAACTCATCAGAGACTTTCTCTTGAAGGGAGGTTATCATTGCCAAAAGGATGAGGAGCTAGATTGGAGGCGCGTTCATAAATTACTAAACACCCGTAACTACCTCAAGAGATGTCACAAGGTGAAAGAGCTCTCTGCTCTCATAGATGGCACCTTGTATCGATGATCTTTCAATCAAATGTGGTTACACTGTTTGGATAAACATGAAGCGTAGAATTATGACCAAGGTGCATTCAGGTCTATGTGGAGAGCATTAATCTAGTCTAAAGATGAAAGCAAAGATTAAAAGACTAGGATACTACTGGCCTTCAATGATTACAGATTGCATGAATGTAGCTAGGAGATGTCATCATTGTTAGGTACACGGTGTGGTCCTACATCAACCACCTAACATTCTACATCCTACTTTGGCCTCATGGCCATTTGAGTGTTGGGGTACCGACATTGTGGGTCCGATCGATCCTTGTTGACCTCATTTTTTAGAATGAGCTCTCAATCCCTCCATCTTAGACATAGGACTTATCTTAGACTTTAAGAGTTCTTTTGTCTTAAGACACATCTAGTGATTATGTGGACACTCAACCTAACCTTAGAGACCTAGAAGAGTTAGCCATAGGAATAGGTCATGCCTTAGGGGTGTTAGGAAAATCTGCCTGCCCTATAGCTTGAACCAAATTCCTCACTTCCTCCCTTCAAGTCAAACTCAAATCAATTCAATCTTGATTTATTTTCTTAAATCTTAAATCAATTCCAACTTGATTTATTTTCTCCAAACTCAAACCAATCCTAAATGATTGAAGCTTATGATTGAAATTCCAAGTTAAAAAATCTTTCTTAAATCACTTTGATTCCATCTTATGGACTTAGCCAAATCAAACTCAAATCAAGTCAAACCCTTGATTTTTCTTCATGATTCAATCAACCCTTCAATCATGAATCCAAATATAAATTAAAACTTCAATAATCAATCCAAAAAGCATTTGAAAACTCAAACTCAAATTCAATCAAAATTCAACCTAAGCCTTTCAAGTCAAAATCTTGAACATAGTCAAATCAAATTCAAATCAAGCCAAACTCTTAATTTTTCTTCATGATTAAATCAATCCTTCAATCAATACAAATATAAACATAAACTTCAATCATCAAACCAATAATAAATTCAAAACTCAAACTCAAATTCAACCAAAATTCAACATAAACCTTTTAAGTTAAATTCTTGAACTTAGCCAAATCAATGTCAAATCAAGCCAAACTCTTGATTTTTCTTCATGATTCAATCAATATTTCAATCATGAATCCAAATATAAATACAAACTCAATCATCAAACCAAATACTACTTCAAAAATCAAACCCAAGTCAAACTCATGTTCACCCGTTTGAACTTGAAATTGTCAAATGAATCAAAACCCATTTGACTCCAAATCACTTGCAAATAGATTTATATTTCAATCATAAGTCTATATGTGAGTTCAAGAAATTTGATTCAAGCCTTTATCAAGTCAATTGACCCACTTAGGCTCACTTGACCCAAAGTGACCTAAAGTACCCCTTTTGAGCCAAATTTTAATCCTACCCAAATTAGATTAAACTAAGCCCAACTATGCCTCACATTGTGAGCAACAATCATCATAAGATGATCAATCACTCAAATTAGGTCAAACCAAGTCAAACCAAAGAGTTCACCATGTCAACACTTAGCCAAAATGAAGCCTAAACTAACCAAAATCTACCATAGGCCAAATTGATTGAAACCATTGATCAAAACTCATTCATGACCAATGTTGAACTTGACCAAGTCATCATTTGAGTCTAACCTAGCCCAATTGGCCACTTGACCCAAGTTGACCCAACTTGACCTAAAAAGTCAAAACATGTCAAAACTTGATCTAAGCCAAATTAATTGAAACCAATGGGTCAAGTTCATTCCAAATCACTTGTTGAACTTGAACAAAGCCTCAATTGGCCAACTATATCCAACCTAGCCCAATTGACCTTGAACCTAACTTGACCTAAAATTTCAAATTGAGTCAAAATCAAATTAAACCAAAATTGATTAGAAAAAAAAATATACCAATCCATTTTATATAACTAATGAAACCTAAACCAACCATGACCTAACCCAAAAAGGTCAAATGGGTCAAATTGGTCAACTTGACCTATTTGACCTAAATAAAATCAAATGAACCAAATCCAAATATAAATCAAATTGAACAAACCAATGATGTCAAAGCATTTCAAATGGTCATATGAACTTGACCCAACCCTTGGTTTGAGCCAATTTGACCAATTGGTCAACTTGACCCAATTTGACCTATTTTGACCTAAATGGGTCAACATGAGCCAAATCATATCAAACCAACTCCAAATTCATTAAAACTTGGCCCAACCCATTTTTCAATTATGCCAAACATACCCAAATGGAAATCCAAGTTTACCCCTAGGCCATAGGGTAACCTAAAATCAAAACCACTTGGAATTTGGTCAATTCCTTTTCCTAGACACTCGACATCTCTTAGTGGACCAAATGGTCACTAATGAGGATGGTGCACATGACCCATTTGGTTTGGGTCAATCAAACCCAACCCAAGGTCAAAATTAACCGCCTCACTTGACATGAGCACATGAGAATCATTCCTTCACTCATTTCAAGCACATGGGAGCTTCATTACTCCACTCCATACCCAAAATTGAATTCCATGCCACTCTAAATGGCCTAACAAACCCATTGAATGGGGTGAATTGGATCAAAATGGAAAGGAAGCTTGCATCCATCCGATCCTTCAAGGGGGAGATATACTCCCCCTAATTTCATTTCATTCACACACTCTCACACTCGATTGAAGCTAGGGAACTCAAAGTAAACATTTGCAAGTCTCCCCAAGCTTCCTAGAGCTCCAATTCTTAATTTCTTGGTTTCTTCAAATCGAAAATAGGGGAGCTCCACCATTTTTCCAACTTACTCAATACACAAAATCAACTCAATTGCTCCTTCAAGCACCTTGAGGGGACCTAATCGAACTCACTCCAAGCTTTATACAAGTTATCAAGGCAAGGGAGAGGGAACTTTGATCAAGGCCATGAGCATTTGAAGGTGAGCTTGGTCCATAAGAAGATCCACTCAACCTTAACACCTCAAACTTTCAACAGAGCTTCGTCTCCACTAGACGAAGCTACCTTGATGGATTCGAGTGTCGGTGATAGCCTCTGGCGAGGTACTATTCAAAACCAAGCATAATTTGAATTTTCTTTGGTCCTTTGTGAAGGAAAGTTTCTCCCAAAGTGAAATGGACCATTAAATCTTCATCCCCTTGCATGATGATGGTGTGGGTTGAGTTTGAGCTCAATCTGAGCTCAATCGAGCTTGGATCTTGCCCTAGATGATGGACGATGGCCTTCTCCCACATGCGAGCTCAGTGACAAATCATGGGCTTTCCATCCGCACATTTTAGATAGACAGCCATGATCAAGCTTTGTAGGATCCCCTGATTCACCCCAGAAGAACCGCGGCCTCAATCTCAACCATCTGATCCTTGATCAGACAGGTGAGGAGAAAGCGTATAGTTCCATCACTGATGTGACACTGGGATGTGACAACTTAAGTGACTAATCCCATTGTGCCACGTGGAAAGCGCACACCGCGTTAGTGGTCTATGTGGCGCTAATGGGATTAGTTATAAAATTAAAATTTTAATTAATGGATAATCATGGTCATAATTGCATAACTAATTCTAGAAAAATCATAAAAATATAAAGTAAAATGCACTGTAAAGACATTTCTTAGGAGAATAATCTAAAATTATTTCTAAGGGATTGTGAGTAGTATATTTTTTTTAATTAGGGTTTTAATGAAAAATTAATAACCCTAATTACTCCTTAATTATTTCATTAATTCATTTCAAATTTCTTTGGTATATTTAGTGGGATGACCTCTACCCCTCCTAATTTTTTTGAAATTTATTGATGAGTTAATTAGAGAAATCATGTAATGAATCTTTAATCACCCTCTTAATGTAATTAAGCTTAATTAAATATGTGAACAGTGGTTTAATCCCTTTATTAAGTCAATTAAGCTTTGCTTAAGTGAAGAAGAGGTTTATGAAATAGATTTGGGGAATTTTCCCTTAGACATTCCCTAAACCCCTTTCCTTTCTTAATCCAAACTTAATTAAGGGCTAATCTACTAATCACCTACTTAACTAACTTGATAAAATTTTTCAAAACATCCCAAAACTTAACCAAGTCATCTTGGGTAGGTGCTTAGGTGTTCAGTAACCTAAGTAGCTTAAGGAAATCAAAATCTAACCCACATTTGTGGGAAGGGTTATGAAAGTTCTTAAATTAAACCCTTTAACATAATTAATCACCAATTGTGAGCCAATTGCATTAGGCCCTTTATTTCCTAGGTGCATTATTGATTTAAATTCCTTGTGTGGTTTTATGCCATACATTGTCTCATAAATATTTGATTAAATATGTTAAAGTGGTGTAGGTAAGGGGTAATTAATGCACTTAATTCACACCATAACCTAAACAAAATATAAAAATCATCTAATGGTTCTAAAATTAAACTAAAATAACATACAAATGTGGGAAATAGGTTAGGACCAGCAAACCCCTTCACATTTATTAAATTCAAATCAAAATCAAACAAAACTAAAAATCTTTTAAAATAAAATTTGATTTTCTTTAAATAATCCTGTCTCATAAGATTATCTTTAGGAATTAATTAGGGTGAATGAATTTATATGCTTTCATCACTTTATTTCTTTCTTAACATGCTAAATGTGTGTGTCATATGAAAATCATGCATTCATGCTTTTTGAAAATCAAATTGAAAATGAAATGTTTCCTTTATGTCAAATTGCATGTTTTGGCTAAATTAAGAATATGAATGGCTATTATCACTATTAAATCTAAAATTATTTTTAAAACCTATGAATTAAACATCAAAACTGGAAGGTCATGCTACTTATAATTATTTATGAGCTTGCATGTGAATAACATAAAATGTGTTATGTGATTCTCCCTCTCTTTCTTAACATAGAATTATATAAGATTTGCAAAGTGTTTAGTCCATTTGAAAAGGACATAACACTTGCTTAAATCCATTCCTATACACTCCTATGTCATGACATAAGAAGGGATTCCACATCACACATACAAACTAAACAATCAAACCAAAACTAAACAAATATAAACTTTGCATGATTCTCTTTCCATGCATTTCTTTTTGTTCATACACATGTATTTAAGAAAAGTGATATATTAGTCTGGACAACCCGGTTCGAGGCTTGAAGTAGCCCTAAGTAGGTCTTATACTTTACACCCCTGGTGCTAACAATGGTGTCATACTCACTTATTCCTTTCATACTTGTAAATGTACATTTGAAAAATGGATAAAAGAATCCCTCTTTTCTACTTAATGAAAATCATGCATCATAAAGCATTCAAATTTTCTTAAGTAACACTACTTAGCATTCATCATTAAGGTGTGCTAAACATTCCCATTTGCATGTATAGATATTCTTAGGATTCATCCATATGCATGTTATATATGTTGGAAAAGAAATAAAGTGATGTATGTTTTGTGATAGTATTTCACTTTACTTAATCTTAAAATACCTTTCTTTTTGAATAAGTTTGTTTAGAAAAAAATCTAAACTTAGGATTAATTAAAACACATAAGAAAACATTCACTAAACAAAATCAAATATGAATCTACCTTAGAAATTACTTAAGGTAGGGAGGAAAGAGAAGTTCTCTTCTCTTTTCCTCTCTTTATAACTTTTAGTAATTAATTCTAAGTTCATTTAAACCAAATCAAATCACAAAATAAAATCAACCAAAGCAACTAAATCACTTAAATGAAGCAACCCCTAAGTAGGACTTAGTTTCTTTCTAATTAAACAACAGCATAGCTATCTTACAAAAGCATTTGACTTACCTACATATTTTAAAATTGTAGGAGGAGTTAGATGGCAGCCACCCCCAGGTGGTTGTAAGTCCAATTGTCGGGTGGTTTATCCTCTCTTGTGAGGCAAACCAAATACACATTTTCACCTTAGATTTTGGTCATGCTTTTGGCCCTCCAAAGCTCCCTAGATTTAGGTTCAGAGGTTGCTTTTCCCATTTTGAAGGCTATAAGCATAAATCTCACCTCTTAGGCATTTTCATAATCTTGTATTATAGAATTGTAAGCCCTAGCATTCTAATAAAAATTCAGCTCAAACAAATCAATTCAATTTCAAAAATGTAAAGCCCAATAGGATAGTTTGGGATGCTTACTAGGCTTCCTAGTATATTAATAATCTCCTACTTATCTTCATTTAGTTTTGATAAGAACTCCCTCCCCTTGATTGATCCCACTTGACTTTCTAAAAGTAAACTAATCGATCGATAGTCCTACCTTTTGAAATCTTTGGAGACAATGATCATTTAACTTAATCGAGAGTATTCTTAAGGAATCCTATTCCTTATGATGTAATTAACTATGGGGGCTTGCCCCTGTAGGGAACTTAATGAACTCGATTTAAAATAAACCCTACTTTACTTTTTCATATAAAGTAGGGGAAGAATCTCTGGTACATTCCCAAGACCCATAGTCCTTAGGAGTCCTTATTGAAGTGATTAAGTCTATTGCAGGGTGGTGACTTCTATCTTTCGAGATAGTACACCTCTCCTCAATGTCATACTCGATCACCCTAATAAGATCATCTGTGGATCTCTATTGCATCCCACCAAGGTGTATATTATATATTTCTATTTTAATTTATCCTCTTTCCTAAAAGGGGGATAAATGAAGGTAGAAATATATAAAATTTTCACCATAGATTTTTTTAGCGACTCCGCTAGGGATGGTTGCTCTCTCCATCTTTGGTGAATGATTGTTGTCTCCATGTATTGATAGTGGGTTTGTACTTTTATATGAATCTAAGACTATCTTTCTTTCCATTGGCGCTTAGCTTATTTCATCCTTAAGTTGTGCTAGCCAGCATCTTTAGGTTTTAGGACCTCACCCCGTGTTGGTCTTAAAACCCCCATTGGGTTCCCCAATGGGTGAAAATAAAAATTTAATAAAAAAAGAATAATTAAATACTTCCTCCTTACCATTTCTATGGTAAGGAAAGGTTTATTCCAACAATAAAGACAAAATCAATCTTTCATAAAAGTCTTGCTTTTCAAAAGCACTTTTTCAAAATACACTCAATAAAATATTTTTTTTTCATAATTTTCATAAAGAACATTTCAAAAATAAAACCAACAATCATATTTTCTAAAAGCACAAATGAACTTCTTCACTCAATTCATTGATGACTTCATTTTCAAAAGTAAAATTCCAACAGTCATAAACTTTCAAAAAGCACAAAATTTGAAGATGGGCCTTTCCATTCAATACATCCAAATGCATTGGAAAGATGTTATATCTTCAAGCAAAATCACAACTTTGAAATTCCACTCAACATAGTCCATATGTATTAAGTTGGAATTCTCACCTTTTCAAAAAGCACATATAAAACCTCTCCATTTAATTTACCCACATTTATTGCATGGAGGTTTTATTTCCAATCAAGATCAAAAATAAATTTTCAAAAATCACATATGAAACCTCTCCATTCAATATACCCACATTTATTGAATGGAGGATTCATTTCCAATCAAAATCAAAAATGAATTTTCAAAATGCACATATGAAACCTCTCCATTCAATATACCCACATTTATTGAATGAAGGTTTCATTCTCAATAAAAATCAAAAAAATAAATTTTCAAAAAGCACATATGAAACCTCTCCATTCAATATACCCACATTTATTGAATGGAGGTTTCATTACAATCAAAATCAAAAGGAAACTTTCAAAAGCACATATGAACATCTCCATTCAATATACCACATATATTTGAATGGGTTTCATCAATCAAAATCAAAATAAACTTTCAAAAAATATGAATATCTCCATTCAATATACCCAAATTTATTGAATGAAGATTTGATTTTCAAATAAAATGACACTATTTTGAAATACCACTTAACATATTCCATATATTATTAAGTTGGAATTTCCTCTATCAAAAATCACACACTACATCTTTGAAAAATGAAACATAATTGATTTCCATCTTACATACCCAAATTTGTTAAATGGAAATCTCTCTTTTCAAAATCAACAAAAAACACAAAATTTTCAAAACATATTTTGGAACTTCTAACTACCCACATTTGTTAAAATGAAGTCTCCATTTTCAAAAAACAATTTATTTTTTTCTATCAAGACACATTTTTTTAGAACTTCATTTTGGCATACTACATTTGCTAAAATGAAGTCTGCATTTTTCAAAAATAAAATTTTTTAAAACACATTTGGAACTTCATTCTAGCATACCCCATTTTCTAAAAAGAAGTCTCCAATTTCAAAACAAAATTTAAAACACATTTTGGAATTTCGTTTAGCATACTCAAATTTGCTAAGTGAAATTTCCATTACACAAAATTAAAAACACATTTGGAACTTCATTCTAGCATACCCCATTTGCTAAAATGAAGTCTTCATTTCCAAAATAAAATTTAAAACACATTTTTGGAATTTTGTTTAGCATACTCAAATTTGCTAAGTGAAATCTCAATTTCACAAAATTCAAAACTAATTTAGAATTTCATTTTAGCATACCATGTTTGCTAAAGTGAAGTCTCTATTTTCAAAATAAAATTTACAACACATTTTTTGAATTTCATTTAGCATACTCAAATTTTTAACTGAAATCTCCATTTCATAAAATTCAAAACACATTTGGAACCTCATTTTAGCATACCACATTTTCTAAAGTGAAGTCTCCATTTTCAAAACAAAATTTGAAACACATTTTGGAATTTTATTTAGCATACTCAAATTTGCTAAGTGAAATCTCCATTTCACAAAAATTGAAAACACATTGGAACTTCATTCTAGCATACCACATTTGCTAAAGTGAAGTCTCCATTTTCAAAACAAAATCCAAAACAAAATTTGAAACACATTTTTGAAACTTCATTTAGCATACTCAAATTTTCTAAGTTAAATCTCTATTTCACAAAATTTCCAAAACACATTGGAACTTCATTTTAGCATACCATATTTGCTAAAGTGAAGTCTCCATTTTCAAAATAAAATTTGAAACACATTTTGGAATTTCATTTAACATACTCAAATTTTCTAAGTGGAATCTCCATTTCACAAAATTCAAAACACATTAGGACTTCATTCTAGCTTACCACATTTGCTAAAGTGAAGTTTCCATTTTAAAATAAAATTTGAAACTCATTTTGGAATTTTATTTTGCATACTCAAATTTGCTAAGTGGAATCTCCATTTCACAAAAATTTTCAAAACACATTTAGAACTTCATTTTTAGCATACCATATTTACTAAAGTGAAGCCTCCATTTGCAAAAATAAATTTTGGAACATATTTTAGAATTTCATTTAGCATACTCAAATTTGCTAAATTTTCATTTTACAAAAATTCAAAACACATTGGAACTTCCTTTTAGCAAACCACATTTTCTAAAATGAAGTCTCCATTTTCAAAACAAAATTCAAAACAAAAGAAACACATTAGGATTTCCTTAGCATACCCAAATATGCTAAAAATCCTATTTTTTAAAATCAAAATCTCTAAAAATAAAAGAAATACATTAGGATTTTCTTAACATACTCAAATTTACTAAGATTCCTATTTTCAAAAATTCTCAAAAATAAAACTCACTTGAATTTTTCATTTAGCATACCCAAATTTGCTAAATAAGGATTCTATTTTCAAAATCACAAATGATTCAGAAAATAAAGCAAACAAAGAAAAAGAAGAAATTATTTTTAAACACCTCACATAACATAC
Source organism: Cymbidium sinense (assembly GCA_021442155.1). Classification (NCBI taxonomy): domain Eukaryota; kingdom Viridiplantae; phylum Streptophyta; class Magnoliopsida; order Asparagales; family Orchidaceae; genus Cymbidium; species Cymbidium sinense. Next base: position 41,294,385 of record CM038223.1, read on the forward strand.
CTAAATTTTCTAAGTGAGTAGATTCCCAAAATCTTAAATCAAAATCAAATTGATCTTTTACTTTGACATACTCAAATTTGTTAAATAAAGGGTCTTCAAAATCAAATTTCAAAATTCAAGCATGAACCTATGGAAGCATCTCTTCAAAAATATTTGAACCCATTTTCAACATACCCAAATTTGTTGAAAGTGGATTCAACATTCAAAAAAATCCTCTTTTCAATCAATCTCAAAATCTCTTCTAAATCCATTTGAGCCCCACTTAACACTTTCAAGATGTTGAGTGTGGGTTCAAATTCTAAAATTTGAATTAAAAAATTATTGAAATAGGAATCTAATTCAAGTTTATTTACAACATTGGAGACTTTCGTTCAGCGTCAGTTTTAGTTTCAGTATTAGTTGATTGCAATGGCAACGCAAAAGTAAGTGTTCTCATTTCCTCATGGGATGGACTTGATCAGGATCAGGCCAGCCTTCCTCGATCTGACTATGCCCACCTCAACCACTTCGAGTCTTCATGGGGGCTAGGATTAAATGTGAGGGCACTCCCTTCATGACTGTTAGCAGGACCATGGTGACCGGGCAGAAGCTGATCATCCAGATCAACATGTCATTTGACTCGGATACTCCCTCATTGAAGAAGGTAGTGGAAGTTCCCACAGCAGTAGTGCCAGTGCAAGTATTAGTGTGCCCGATTATTCTCCATCTACCCTAGTTAGGGCTAGCACCCACTCACTAACACCCTCCAAGGGGAAGGCTCCCCTGATCCTAGGGATTGTCTCCCCTACTTTTGAGGTTGGGTCTAGCTTTTACTCTGCTTTCCCTAAGGACCTAAAGAAGAAACAAGAACTGCATGATAAAGCAGTACCACACTAGCATTACTAAGGAGTTTGAGGAAGCTACTCAGTCCATTGTAGAGGATCTACCCACAATGGTTTCCTCGTTATGACAAACCAGTTCAGAGAGGAGGATGTCAGGAGGATTTTTGCTTCACCTCCACCAGCGGTTTAGTTCTAGGCACCGGTTAGTGAGAGGAGGTCATACGTCAGCTTCCATTCAATTTTACACTAAGTAGGTGGAGCCTACAGACGATCTGAGTTTGAGTTTGAGACTCAGCTTGATTTGAGATCAATCATTTCCCATAGTGTGGGTAGGCAGCTTAGGTAGGAGAGGGCTAGAGAGGCCCACACATCAGTTCATGTTACCGAGAGCACCAGAGTTATAGTCGACAGTCAGCGGCCTCTGCAGTTCTATATTTTCCAGATCGGTGCACTACCCGCGTTGACCATACTGATATCATCTTACTTACGGGGACTATATCTTGAGAGAGTCGGTGGTGCCTCCACCACAATGCTTTTCTCCCGTCATCTCCCATACACGTCTCAGCATCTACTATTCCAGCCAAGTCCATGAAGGCCGCATCGGGGGAGAAGAGAATCCCGTTGGTGATCTGGCTACGGTCGAGGGATCCCGTCCCATCCACACCACCTACTGTGATGAAGCTGAGTTATCCTGCTCGATCTTCTACCCCAGTCATGGTACGAAAGGAATGGTGACCTCGAAGTATCATAGTCATCCTATCACCACCACCATCACTACAACATATAATGGAGATTGCAGTTGCCAAAGGAGAGGGTGACAGTTCAGCCGCACCTATGATGATAGATCCTCCTAGGAGTGCCACTCCATAAAAATTCAGTGACAGCCAGGAGAATATTTCTTCCAGTGAGTATAGCCCTCATAGGGTTAACTCTCCAATAGTAGGGGAGGTCTGGTTCCTCACAATACATGATTGTGATCCCACCATTGCTAGATCATTTGTGCTTCAAATAGGCCTTCTAGATGATATTGTAGCCAATTATCTCATGGAGAAGAAGGAGATCTTAGGATATTATTGGTCCTATGAGGAGAAGGTCAGCTTTGATCCCAATGAGGATATTCTATTAAAGGATTCAACGGGGGTAAACATGGTAGATACCCAGGGTTCTCTCCTCCGTGAGTAGTGGACTATGTAAGGTGTTGAGGCTGATGTGATGAAAATTTTCATTTCCTTTAGAGAATAAGATATATACTTCCATCTTCACTCTATGTGCAATAAAATGAAGATGGAAATATACATCTCTTCTTTTTATGCATTTTGACACCACATAGATTCACATATGTTCTTATTGAGGGTGATCGGGTATAATATTGTGGAGAGGTATACTATCTTGAAAGATAGAAGTCACCACCCTACAATGGACCTAATCACCTTAACAAGGACTCCTAAGGACAATGGGTCCACATATAAACCAAATATTCTACCCTTACTATACATGAAAAAGTAAAGTAGGGTTTATTTTAAATTGGGTTCGTTAAGTTCCCTACAGGAGCAAGCCCCTATAGTTAATTACATTCTAAGGAATGAGATTCCTTAAGAATACTCTCAATTAAGGTAAGTGATCGTTGTCTCCAAAGATTTCAACGAGGTAAGACTATCAATCAATTAGTTCATTTTTGAAGATCAAGTGGGATTGATCAAAGAGAGGGAATTATTATTGAAGACAAAAGAAAGATAAATAGGAGATGCCCATGCTGGCGCATCTCAAACTATCCTATAGTTCAGCTTTACATTTTGAAATTGACTTAATTTATTTGAGTTGTATTTTTTATTAAAAATTTAGGGCTTATGATTCCAAAACACAAGATTAAGGAAATGCCTAAGAGGTGATTTATACTAATGGCCCACAAAGGGGAGAAGTAACCTCAAAACCTAAATCTAGGGAGCTTCGACGAAGGCCAAAAGTATAACCTAAATTTAAGACAAAAAAGGGTTTTTATTTTACATATACAAGAGAGGACAAACCACCAGACTGCTTGGACTTACGATTGCCTAGGGGTGGCTGCCAACTAACTCCTCCTATGATTTTAAATTCATCTAGGAAAGTCATATGCTTTATGCAAGATAGCTAGGCTATTATTTATTTAAAAAGAGATTAAGTCCTTAAACTCACTCCCTAAAGAGAGTAGATCATGTATGGGTATGCTTCAATTGACCTAAATCTAATATAATTTAAATTTTATTTTATTTTTATTTTTGCACAATCATTTTGACTAGGGCTAATAGGATTCATATGCCTAATGCATGAGAAATGAGATTATTGGCCAAAATCAGCGAGAAGGGAGGAAGTGGAAGCCAAGTTTCTACCATGGATCTCAAAGGTCAAGCCAAGTTTCTCTGGCAAAGGTGGAAGCCCTCCAATTAAGAGTGAAAATAATATGCATTTGTGTATGATGTTATAAAAGAAGTACTCATCCAGCTAATGGGTTGCTAATTCTTTTATCTTGATTTTAGCTTAATCTTTAGGTGAGGTTATGAGTTCTTTATTTTTTTTGTTTGAATTGTTAAATTTAGTAGAAGATTTATTTTTTCCTAAGAGCCTAATCCACATCCAGGCCATACATAAAGCAAGGAAGAAACTAGGAAAAGGATGTCACTTAATGCACAAGCTAAACAAATCTTCAATCAATTTATAAAGATAATTATAAAAGAATAAGAGGCCATTGTGGTCAGGTACCATCGCACAAACTTAAAAGAAAATTGGGTAGCCGAGCTCTACCCCTATACAACCCAAATTATAAATGAATTAAATATAATTAAGCAAGGAACTCATTATTATGGGGGATTTCAAGCTTCATTTCTTCATTCTTCTTTTCTTCTTTCTTCTTCGATTCCTTCTTTTGGATGGTTGGAAGGTGGATGCTCCAAAGGCTTCAAATGGTATAAGATAAAATATTATGACCAATGCTCATCCTAATCCCCAAAATAATCATTCTAAAATCCTAATTGTAAAAATTACTTGAAAAGTAAAAGTAAATCTAGCTAACACTAGTAAAATTGAGATTAGCTAAACAAACCACACAAATTTCAAGCATGTATATTGGACTTATCACCCCACACATGGATGACTAAGTCCATCTGGCCTATTTGATTATTCTTAGGGGTATAAGCACCTGCATAACAAAAGCATTTATATCTATTTATTTATCACAATGCCCTTAAGCACAATCCCTTGTAGAAGATAATGGTTAGGCTAAGATCGCCCTACCATTCATTCTATACACATACATCCTAACATCCAGACTAAAATATATATCACAAAATAAAAGCAAGCATCAAACCATGCACCATCCTAACCTAATGCTAGAAGTGGTGATTTAGCCTAATGTGTGCTTTAGGAGGTTGTGTGGTATGCTTAGCTATGGCTTTAAGTTAGAATTTTCTAAGTGTGAAGCATGTTCAACTTAGAGGAGGATTTAATTTAAGTGATTTAATTATTTTGGGTTGATTTTATTTTATATTTTGATTGGGTTTAACTGAATCCTACAATTAATTACTAAGTTATAAAGAGAGGGAAAGAGAAGAGAACTTCTCTTTCCTTCCCTAATCTAAGTAATTTCTAAAATAGATTCACATTTTTAGTTTTATTTAGTGAATTTTTTAATTATGTGTTTTAATTAATCTTAAGTTTAGATGAACTCTAAATAAACCTATTCAAAAAGAAAGACATTTTAAGATTAAGTAAAATGAACTAAATTCAGAAAACATACATCACTTCTTTTCTTTCCCAACATGTATAACATGCATATGAATGAGTTATAAACATATCTATACATACAAATGGGAATGTCTAACATACTTTATGATGCATGCTAAGTAGTTCATTTAAGAAAATTTGAATGTTTATGATGCATGATTTTTATTAAGTAGCAAAGGGGTTTCTTATCCAATTTTCACATGCACATATGAATGTATGAAAGGCATAAGTGTGTGCGATGCCATTGTTAACTAGGGGTGTTGATGGAGGTGGGTGTTCTTTTTTTTTTTCTGAGATTGAGAGAACGTGGATATTGGAGGTGAAGGAAGAAGATATGTTGGATAACTAGTGCTCCTACCAAGGATTGCCATGGTTTGGCCACCAAGCTCTCAAATCATAAGAATAACTCAATAGTTTGTAACTACTAAAAGATCTCTTTCATTCTAGTAGGAGGGATTATCTATAGCCATTGCAAGCATTTTTCAAAAGAAAAGAATTTCAAAACATGGAGGAAAAGGTGGGTGGCCACAATAATGTGAAGCATTAAATTACCTCATTATTTTATGTCATCCACCCATTTCACATGCTATTATTTTATGTGGATTCAACCACCTCACATGTCATACTTTGTGAATTTTTAAATGCAAAATTTCAAACATGGAGTTTCTAGAAGAAAATTATAAATTATATAAATAAAAAAGATGAAATCATAAAATGGTCCTTAGCAGGTTAATGGGCTAAGCCTTCTTCTTTCTTGAATTTTCTTGGGCTTTAGCTTGAGATCTTCTAAATGGACCTTAAGCTCTACTCTTTGGATCCTCATTATATTCTACATAAACTCCCCTAGGCTCAATTAAACTTTGCTCCGTAGAGTTAAAATCTAAAAAGTCTTCTACTAATTGTGGGGCTAAAGTCTCCAAATCAATGGGTGTATGTGTCTTAGTTGGTGGCTTATTCTTATAAAATGATGATGTTGAAGCTAGATTAATGGGTGCTTCATTGGTGATAATATAATCAACTTCAAAGGAAGAGGGCTTACGCATATATCTCATGCTAAAGTTAGACTGAACAAGTGGAGGTTTGCTAATTCCTTCATATGATATAATATCTTCAATATTAATAATTGGATGAATGAGCATATTGGCAGGAAAATTAATGTGATAAGCATTAGCTCCGATTTCCTTGAGAATTTTAAATGGACCACAAGCTCGGTCATGTAATTTCTTATATCTAGTGGTTTGATAATGCTCAAGATGAATGCGGATCAATACATAATCATCTTCTTTATATTCTTTTATTGAACGATTATGATTTGCCTTAGAAGTAGAGTTTTCATTACTTATAATAAATTGCTTTCTTATATCTTCATGGAGGCTTTGAAAATCTTTAGCAAATGAGAATGATGCATCAAAATACATGAGATGGTAGGTTTTATTTTGGTCATCGTGGGTTTTGATCATAGACTATGTCAAATGGTGATTTTTTTGTAGTTCTATATATAGTATTATTATAAGCAAATTCAGAGGTTGTTAAATGTAAATCCTAATTTCTTAAACTTTTACCTACCAAGCATCTAAGAAAATTTCCTAAGGCATGATTAACTACTTCAGTTTGACAATCAATTTGTGGGTGAAAGGTAGAAGAAAATTTTAATTTGGTACCTAATAATTTCTATAATATTTTCCAAAAATATGAGACAAACTTAACATCTCTGTCAAAAATAATGGTTAAAGGGAGACTATGGAGTTGCATTATTTCCTTAAAAAATAATTTTGCTATATAAGAAGCATTATTTGTTTTTGAACATGGTAAGAAATGAGTCATTTTTGAGAACCTATCTACTACAATAAAAATATTATCATGTCCTTGAGCTATCCTAGGTAATCCTAGAATAAAATCCATTGATAGGTCTTCCCAAGGCCTATAAAGAACATGTAAGGCAGTGTATTGTCCATACCTTTGTTTGATAGTTTTAGCCTATTTACAAATTAAAAATTGAGTCACTAATTTTGAACATCTCATTTTAATGAAGGACAATAAAATCTATTTTCTAATAAACATATGGTCTTATCCTTTCCAAAATGACTAGCTACACCCCCAGCATGTAGCTCAATGATAAGGAATTCTCTAAGAGAAGATCGAGTAATGCATAATTATTTTTCTTTATATAAATATCCATTTGTTATCAAGAATGTCCTTTGTAAAGTTAATGGTTTATCTAGGTATTCAAGATAAATTAGGTGAAAGTTAGGTCACACAATATAATCATCTTTAATTCTATCAAATCCTGTTATTCACAATTCTAAAGATGAAATCATTAGATTTACCCTGGATAAAGTTCACATAAATGGAAAATGTCTAAAATATATAATGGAGCTTACTAATTGAAATTTTATGCTATCACCATAAATTTTGCCAGTAATATATATCTTTCCAAGCTACTAATATCTATTTAAAATATCATATAAAAGAAAATTAATTAACCTCACAAGTCCAAGAAAAACTCACAAGTTTGAAGACAAGTCTAGCACTTGAGATGCTCCATTTATTGAAGCAAACTTTTGACCAAATTTGCTCCTTCCAGGCTTTGCTCTGATACCAAATTTGATAGAGATGGGTGTTCTTTCTTTTGATGAGACTGAGAGAATGTGGGTATTGGTGGTGAAGGAAGAAGATATGTTGGATAACTAGCGCACCAAGGATTGTCAAAGGTTTGGCCACCAAACTTTCAAATCACAAGAATAACTCAATAATTTGTATTTGCTAAAAGATCTCCTTAATTATAGTAAGAGGGGCTATTTATAGCCATTACAAGCATATTTTAAAAGAAAAGAATTCAAAATATGGAGGGAAAGGTGGGTGCCACATTAATGTGAAGCATTAAATTACCTCATTATTTTATGACATCCACCCATTTCACATGCTATTATTTTATGTGGATTCAACCACCTCACATGTCATACTTTAAATTTTTAAATGCAAAATTTCAAACATGGAGTTTCTAGAAGAAAATTAAAAATTACATAAATAAAAAAGATAAATCATCAAATTGACTTTAGCAAGCTAATGGGCTAAGCCTTCTTCTTTCTTGAATTTTCTTGGGCTTTAGCTTGAGATCTTGTAAATGGACCTTGAGCTCTAATCTTTGGATCCTCATGATGTTCTTCATCAGGTTTAAGGTATAAGACCTATTTAGGGCTACTTAAAATCTCGCAACCCCGGGGTTGTCCAGACTAATATACCACTTTCCTTAAATACAAGAATGTGTACAAAAGAAATGAATGGGAAAGAAAGAATGCAAAAGTTTATGTTGGTTGATTTATTTTTGTTTATGAAATTTCTATGTACAAGTATAGGTATACTTTTTAAGTAATAGCATAGGAATGAAAAGGATATGGAATTAGGCAAGTGTTAGGTTCTTTTCAAATGAACCATACACCTTGACAAATCCTATTCAAAACAATACTAAAGAGAAGAGAAGGAAAACCTACACTAGCACATCCTTATATTTTACTCACATGCAAACTTATAAGTAAGATGTAAATAACACACTTTCATTTTGATAATTGATTCATATATTTTGAAAATAATTTGAATTTAATAGTGATAATAGCCACTCATATTCTTACTTTAGTCAACACATGCAATTTGACATAAAGGAAATATTTTCATTTTAAATTTGATTTTTTTTTTTTTTTGGAAAAGCATGGATGCATGAAATCATATGACATACATGTTTAGCATGTTGGGAAAGAACTAAAGCAAAGAAAGAATCTAAACACATTCACTTTAATTAAATCCTAAAGACAATCTTATGAAATAGGAAAGCTTAAAGTAAATCAAAGTTTATTTAATATGATTTTTGTTTGATTTTGAATTTGATCTTTAAAATGTGGAGTTAGTTTTCTATTCCTAACCCATTCCCAGATGTGTTTAATATTTTTGTTTAATTTTTAGATGTTTAGATTCATTTTATACTTTGGTTATGCTAAGGAATGAATTAAACATGTTAATTATCCTTTACCTACACCACCTTAGCATAGTTAATCAAATAATTATAAACCAATGAGATGACATAAAACCTCACTATGAATTGAAATTTGTAATGCACCTAGGAATAAAGGGGCCTAATCAAAATTGGCTCATGATTAATGATTAATTAAGCTAAGGGTTTAACTTAAGTAATTTCAAAACACCCCTCACACATATGAGTTGAATTTGTATTTTCTTAATTGAACTTAGGCTCTTGAACACCTAAGCATCTAGCCCAAGTAGATTAATTAAGTTTTGGAAAGTTTTAGAATTTTAAGAAATTAATTAAGAGGATAATTAGTGAATTACCTTAATTAAGAGAGGATTAAGAAAAGAAAGGGGGTTTAAGGAATAGTTTAGGGGAAATGCCACAAAATTATTCCCTAAACCTCTTATTCATTGAAACAGACCTTAATCAACTTCAACAAAGGATTAAACCACTAATCAAACCCTTAATTTACCTTAATTACATTAAGGGGGTAATTAGAAAATGAATTAGCAATTTCCCCAATTAAGCCACCAATAAATCCCAATAAAATTAGGGAAGGTAGAAGTTATCCCCCGAAACATACTCAAGATGTTTGGGAATAATTAGTGAATTAATTAAAGGGTAATTAACAAATTAAAAGTTTCAATAAAATCGAAATTCAGAGAAAACAAATATTCAAAATTAATCAAAATAAATTTTAGAATATTCTATGTTTAATTATCTTTCTAATGCAATTTATTTCATATTTGTTTGATTTTTCTAGGTTGAGATATAAATTTTAGAAATTTAGGTAATTAAATAGAATTAAATAAACCTTAATTAAGTCCCTAATCCTACGTGGCATTATGCACTCTGCCCCACATGCGACAAGCTCAGGTTAAACATCACATTGTAGCATCATGTGGCGGGGGCGCTATGCTCTTTTGCCTCAGTCATTCAATTAAGGATCGTATGGCTGAGATTAAAGCCTCCATTCAGAGGGGATTAAAATGAATTATAAAATGTGATTTAATCTCGACCGTCCATCCAAAATGTGCGGATGGACGGCCAAAGATCCATCCCTACCATTGCCTATGAACAATGGAGACCATCCATGCTTAAGGCCATGATCCGAGATCGATTGAGCTCGGATTGGGATGAAATTTTACACACACCATCTAAACCTAATGGAAAACACATGTAATGGTTGAAATTCCATGAGATCAAAATTTCCTCCACAAAGTTCCACAACACATTGAGTTTAATGGTCAAAAAATGGCATACCTTATCGAAGGTGATCACCGACACTTGATTCCCTTAGAGAAGCTTTGTCTGATTGAGATGAAGCTTTGGTGAAAGTTTTAGCTCTTGAGGTTGAGTGGATGGCTCTATGGACCAACTCCTCTTTAGCTTGAGCTCAATTTTGATTGAAGTGGATCTCTCCTTGCTTCAAGAACTTGGAAGAGAGCTTAGGCAAGCTCGATTAGGTTCTCTGCTGGAGTGTGCAAAGGGAATTTGGTTGAATTTGAGTGTAGTGAAGTTGGCAATTCAATGGACCTCCTATTTTTACTTAAGGAAAATCGAGAAATTCCAAATTCAATCTCCTTCTAGGAAGCTTAGTAACTCTTGCTAGTGACTCCTATCACTCTCTAATCTTCAATCAATAATGGGGAAGTGAAGATTCAAATGAATTAGGGGGAGTATATCTCCCCTTTTGGAAATCGACGGTCGAGAAGGGAGGAGCCATTTTGATCTAATTGAGCTTAGGAAGTGGGTTTGTTAGGCCGTCTAGGCTGTACTTGAGTTCGTTTTATGCTAGGGAGTGGATTAGTGGAGTGGTCATGTGCTTAAAATAAATGAGAAGAGGTTTTCCATGTGGCCATTTCAAGCCATGTGCTCGGTTTGGACATATTGTGGACTTGGGTAGACCCAAACCCATTGGGTTGGGTGCACCACCTCCCTAGGGTTTACCTGACATATTAGGAAAGTATCAAGAATGTATGATAAGGGTTTGACCAAATTCCAAGTGGAATTGGCCAAAATTTTTTCTATGGCCTAGGGTTAGAATGGTCATTTGGCTAGTTTTTGAATTTGGATATGTTGGGTATGTTGAGAAAATAGGTTTCACCAAGTTTCATTAGATTTGGAGTTCATTTGATTTGGTTTGGCTCATGTTGACCCATTTAGGCCAAAATGGGTCAACTTCAATTCAGTTAACCAGGTCAAACCAAGGGTTGTGTCAAATTCATATGACCATTTGAAATATTTTAGTGGCTTTGGTTTGATTCAATTTGGTTTGGGTTTGAATTTGGTTCATATGACTTCATTTAGGTCAAATGGGTCAAGTTGACCAATTTGACCCATTTAATCTATTTGAGCTAGGTCATGGGTAGGTTTAGGTTTGGTTATTCATATGAAGTGGATTGGTATCTTTGTTTCCAATTAATTTTAGTTAAGTTTGAGTTTGGCTCAAAATGACTCTTTAGGTCAAGTTAGGTTCATGGTCAATTGGGCAAGGTTAGGTCTAGTTGGCCAATTGAGGCTTTTGTTAAGTTCAACAAGTGATTTGGAATGAACTTGACCCATTTGTTTCAATCAATTTGGCTTAGATCAAGTTTTGACACATTTTGACTTTTAGGTCAAGTTGGGTCAACTTGGGTCAAGTGGCCAATTGGGCTAGGTTAGGCTCAAATGTTGACTTGGCCAAGTTCAAACATAGGTCATGAATGAACTTAGATTAATGGTTTCAATCAATTTGGCTTATGGTGGATTTTGCTTATGTTAAGTTTCATTTTGGCTAAGGGTTGACTTGGTCAACCCTTAGGTTTGATTTAGTTTGACCCAATTTGAGTGATTGATCATCTCATGATGACTGCTGATCATGATGAGAGGCATAGGTGAGTTTGATTCAATCCAATTTGGTTATGATTAAAATTTGGCTCATAAGGGTACTTTAGGTCACTTTGGGTCAAGTGAGCCTAAGTGGGTCAAATGGCTTGGTCAAAGCTTGATTTGAATTTGATTAAACTTGTATATGGACTTATGATTGAAATATAAATCCATTTGCAAGTTGTTTGCAGTCAAATGGGTTTTGATTCATTTGACAACTTCAAGTTCAAAGGGTGAACATGAAATGGAGTTTGGCTTGACTTTTGAATTGCGTTTTGGTTTAGTGATTAAAGTTTATGTTTATATTTGGATTCATAATTGAATAATTGATTGAAGCATGAAGGAAAATCAAGAGTTTGGCTTGATTTGAAATTGATTTGGCTAAGTTCAAGATTTTGACTTGAAAGGCTTAGGTTGGATTTTGAATGAATTTGAGTTTGATTTTTGGAAGTGGTTTTGATTGTTTAAATTTATATTTCATTTATATATGTGAATATAAATGAGAATTTAAATGGGTTATGAGAAAATCTCATGAATTTGAAGTGATTTGATCATGATCTAGGCTAAGTCTTTTAGAGAAAATTTAAAGGACTTAGAAAAGATTTGGACTTGAGCTTGAATTTTGAATTTGAGTTAATTGATTTAAATTTATATTTCACTTATATATGTGAATATAAATGAGAATATAAATGAGTTATAAGAAAATTCCATGAATTTGAAGTGATTTGATCATGCTCTAGGCTAAGTCTTTAAGAGGAAATTTAAAGGAGTTAGGAAATTTTGGAGTTTTGGAATTTGAATTTTGAATTTGATTTGATTGGCTTGAATTTATATTTAATTTATATATGTGAATATAAATGAGAATATAAATTAGTTATGTGACAATCTCATGAGTTTGATTTGATTTGAATTTATATTTGGCTAAGTCTTTAAGAGAGGATTAAAGACTTAAGAAAATGTGGAATTTGAAATTTCATTCATGGGTTTCAATCATGGATTCCAATCATGGATTTCAATCATGGAGCATTGATTTAAGTTTGGAGAAAATCAAATAAGATTGATTTAGAGTTTGACTTGAAGGAAGGAAGGTGAGGAGTGATTGAAGCAAAGGGTAGGCAAATTTTCCTAACATTTCTAAGGCATGGCCTATTCTTATGGCTAACTCTTCTAAGTCTCTAAGGCTAGGTTGAGTGTCCACCTAATCACTAGATGTGTCTTAGTACTAAGGATCTCTTAAAGTCTAAGAGGAGTCCTATGTATAACATGGAGGGGTTGAGAGCTTATTCTAAAAATGAGGTCAACAGCCAAGCAGAAAGGCATAGTCTACTCGACCTAACACCTCCTTTAGTAAATAAAGAAGAAAGATGATCAAATAGATAGGATGGGGAAGCAGCTCGAGGACTTGTTAGCAGTAGTCTTACTTCAGAAATAAGCACCGAAAGTCCATCCTACTACTGAGACTAGTCAGCCAGAGTTGGTGCATGTCTTGGATTCAGCCAAGACTTTACCTCCAGAAGAGCAAGGTAGCACCAGCATGTATAAAAAGGTAGTTGATAGTACCTCCATACAAGAAAAAGATATCAAAAGCATGGTTGAGCAGCAGGTGAGAGAAGGATTGGCTCAAGCTCGAAGGATCATCAGTTCCAAAGGGTAGATCCTACCTAGAGCAATTTGATGCCATCCAATATCCTAAGGGTTTCATGCCTTCTTCTTTCAAGAGCTTCGATGGTAGTGGGAACCTGAGATAGCATATTGCACACTTCAGGGCCAGTTATTGCAATGCCAGTGGTAATGACACTTTACTCTTCTGTCTCTTTATCAATAGCTTAGCAGGCATAGCCTTTGATTGGTACGCTAAACTTTTCAACAGTTCAGTGAAGACTTTTGCTGAGTTAGAGCAACTCTTCATTAAGAAATTTGTTGGAGCTCAGCAAAGGGTTACTGTACACGATCTCATTGTGGCTCAATAAAACTCTGGTGATTCTTTCATTAATTACATTCTCAGATGGCATAATTTGAGTAAGAAATTTGAACAACAACTGTTTGAACAAGATTAGAGCTAAGAATATCTATGGCCCAGTCACCTTCATGCTCAAAGGTTTCACCATCAAAACTTTTGAGAAATTAATCAACAAGGAAGCTAGCTTATAAGGAGAAGCCAAATAATCAAATTTTCCAGACCAATCAACAGAGCAAAAGCCATAAAAAGCTTTTGAGAAGAAGCCCGAGGTAGTGATAGCAGTAGATAATGGGAAACAACCAACCGGACAGTAGTTTGAGAGACCTCGTGCTCCAAATCAATTACTTCCACCTCGCTACCACCACCGAGGCAGCCCTACCGGCTGCCACAGCAGCCTCCATGGCCTGCATCACCTTATCCTTAACCACATCATCAGAAGTAGCGGTACACATACCAGCCGCTAGGTAGCTACGGTCCACCTACTCTTTTGGATAAACTTAATATGCCTTATTCATTTAAGAGGGAGGTAATCAGAAAGATCTTTTAGAAACTCTTAAAGAAGCATGGTTTTTACCTACCTGAACCTAAGAGATCGGAGGAATTGGGCAAAAGCAATGATCCTAACTTTTGGCCCAAGCACTGTATGCTAGGTCATGTTTTGGAAGATTTCTTCACATTCAAGGACTGGCTTGAACATAGCTTCAAGATTGGAGCTATAGTATCCTGAAGGAATACCTCATGGAACAACCATCCAGTTCCATTAGGGTAATCTTTGGGGATGCCTGTGATCCCTCCAAAACTAAAGAAGGTTGGGATATCTTCTTATCTCGTACCTCTAAGAAAATTGTTTCCAAAATCAAGAAACTTTTCTTGCAGGTGCTTAAGGCAACTCAAACCTCCAACATCAAGGAAGGTTTAAAACTTGTTGAAGACAACTCAGGGAAAGTAGGAGCTCAGCAGCAGTGCAGCCTAGGCTAGCTCGGGATAGCCAAGTAGCACAACCACCAATCGAGTCCAATCTCAAACCATAATTGCAGCTACTACATCAACAAGCACCTCTACTTCAGGTAGCTCTTCTTCTAGTAGACATCTTGTATTAGCGAATGAGGGCATCAAATTCCTTACCCCTCTTACTTTACTTGATTTCTTCTATGTACCTCCTTCAAAATCCAAGAAATTTAAGAATAAAACTAGCTTGAATTATATCTGTGTCACTTCTGATGGGTTGTTTAAATATACTCCTAATAAAAATTCTTCAAGTCTAAACAACAATTATAACAACTCCGATCTTCTCTTTTTGATTTAGAGTTGGACTTTTCTTCTCTAAATACTATGGGTTCACCTCTGGAGATAGACTTGGAATCATCTGATTCTGAGGGTCCCATAGGAGAAGCTGTAGGTGAGCTTGATGAGTAGGTAGAATCTTCCACTAACCTGCCATAAGAGATCACCGATGTCAACCTCCATAGTGGCAAAGTTCTAACTCTAGGGTAGCACCTCAAGATAGAGAAAAATAAGTCATTGGTTCAGATGATCGAGAAGCCCCTCCACAAGATGCTCCACCCTTAGATATGCTTGTGGAGGATCAGCCCAGAGTGGATTACAATATCTTCTCTCAAGTAAGAAAGTTATCATCAAAGCTGCATATACGATGTCCTTATCTTATCCAAAGAGATGGGAGAATTATTAATCAAGGCTCTCTTTGATCCAGAGATATGCTTAGCTCAGCTGACCGCTATTGTAGAGGAGGCACATTATTCTAGAGAAGTTCAGGGAATCACTTTCACAGATGAAACAACCATCCAGTTCCAATAGGGTAATCCTTAGGGATACTTGCAATCCTTCTAAAATCAAAGAAGGTTGGGATATCTCCTTATCCCATACCTTTAAGAAAATTATCTCAAAAATCAAGAAACTTTCCTTGCAAGTTCCTAAGCTAGCTCAAACCTAATATCAAGGAAGGTTTGCAAGTTGCCAAAGCCAACTCAGGGAAAGGGGAGCTTAGTAGTAGAAGCGCTTATGCCAGCCTAGCGTAGCCAAGTAGCACAACTACCGACTGAGTCCAGCCTCTAGTCCTCCATTGCAGTTACTACATCAGCGATTACCTCTACTTCAGCTAACCCTTCTTCTAGTAGACATCTTATATCGACGAATGAGGGAATCAAATCTTTCACCCCACTTACTTTACTTGATTTCTACTATGTACCTCCTATCAAATCCAAGAAATTGAATAATAAAGTTAGCTTGAATTATATCTGCATCGCTTCTGATGGGTTATCGAAATCTATTCCTAATGATAACCCTTCAAGTCTAAACAACAACTATAATAATTTTGATCTTCCTCTTTCTGATTCAGAATTGGATTTTCTTACTCTGAATACTATGGGTTTGCCCCTTAAGATAGACTTGAAATCATCTAATTCTGAGGGTCTCATAGGAGAAGTTAGGTGAGCGCTTGTGGGTAGAATCTTCCATCATACGAGATCAAGTCAACCTTGGTGGCAGGTTTTACCTCCTAGGGCATCACCTCAAGATAGAGGGAAACAAGTCATTGGTTCAGAGGTTCGAGAAGTCGCTCCACAAGATGCTCCACCCTTGGATATGCTTGGAGGATTAGCCCAAGGTGGACTACAATATCCTCTCTCACCTAAGAAAGTTATCATCTGACATATACGATGCCCTTGTCTTATCCAAAGGGATGAGGGAATCACAAATCAAGGCTCTCCTTGGTCCTGAGATATGCATAGCTCAATTGACCATTATTGGAGAGGAGGCACATTATTCCAGAGAAGCTCAGAGAATCACTTTCACATATGAAGACCTACTTCTGAGGGACATGGAGCACAACCGTCTACTCTACATTATAGTTGACATGAGCAGATTCAGACTTGCTAGAGTTCTTGTTGATCTAGGTGCATCGGTGAACATTATGAGTCTAAAGACCCTTGCTTATTTGAGGATCGACATCTCCACACTCCGAGGAGATCGAATGATGTTGAGAGGATTCAATGAACAAGGTGAGAGGGCTTTAGTCTTCTAGTCACCTTTGGAGATAGGTGACTAGAAGACTGAAGTCAAGTTTTATATCATTGATTCAAATACTTTGTTCACCACTTTTCTTGGTAGGCCTTGGATACATCAGAATAAGATGATTCCATCCTCCCTCCATCAGTGCATCAAGTTCAGGAAAGATGGGATAGAGTACTGTGTCAAAGGAGATGAAAAGTCATTTTCAGTCAAAGATGTTGAGATATATGTGGATGCAACCTACTATCTTCCTCAAAATACCCTTTCTCATGAACTTAGACAAAATTCAAAAGAAAAAGAAAAAGAAAATGAAGAAAAAGAAAATGAAGAAAAAGAAAAAGAAAGAGAAAAGAAAAATGAAAATCCAAGTAAACAAGAAAGGGAAATTGAAGAAGAAATAGAGTCTCATATCACATTCCACCCACAGTTCATTCCATTATTTGGACATGTGGGTAGGATGACTCGACCTCCACCAAGCAGAGGTAGAGGCAGAAATAGAGGCAGTTCTAGAGGTGGAAGACCCCTTTGTTGGCCGTCAACCAACAAGGGTTATGTTCCAGTTCAAAGGAGTTCACATAGACTTCAAATCTAGTTCAGAGGATGAGTCTAATGTGATTAGCATACCAACCAATCCCTCTTAGCAAGTTTCAGTAGAGGTGACACTCGAACCCGACAGTGACGAAGATCGAGCCTCAGACAAAGTATAGTATTTGAATCAAATGTATATAAAATTATCAAGCAGCAGTTAGGAACCTAGCTCTAACCCCACTTTCATCTTAAAAAGTTGAAGGTTTAGTAGTTAAGGAAGCCCCTCAGTCTTCTAGAGATGTCAAAAAGAAGAGATTCTTTTTGGGATCATCATCTTCAAGTCCTGAAGTTGATGTAGAACTTGAGGAGGATTTATATAAAGAATTAATGGAATTACCTTTTTGATTGGTACTCACCTTGTGTTATTAATCTTGCAAAGAAGGGTTTGATTCCTGATTCATGGTCTAAGCATAGGTTAGAGTACTTTGAAAAGCTATGGAACAACACAGTCAAGGATGCACAATTAAGATCAGATTAGGATTCGGTATAGTGGGTCCAATCGATGATGATGATTACTACTAAGTTATCACCAACCATATGGAGTCTGATAGGTTCTTTTTACACCAAACCAACTCTTATGAGGATGTGTGTTTAGAAACTTTAGATGATCCAGATGATCTTTAAATCAAAGATGCACTACCAGAATTTGAAGAGGAGAACCATTCAATAATCGATAAGCTTAAAAAAATCTACCTCGGGATGGAAGAAAATCCACGCCTGATATACATCAGTTTGTTGTTGAATGAAGAAGAAACCAATGACTTTGTTAAGCTATTGACTGAGTTTAAAGACTGCTTTGCATAGAGTTATAAAGAAATGCTTGGATTATCTCCTGACGTAGCAGTCCACAAACTAGCAATAGACCCTAGCGTTAGCCCTATCAAGCAAGCTCCTAAACACATGTGATTAGAAATCGAACAACTGATCATTTCTGAAGTCAAGAAATTGATCGATGTTGGTTTCATCAGGGAAGAAAAATACCCTACCTGGTTAGCTAGTGTCATCCCAGTTAAGAAGAATAATCACTAAATTTGCATTTGTGATGATTTTAGTGACTTAAATAAGGCATGTCCTAAGGATGAGTTTTCTCTTCATATACTAGAATTAATGGTGAACATCGCCTCATCTCATGTAGTTTTCTCCTTCATGGATGGGTCATCTGACTACAATCAAATCAAGATGGCCCCCAAGGATGAGAGAAAGTCTGCTTTTCAAATCCCTATCAGAATCTATTATTATAAGGCCATGCCTTATACCCTTAAAAATGCTAGTTCTATATACCAACAGGCCATGACACAGATCTTCAATGAACTCATCCATCATTAGGTTAAGTGCTACATTGATGATCTAGTAGTCAAGAGCAAAGAAAAGGAAGACTATCTCTTTGACTTGAGAGTAGTTTTCAAACAGTTAAGTTAATATAACCTCAAAATAAATCCTCTGAAGTGTGCATTTAGAGTAACTTCAAGGAAATTCTTTGGGTTTGTTGTCCAACACAGTTAAAGTGGGATGATAAGTGTCAGCATGCCTTTAAAGATATCAAGCAGTATTTAGTGAAGCCACTAGTTATAGCAGCCCCTATCCCGGGCAGGCCACTCATCCTCTACACTGTAGCATTAGATGACTCTCTCGAAGCTCTGTTGGCCTAAGCCAATGAAGAAGGAAAGGAAAGTGCTCTCTACTACCTTAGACATTGTCTGACTCCTGGTGAAGTGCTCTCTACTACCCACCTATTGAGAAACAATGCTTAACTTTGATCTTTGCATCTCAAAAGCTACGACACTATATGCTTTCTCATAAGGTGAACTTGATTTTGAGAATCAATTCACTATAATATCTCATGACACAACCAATGCTATCCAAATGTTTAGCATGCTAGTCCATGATTCTTTCATAATTTGATATCACGTTTGTACCCCTCTGTGTGGTAAAAGGATAAGCACTAGCAGATTTCTTGGTAGCACATCCACTGCATATTGATTCCCCGCTTGGTGATAATCTCCCTGATGAACAAATCATGAACTTAGGGGAGGTGGACAATCAATGGGAGATGTATTTTGATGGTGTAGCTTCTTTTCATAAAAGGGAAGCACCTTGATCTACTCTTCCATGAAAGGTAGGAGTAGAAATAGTTCTCTTAACTCCATACTGATGTGATCAGATTCTCATGCTATCTCTCCAATCCCTGATCCAACAATGAAGCCGAGTATGAGGCTTTGATTATCGGTCTGGAGTTAGTCATTACAGTCTATGTCCAAAGCCTCAACATTTTTGGGGATTCTCAGTTAGTCATCAACCAGATTACTAGATCCTACAAGGTTCTCAAACCCAAGCATCATCATTGCCACGAGTTTACCATGAAGCTGTTGGCCTAAATCCCTGAAGTCACCATCTACAAGGTTCTTCGAGCAGAGAATGTAGTAGCAGATGCTTTGGCCAAACTTTCCAAAGAATTGGCATGTTTGAATGATGAGTCCATTCCAATAATGGTCTAAAATAGACAAGAAATGTCCCTTATTGATGTTGAACTCATTGAAAGACTTTCAGTTGAAGGGGAGGTTGTCGTTGCCTATAAGGACAAGGAGCTAGATTGGAGGCAACCATTCATAGACTATTTGAACACCAATGAACTACCTCAAGGTTTCCATGAAGCTATTGGCCCAAATCCCTGAAGTCACCATCTACAAGGTTCTCCGAGCAGAGAATGTAGTAGTAGATTCTTTGGCCAAACTTGCCAAAGAATTGGCATGTTTGAATGATGAGTCCATTCCAATAAGGGTCTAAAATAGACAAGACCTGTCACTTATTGATGTTGAACTCATCGAGAGACTTTCACTTGAAGGGGAGGTTGTCGTTGCCTATGGAGGAGAGGCTGGATTAGAGACAAACCGTTCATAGACTATTTGAACACAAACTACCTCAAGAAAAGTCATAAGCCCTGAAATGAGCTCTCTATGCTCTCATTGATGGCACCCTATCTGTGGTCTTTTGATCAAATGTAGTTACATTATTTGGACAAACACAGCTTTAGGATTGTCATTGGTACATTGATTATGCAGCACATCAATGCAAAGATGAAGATGAAGATCAAAGCACTAGGATACTCGGCCTTGATTACAAGCGCATGGATGTGGCTAGAGAATTCCATCAGTGTCAGGTACAAGGTGTGGTCTTACATCAACCACCCAACATTCTACACCCTACATTGGCTTCATGGCCATTTAAGTGTTGAGTCGACATTATGGGTTCGATCCTCCTTCTTCTAAGGATCTGGTTTAGCTTCCATTTTTTCCAAGTGGGTGGAGGCAATCTTACTCAGAGAGGTCACAGCTCAGCATGTGCTTCAATTTTTCAGAAAGCATATTGTATATAGGTTTGGGTGCCTCGATGAATTATATCCATTAATGGTATTGCATTTAAAAGCACCAAGATCAACAGCTTCGCTAGAAGATAGGGTATAGATTGGAGATACTTTACCATCTATTATCCCAGGGCAAATGGACTAGCTAAAGCATTCAATAAAACTCTCATTCAAATACTAAAGAAGACACTTGACGATAACAAGCGATAGTGGCATGAGCAGTTGGTTGAAGACTTATGAGCATACCTCACCACATACAGAACTCCAACTCAATATACCCTGTTCTCCTTAGTGTATGGGTCTGAAGTCATTCTACCTTCATAAGTTCAACTCCCATCACTAAGGATAACATTAGGTAGTAAAATCACTACAGAGCAGAATGCCAAGTTGTGGTTAGAAGAGCTCAAAGGTTTGGAGGAGAGACACCTACGGGCGTGCCAAAATCTCGAGTTGTACAAAGCCAAAATGATTCAAGCTCACAATAAGTTGGTCTGCCCAAGATCTTTTCAAGTAGGAGAACTTGTATTAGTCCTAAGAAGACTAATTATTGCCTATCAAAAGATGGGAGGCATGTCTGAACCTAGTTGGGAAGGCCCCTATCTCTTAGTGAAAGCCTACCAAGGAGGATCTTATCAGCTTATTGATTCTAAAGGGGAACACTTGATGCTTCCAATTATTGGGCTCTATTTGAAGAAATATTACCCATAAAAACATGTTTGAAAAAAACTATCATTAAAAGAATAAAATTTCATTCTGATTTTTTAAAATCTTCTCTTCATTCGAAGTGTTATTTGCTTATCTTGTGAATCCACCGTGACGTGTTTAGGATAGGTGTAAGAGAATCCAAGAGGTATCCTATCCCTCTTTCACAACACAAACACAATCAAACACAATTCCTCGATGCTACTAGAATAGGTGTGAGAGAACCCAAGAGGCATTCTATTTTGACAAGCACAACTAAGTTATGTGTAAGAGAACCCAAGCAACATCCTTTCTTGGTGGGAATTCTTATTGTCATCCATGGCACCATTCAATTCCTAAAGTGTGTTTAGGGTAGGTGTGAGAGAACCCAAGAGGGGTCCTATTCCCTTTAACACAACCACAAAAATAAACACAAATCTTTTATATCGGGCTATTTTAATGTAGAAGCATGCCCCTATGGCACTCACTCATTAGCTGCTCTAGGTTGAGCTTAGATGTTACCTTGCTAGTACATCACCCTAGCTGTCACTTATTGGGCGGATCTGAGTCCCTGCGCTTTCTTCTTAACTTAACCATTGCAAACCAATGAGTGCCTTGTTAGTTTGGTAGACTTTACTATGAAGCCAATAAGCTACCTCATATTGATTTCATTTAAGAAAATGTGAGTCCCTGTGATTTCTTCTTGAAATAGCCATCATGTACTAACTAGGTTGAGTATATTTGAGGTATAGGGTAAGTCCCCAGAGGCTCCATTCCTCTTGACTACTCTTAAGTTGATATAAGTCTCCGGTGATTCACTCAGTAATAAGCCTAGGTGGATAGCACTGTCGAATTATCTCATTGCTATAGGAGGATGTGAGTCTTGACCTTTCTTCTTAGGCTGATTGTTGCAAACTGATGGGCAACTTAGGTTGGTTGATGTTCGCTATGCTGACAGCGACTAGCTCGGTGGATGCACCACTCTTGGGAAATATGAGTCTTCGTGATTTCTCCATGAGTTGACCACCGAATACCTATTAATATTATCTTATCTAGGGTTTTAGATCAAGCCCTTAGCGGCCCCTCTCCGTGCGAGAACTCTATTTGGACCACATCCTTTGCGACCCCATTTAGACACTACATAGGTTACTTTTGGATTGGATAGTCCCCTTTCCTAGTAACCACCCCTGTGGTTGGATAATTCATTTAGTGGATGGCATTCTCCCAAGTTGAGAATCAGATAGTTCTAGTCGATATAAGCTCTTCTAAGCTGATCCCGCAAACTAATAGGATCCATGATAAACAAACTAAACAAAAAAATAAAATTTTTTTCTTATGGATTAGAAATTTAAGCCCCCAAAGGGCTCCTTTTCCCAAGTAGGCATCTTATATAGAGTGTTAGTAGAACTCCTTATAGGAATTGCTTGACTACCTGAGTTGAGATAAGTCTCTGGGTCGGCACTCCCTCCATAGTCACCCTTAGGTCAGGTTCAATCTATTTTGCTACAAGTAGGTTACCCTGGCAGTCATTCCACTTTAGAAGATGTAATGATGCATTCTTCTTCAAGATGACTATCAAGGAAATGGAAAGGGCTCAATTTGTTGCCCAAAGCAATCCCAAAGTTGGTCTTTTGTAGTGGAAGATGTGAGTCCCCATGCTTTCTTCCCCTGAATTGACCATTGCAAACTGAAAGGCACTCCTTTGGTTGGATAGTTCTCCCCTCAATTGGTAAGCTACTCCCTTTGGTTCAGTAAATCTGAGATAGGTCTACGCTGATAAAAGCTCCTTCTCAGTGTGATCTATCGTAAACCAATAGAATCCATCATAAATAATTAAAAATGAAATTAATTTTGACTATCCTTGAGTTGATCTAAGTCCCCATGAGGCATTCACTCAATAGTCAGCCCTAGGTTAGGTTTGATTTGTTGCCTTGCCATCACCTCATTGGCTCCTTGTTTTGAAAGACTTGAGTCCCCACACTTTCTTCTTAACTTGACCATTGCAAACTGTAGGCACCCCTTTGGTTGGATAGTCCTACTATATGGTTGGTTGACTTCTCCCTTTGGGTTGGTAAATCTATGTTAGACCAAGGCCTCCGTGGTCCCTACTCAGTGCAGTCCATCGTAAACCAATGAGATCCATCAAAATAACTAAAAAATGAAATCAATCTTTGACTATCTTTGAGTTGATCTACGTCCCCCAGCGGCATTCACTCAATAGTCAGCCCTATGTTGGGTTCAATTCGTTACCTGCCAATGGATCACCCCAGCAACTGGTCCCTACTTCGGAGGATGTAAGTCTACTATTCTTTCTTTCTAGTACAGTTGCTGCATACCGAAAGGCATCCCTTTAGTTAGCTAGTCCTACCATGTGTTTGGTAGACTTTCCCTTTGGATTGGTAAATCTAATTGTAGGCCTAGGCCACCATGGCCTACCAAGCGCAACTAGTGGTTCATCTCAAAATCCAAAATCTAAAAATTTGAAACAAACTTAACCCTCTCCCTCAATGGAGTCAAAACAATCAAATCAAATCAAAACTAAATAACATGAATAATCAAACAAAAATAATCAACTTGATCTACTTCTCCTTAGTGAGATGCAAATCTTTCAAGTTCCCCCAACGGATCTAGAATTCTAATCCCTTAGCAAATTTCACAACCTCTCCTCCCTAGTGGATAACTTGTACTTGCTCCCCCAGTGGAGAGTTCACTTTTCTATCCCCAATAGAGTCAAAATAAAAACAAATTAAATAATTAAGCAATTAAATAAATCAAATCATTTTCTCTCCCCAATGAGACTCAAATCAAATCAAACCTCTCATCCCCTTATGGATGACTTGAAATTGTTTCCTTGGTGGAAGGTTCACATACTCTATCCCTAGTGAATTCCTCCTTCACTCTCTTATGTCCTTGACATGAGTAGACTCACACTGCACTGAGCTCTGGATTCCTTCTATACCTTGGGTTAGGAGTATCATTTCTATTAATGCTTATAATTGTTCAATGTTATTGATCATTTTGTTTAACACCAATACATGCGGTCTACCTTGTCAGTCACACCACACCTATTGGGTGCCCTTTATTGACCTCATTTTTAGGATGAGCTCTCAACCCCTCCATCTTAGACATAGGACTTCTCTTAGACACTAAGAGTTCCCTTAGTCTTAAGACACTTTAAGAGATTAGGTGGACACTTAACCTAACCCTAGAGACTTAGAAGAGTTAGCCATAGGAATAGGTCATGCCTTAGGGGTATTAGGAAAATTTTTCTAACCTATAGCTTGAACCAATCCTCACTTCCTCCTTTCAAGTAAAACTCCAAATCAATTCAAATCAAAATCCCAAATCAATTCTAAATCAACTTAATTGATTTTCTCAAACTCAAATCAAACTCCAAATCAAATCAACTTCAAACTCAAGTCAATTCCAACTTGATTTGTTTTCAAATCTTAAATAAATTCCAATGGATTTTCTCAAATCCATGAATCAATTCAAAATGATTGAAAACCACTTTCCTAAGTCACTTTGATTCCATCTTATGGACTTAGCCTAAATCAAATCCAAATCAATTCAATTTTATATTCATTTATATTCATAAATATAAATGACATGTAAATTCAAATAACCAAAACTAAATTCAAAACTCAAATCCAGATTAAACCAAAATTCAACCAAAGCCTTTCAAGTCACATTCTTGAACTTAGCTAAATTAAATTCAAATCAAGCCAAACCCTTGATTTTTCTTCATGATTCAATAAATCCTTCAATCATGAATCCAAATATAAACACAAACTTTAATCATCAAACCAAAACTAAATTTAAAACTCAAATCCAAATTCAACCAAAATTCAACCTAAGCCTTTCAAGTCAAATTCTTAGACTTAGCCAAATCAAACTCAAATCAAGCCAAACCCCACCCTTGATTTCTTCATGATTCAATCAATCTTTCAATCATGAATCCAAATATAAACACTAAACTTCAATCATCAAACCAAAACTAAATCCAAAAATCAAACCCAAGTCAAACTCATGTTCACTCTTTAAACTTGAAATTATCAAATGAATCAAAACCCATTTGACTCCAAATCACTTGCAAATGGATTTATATTTCAATCAAAAGTCTATATGTGAGTTTAATAAAACTTGATTCAAGCCTTGATCAAGTCAATTGACCCACTTAGGCTCACTTGACCCAAAGTGACCTAAAGTACCCCTTTTGAGCCAAATTATAATCCGACCCAAATTGGATTGAACTAAGCCACCTAAGCCTCACATTGTGATCAAGTCAAACCTAAGCATTGATCAGGTCAACACTTACTAAAATGAAACCTAAACTAGCCAAAATCCACCATAGGTCAAATTGATTGAAACCATTGATCAAAACCAATTCATGATCAATGTTTGAACTTGACCGAGTCATCATTTGAGCCTAACCTAGCCCAATTGGCCACTCTACCCAAGTTGACCCAACTTGACCTAAAAGTCAAAATATGTCAAATCTTGATCTAAGTTAAATTGATTGCAACCAATGGGTCAAATTCATTCTAAACCAGTTGTTGAATTTGATCAAAGCCTCAATTGGCTAACTAGACCCAACCTAGCCCAATTGACTATGAACCCAACTTGACCTAAAAGGTCAAATTGAGCCAAAATCAAACCAAACCAAAATTGATTGAAACCAAAGCTTGCAACATATTTCAAATGACCAACCAAACTTAAACCAACCCATGACCTAAATCAAGGTCAAATGGTCAAATTTTCACCCAACCCATTTGACCTAAATGAAATCACATGAACCAAAACTAAATATAAACCAAATTGAACCAAATCAATGATGCCAACATATTTTAAATAGCCATATGAACTTGACCCAACCCTTAATGTAACCCAATTTGACCAATTGGTCAAGTTGACCCATTTTGACCTACATGGGTCAATATGAGCCAAATGACATCAAATCAACTCCAAATTCTTTCAAATTTGGACCAACCTAATTTCAAACTATTCTAAATCTTCCTAAAGTGAAATCAAAGCCAAATGACCATTTTAACCCTAGGTCAAGGGGTAACCTATGGCCAATTCCACTTGGAATTTGGTCATATCCTTTTCATGGCCACTTGACACCCTCTTAGTGGACCAAGTGGACACTAGTGGGTGTGGTGCACATGACCCAATGAGTTTGGGTTAGCCAAACCCAACCCAAGGCCAAACCACCCCACTCAGAATGAGCACATGGGAATCACTCCTCCATCTCATTTGGCACATGTAAACTTCTCCACTGCCTCCTTCTATCCAAACTAAACCACATGGTGTCCAAAATGGCCTAACCAACTCAACCCATAGGATCAATTTGATCAAAATGATAAAGCAATGCTCATTTGATCCTTCGGGGAGAGATACTCCTCCCCAATTTCACACTCACATTGATTGAAGAATAAGGCATTCCTAAGTCTCTTCAAGAACCCTCAACCCGCTTTGAATTCTCCATTCTCGATTTCTTCAAAATAGGGAGCTCAAGGGATTTTCAATCTCACTCAATTCTCCACTAGAGCTCAATTCTCCTTCAAGCACCTTGAGGGACCAGGTCACCCAAGTTTTCATCCAAGCTTACAAGGCATGGGAAGGGAGAGTTTCATCAAGGTCGCAAGCAATTGAAGTCCACTTTGGTCAATAGAAAGATCCACTCAACCTCAAGCCCTCAAATCTTAACAGAGCTTCATCTCCATTAAATGAGGCTACCACAACTATTGGGAGCACTGGTGATAGCCTCCGACGAAGTATGGATCAAAACTAAGCTTAAGGGTAGGAGTTCTTGGTCCTTTGTGAAAGAAACTTTCACCCCATTGCATTTTGACCATTGGATGTCTTGCAACTTACATGATGATGGTGTGGGTTAAATTTGAGCTCAATCTGAGTTCAATTGAGCTTAGATCAAGCCCTAAGAGATGGATGGTTGCCCTCTCAGTGAGCTCGATGATCATGGACCGTCCATCATCCGCATGTTTTAGATGGATTCCTGATTAATCCACATAGGATCCTTCATTTATCCCTTAAGAATCCTGACTATCCGATATTTGATTAAATGGTGAGAAGAGACGCACACCGATGCGCGACAACCTAAATAACCCCATCACATAGAAAGCATGAATGTCCACATGGTGTCGACGAGATTAATTATATAATTAGCATTTTAATTAATCCTTAATGACAGAAACTTTAAAATTACAAAACTAAATGTAGAAAAATAAAAAAATACAAAATAAAATGCATTTTGAAGATAATTCAGAGGGGGAAATTCATTAAAATTATTTTCAATTGATTTTGAACAATGAATTTTCCTTAATTAAGATTTTATTGAAAAATTAATAACCATAATTACTCCCTAATTACTTCATTAATTGATTCCAAGTTTCTCAAATGTATTTAGTGGGATGACCTCTACCTCCTTTAATTTTTTTGGAATTTATTGATGACTTGATTAGAGAAATCAATTAATGAATCCTTGAACACTCTCTTAATGTAAATAAGCTTAATTAAGCATGTGAATAGTGGTTTAATCCCTTGATTAAGTTAATTAAAATTTGTTTAAGTGAAGAGAAGGTTTATGGAATGGGTTTGGGGTATTTTCCCCAAGTCATTCCCTAAACCCTTTCCTTCCTTAATCTAAATTTAATTAAGGGATAATCCACTAATGACCTACTTAATTAACTTGATACAATTTTTAAGATATTCCAGAACTCAATCATTTCCTTCTTGGGTAGATTCTTAGGTGTTCAATAACCTAAGTAGCTTAAGGAAATCATATCTAACCCATATGTGTGGGAAGGATTATGAAAGTACTTAAATTAAACCCTTTAGCTTAATTAATCATTAATTGTGAGCTAGATGCAATAAGCCCCTTTCTTTCTTAAGTGCATTGCTGATTTAAATTCCTTGTGATTTTATGTCATACATTGGCTCATAATTATTTGGTTAAATATGTTAAAGTGGTGTAGGTAAGGGGTAATTAATGGACTTAATGTACACCTAAGCCTAAGCAAAACATAAACTCATCTAATGGTCCTAAAATTAAACTAAAATAATATACACATGTGGGATATAGGTTAGGACCAGAAAACCCTTTCACATTTCCTAAATTCAAATCAAACTCAAAATAAAACTAAAAACTTCTTTAAACAATTTTGATTTCACTTTAAATAATCTTATTTGATAATCTTTAGGACTTAATTAGGGTGAATGAATTTACATGCTTTCATCACTTTATTTCTTTCCTAGAATGCTAAATGTGTATGTCATATGAAAATCATGCATTCATACCTTTTGAAAATCAAATTAAAAAAAATGAAATATTTCCTTTATGTCAAATTGCACTTTTTGGCTAAAGTAAGAATATGAATGGATATTATCACTACTAAATTCAAAATTATTTTTTTAAATATATAAATCAAACATCACAACTGAAACTTATGCTACTTATAATTATTTATAGGCTTGCATGTGAGTATCATATAAGGATGTGCATTGTGTGGCTTTCGTCTCTCTCTTTTAGCATAGTTTTGAATAGGATTTGTAAAGTGTATAGTTCATTTGAAAAAAACACAACACTTGCTTAAATCCATTCATATTCATTCCTATGTTATCAATTAAGAAGGATATTCACATTTACACATGTAAATTGCATAAATAAATTAAACAAACAAACATAAACTTTTTACTTGACTCTTTTTTCCATTCATCTCTTTTTGTACATGCACTTGTATTTAAGAAAAGTGATATATTAGTTTGGACATCCTGGGGTTGAGAGGCTTTAATTAGCCCCAAGTAGGTCTTGTACCTTACACCCTTGGTGTAGAAAATAATGGCGCCATACTCACTTATGCCTTTCATACATTTAAATGTGCGTATGAAAATGGATAAAAGAATCCTCTCTTTTCTACTTAACAAAATTATGCATACATGAAGCATTCCAAATTTTTCTTAAACAAACTCTCTTAGCATTCATCATGAAGGTGTGCTAAATATCTCCATTTTCATGTATATATATGCTTAGGATTCATCCATATGCATATTACATGTGTTGGAAAGAAATAAAGTGTTGTGTGTTTTGTGATAATAATTCACTTTACTTAATCTTAAAATGCCTTTCTTTTGGATAGGTTTATTTAGGGAAAATATAAACTTAGAATTAATTAAAATACATAATAAAACATTCACTAAACCAAAATCAAACACAAATCTACCTTAGAAATTACTTAAAGTAGGGAGGAAAGAGAGGTTCTCTTCTCTTTTTCTCTCTTTATAACACTTAGTAATTAATTATAGGTTCATTCAAACCAAATCAAATCACAAAATAAAATCAACCAAATCAACTAAATTAGTTAAATGAAGCCACCTTCTAAGTTGAACTCTTTCACACTTTGAAAACCTCAACCTTAAAGCCTAGTTAAGTATACCACACAAATCTTAAATAACACACACATTAAGCTAAGTCACCACTTCTAGCTTTTGGTTAGGGTGGTGCATGGTTTAATGTTTGCTTTTATTTTGTGATGTAATATTTTAGTTTGGATGTTAGGATGTATGTGCACAGACTGAATGGTAGGACAATCTTAGTCTAATCATTATCTTCTATATGGGATTGTGCATGAGGGGCGCTGTAATAAAAATATAAATGTTTTTGGTATGCAGGTTGCTTATACCCCTAAGCATAATCCAAAGTAGGCTGGGTTGACTTAGTCACCCATGTGTGGGGTGCTAAGTCCAATACATGCTTGAGATTGTGTGATTTATTTAGCTAATCTCTATTTTACAGGTGTTAGCTAGATTTACTTTTTCCCATTTTCATGTAATTTTATAATTAGGATTTGGAATGATTATTATAGGGGATTAGGATGAACATTGGTTATAAGACTGTCTTATGTACCATGTGAACCTTTGGAGCAATCACATTCCAACCAAACAAAAGAAGAATGAAGAAAGAACAATGAAGAAAGAAAGAAGAATGAAGAATAAAGACCTCCATAACATGAATTCATTTTTGTAATTAATTCATTTATAATCTGAGTTGTATAAGGGTAGAGTTTGGCTACCCAATTTATTTTGGGTTTGTGCGGTGGAGCTCGACCATAAAAGGCCTTTTATTATTTTGCGCTAGTTTTATAAATTGATTGATGTTCGTTTAACTTGTTATGGTGAAAATTTTTATAGGGAGTCGCCTTCAAATTTGTGGGGAAAAAGAAAAGGAAAGACACTATAAAAATTCATCTTGGTAAGATGTCACACAGATCCACAGATGTACTTATTCAAGTAATCGGGTATGCCATCAAGGAAATAGTGTACTATCTTGAATTATAAAAATCACTACCCTTTAATGGACCTAATCACCTCAATAAGACTCCTAAGGATGATGGGTCTGCATATGTACCAAAGATTCTTCACCTACTTTACATTAAAAAGTAAAGCAGGGTTTATTTTAAATTGAGTTCATTAAGTTCTCTACAGGGGCAAGCCCCCATAGTTAATTACATCGTAAGGGATGGGATCCCTAAGGAAAACTCTTGATTAAGATAAATGATCGTTGTCTCTAAAGATTTCAATAGAAAGTACTATCAATCGATTGGTTTATATTTTTGAAAATCAAATGGGATTGATCAAAAGAGGGAGTTATTATCGAAGCCAAAATGGGAATAAGTAGGAGATGCTCACGATACTGGGAAACCTAGTGAGCATCTCAAACTATCCTAAAATTGGGCTTTAAATTTTGGAAATTGACTTAGTTTGTTTGAGTTACATTTTTATTAGAATTTTATGACTTAAGATTCCTTAACACAAGATTAAGAAAATGCCTAAGAGGTGAGGAATTATGCTTATGGCCCACAAAGGGGAGAAGCAACCTCAAAACCTGAATCTAGGGAGCTTCAATAAAGGCCAGAAGCACAACCTAAATCTAAAGCGACAATGGGTAATTGGTTTGCCTCCACAAGAGAGGACAAACCACCCGACAGCTTGGACTTATAACCTCCTGGGGGTGGCCGCCAATTAACTCCTCCTACGATTTTAAATGCATGTATGCAAGTCTTTATGCTTATGCAAGATAACTAGGCTATTTTTTTATTTAGAAAGAAGATATGTCCTTAAACTCACTCCCTAAAGAGACTAGATCATGTAAAGGGACATGCTTTAATGACCTAAATCTAATGCATTTCATATTTTAATTTATTTTTATTTTTGGACAATCAATTTAACTCAGGCTAATAGGACATTTATGACTAATGCATGAAAAAATAGATTATTGGCCAAAATTAGCTAGAAGTTTAGGATGTGAGTTTCCACCATGGCCCTTATAGGTCAAGCCGGGTTCTCTGGCAAAGATGAAAGCCCTCTAATCAAGAGTGAAATAAGATGCGGTTATGCATGATGTTATAAAGAAAAGAACTCATCCAGCAAAGGGGTTTCTAATTCTTTATCTTGATTCTAATCTTAAGCTTTAGGTGAGGTTATGAGTTGTTTAGTTTTAGTTTCAAGTTGTTAAGTTAGGTAAAAGATTTATTTTTCCTAAAGAGCCTAATCCTCATCCAAGCAATACATAAAGCAAGGAAGAAACTAGGAAAAGCATGCCACTTAATGCACAAGTTAAATAAATATCAATCAATTTATAAAATTAGCGCAAAAAGAATAAATGATCATTTGTGGTTGGGCACCACAGCACAAACCTGAAAAATATCAAATTGGGTAGCCAAGCTCTACCCTTATACAAATCGAATTACAAATAAATTAAATTACATTTAAGTAAAAGGAATTCATTGTTATGGGGGTCTTCAAGCTTTTGTTCTTCTTCCTTCTTCCTTCTTTCTTTTTTACTTTTCTTCTTTTCTTCTTTGGATCTTCCATTTGGGTGGTTGAATGGTAGATTCTTCCAAGGCTTCACATGGTGCATAAGGTAAAACCTTATGACCAATATTCATCCTAATCCCGCATAACAAGTCATTCCAAATCCAAAATATACAAATTTTTACATGATAAGGAAAAGTATAAATCTAACAAACACTTGCAAAATAAAGGTTAGTCAAATCACACCACATAAATCCCAAGCATGTATATTTGACTTATCACCCCACACATGGGTGACTAAGTCCACCTAGCCTATGGATTATGCTAAGGGGTATAAGCACTTGCAAGCAAGAAGCGTTAATATTTTTATTTATGATAGGGCCCCTTTAGCACAATCCACTTCAGAAAAGAATGGTTAGACTAAACACGTCCTACCAATCATTATACAAGCATACACCTTAACATCTAGTCTAAAACATTCATCACAAAATAAAATATAACATCAAGTCATGCACCGACCCAACCTAAAGCTAGAAGTGGTGACTTAGGCTAATGTGTGTGCTTTGAAGGTTTGTGTGGCATGCTTAGTTTAGGATTTTATGTTTGAATTTTCTAAGTGTGAAAGACATATTAAACTTAGAGGAGGGTTTCATTTAAGTTTTTTAGTGACTTTAAGTTGTTTTTATTTCATTTTTTGATTTGGTTTAAGTGAAGCCTAGAATTAATTACTAAGTTATAACGAGAGAGAAAGAGAAGAGAACTTCTCTTTCCTTCCCTAATCCTTAAGTAATTTCTAATATAAGTTCACATTTTAATTTAATTTGGGTGAATATTTTAATTACTTCATTTAATTAATCTTAAGTTTAGATCAATTCTAAACAAACTTATCTAAAAAGAAGGGCATTTTAAGATTAAGAGAAATGAATAAAAAATCCACACAACATAAATTACCTCAATTCTTTCCTAATATATATAACATGCATATGGATGGACGCTAAGCATATCTATACATGTAAATGAGATAATTAACACACTTAATGATGCATGCTAAGTAGTTCATTTAAGAAAATTTGGAAGTTAAACATCTATGACTTTTCTTAAGTATAAAAGGTTTTCTTTCTCCAAAAACTTCACATACATGCATGAAAGTAAGAAAGAAAGGCAGTATAGTACAACATTGTTAACCAGACGTGTAAGGCACAAGACCTACTTAGAGCTACTTAAAGCCTCGTAACCTCGGGGTTGTCCAGACTAATATACCACTTTCCTCAAATACTAACATGCATGTAAAAGAAATAAAGTGGAAAAGGAATATGCAAAAGTTTGTTTAATAGTTTTATTTTTGTTTATGGAATTTATTCATGCAAGTGTAAGCATTCCTTCTTAAGTGAGAGCATAGGGATGAATAGGGTTCTGAATCAAGTAAGTGTTGGGTTGTTTTCAAATGAACCCTACACTTTACTAACCCATATTCAAGATTATGCTAACATAAGGAAGGAAGGAAAGGCTACACTACATATGACTTTATAATATATCACATGCAAGCTTATACTTAAATTATAAGAATAGGACACTTTCAGATTTTATGTTTCATTTATAAAATTTGAAAATATTTTGGATTTAGTAGTGATAATAGCCACTCATATTTTACTTTAGCTAACACATGCACATTTGACTTAAAGTAAATAATTTCCTTTTAAAATCTTGAAAACATGAAATCATGGATGCAGAATTCATATGGAATGCAATTTAACATATTGGGAAAGATCTAAAGCAATGTAATCACATGAACAAACTCACTTTACTTAATTTCTAAAGACATTCTTAAAGAATAAGAAAACTTAGAATAAATCAAAGTGAATTCAAAATGATTTTTGTCTGATTGAAGTTTAATTTAATTTTAAAAGGGTGAGATTAGTTTGATGTTCTTAACCCATTCACACATGTGTTTTGTATTTTATTTTAATTTTTAGATAATTAGATCAATTTTTAAGTGTTGATTAGGTTAAGGTATGCATTAAGTGATTTAACCAACACCACCTTAGAAAAATTAACTTAGGTAATTACAAGCCAATGAGATGATATAAAACTCACAAGATATTTAAATTTGCAATGCACCTAATAATGAAAAGGCCTAATGCAATTTGGCTCACAATTAAAAGTTAATTAAGCTAAGGGGTTTTAGCTTAAGTACTTTTAAAACACCCTTTCACACTTATGAAAGGAAGTCTAATTTCCTTAATTAGACTTATGCTATTGAACACCTAAGCATCTACCCAAGGTAGATTAATTAAGTTTTGGATATTTTTAGAACTTCTAAAAATCATTTAGAAGGGTAATTAATGGATTAAACCCTTAATTAAGAAAGGGATTAAAGAGATAAATTGGGTTTAGGGAATAATTTAGAGGAAATACCCCAAAATTATTTTTTAAAACTTCTATTCACTGTATTTAACCTTAATCCAACTTAAACATAAGGAAAATATACTAATTACATCTTAATAACCCTTAATTATGTGACGAGGGTAATTATGGAATGAGTTAGCAATGTCTCTAATTAAAGCCTCAATAAATCTCAAGAAAATTAGGGCAGGCATAGGTCATCCACTAGAATGAACATTAAAAATTTGAGATCCATTGGTCGCTTAATTAGAAATTAATTGGCTAATTACCATTCCTAAAGAAACCAAAATTCAGAGAAAAAGGGAAATCAAAATGTGTTAAAAATAATTTCAAAATATTCCAGGTGAAATTTATCTACCCAAGGTATTTTTTATTTTATTTTTTTGAATTTTCTATGGAGAGTTATGATTTTTAGAAGCCATAGGAATTAATTAGGAAATTAATTAGTTAATTAACTAATCCCCCTTAATCCCCCACCCGCAGCGCGATGTGTGGTGGCGACGGTCAGTGCTTTACACACGTCGTGTCGTGAGCCTATACTTAACCCGTCAAATCGGGAGAGGCGGCGGTGGCGCACACGTCTTTACCCTTAGCCGTCCAATCAAAGATTGAATGATAGAGGGTAAACCCAGGGGATTAATAGGGAAAATGATTTCCAAAATGTAAAAAATAATCTCAACCATCCATCTAAACATGCGTGGATGGACGACTGAGATTGGTTAAGTTCTTCCCTGAGGAGGAATGTGAGCCATTCACAATCCAAGGGAAGATCCGAGCCTGATCTCTCATGGATTCAAAAAAAAATTTAGCACACACCATCTAGGGGATCAAAGAGATCTATCCAATGGCTAAGATCCCACGATATGAAAATCCACTTCACAAAGGACCAACACACCTTAGCCTAAGTGGTCAGAAATTCACTAACCTCATCGGAGGAGATCACCGGCACTCGGGAAAGATGAAGTAGCATTATCTAGTGGAGACGAAGCCCTGTTGAGGTTCCTAGCTCTTGAGGTAAATTAGATGAGTGGATAGACTAACTCCCCTTAGCTCCCCTTGCGACTTTGATCAAATTGATTCCTTCCTTGATGCTGGAACTCAATTGCAAGCTTGGGCAGGCTTGAAAGGATCCTCTGATGATAAGTGTAGGAGGAATTTGGATGAAATTGAGTATGGAAGAAGTTTTCACTTCAATGTTTCTCCCCTGCTTTCACTATTTGAAAACCATAGAAGATGAATTCTCAATCTCCCCTAGAGGCCTTGGGAAAGCTCTGTGAGTGTTCTCCAAGCTTCCAAGGTCTCAATCGATTGTGAGTGTGTTTTGATTTCAGTGAATTAGGGGGAGTATATCTCCTACTATGGCAATCGGAAGGTCGAGCCATTCATGTCATTTTGATCCAATTGACACAATTGAGTGAGTTGTTTGATCAGTTAGGAGTGTGCACATGGTCGGTTTGGCCAGAGGAGTGGATGCCTAGCTTCCATGTGCAATCAAATGAGGTTTTGTTTGAAAATTTAATTTGGTGCTTATGGGTTGGGTTTGGTCCATAGGCCAAATGGGCTAACCCAAACCTATTGGGTTGGGTGCATTACTCATCACTAGGTCCCCTTGATGTTTTAGGAGAGCCTCAAGTATTTGTGATGAGTGAATGACCAAAATTTGTTATATGGCCTAGGGGTATAATGGTCATTTTGCTAATTTTTCAATTTGGGTACGTTTTGTATATTGAGAAAATAGGTTGGGCCAAGTTTTAATGGATTTGGAATCCATTTGATAGGGTTTGGCTCATGTTGACCCATTTAGTTCAAAATGGGTCAACTCGGGTCAAGTTGATCGATAGAACAAATTGGGTCAAACCAAGGGTTGGGTCAAGTTTATATGACCATTTGAAATGTTTTGGTGCCTTTGGTTTGGTTCAATTTGGTATAGATTTTTTGGCTCATATGACCCATTTAGGTCAAATGGGTCAAGTTGACCTATTTGACCCATTTGACCTATTTGGGTTAGGTCAAAGGTAGGTTTAGGTTTGGTTGTTCATATAGAGGGGATTGGTATCTTTGTTTCCAATCAATTAGAGTTAGGTTCAATTTTGACTCAACATGACCCATTTAGGTCATGTTGGGTCGAAGGTCAATTGGGCTAGGTTGGGTCTAGTTGGCCAATTGAGGCTTTGGTCAAGTTCCACAAGTGATTTGGATTGTACTTGACCCATTGGTTTCAATCAATTTGGCTTAGATCAAGTTTTGACACATTTTGACCCTTTAGGTCAAAATGGGTCAACTTGGGTCAAGTGGCCAAATGGGTTAGGTTAGGCTCAAAGGTTGACTTGGTCAAGTTCAAACAAAGGTCATGAGTGAACTTGGATCAAAGGTTTCAATCAATTTGGCCTATAGTGAATTTTGGCTATGTTAGGTCTCATTTTTTGTTAAGTGTTGACCTGATCAATCCTTAGGTTTGACTTGGTTTGACCCAATTTGATTGATTGATCATCCCATGATGATTGTTGATCATGATGGGATGGATATATGAGTTTGGTTCAATCCAATTTGGTTAGGATCAAAAGCTGGCTCATAAGGGTACTTTAGGTCACTTTGGGGCAAGTGAGCCAAAGTGGGTCAAATGGCTTGGCTCAAAGTTTGATTTGAAATTGATTGATCTTTTATATGGACTTATGATTAAAATATTAATCCATTTACAAGAGGTTTGAAGTCAAATAGATTTTGATCCATTTGAAAATCTCATATTCAAAGGAAGAATATGAAGGAGTTTCGGGTTTGATTTTTGATTTGGGTTTTGATTGAAGGATTGGGGATTGGATTTATATATGAGCTCAAGATTGTAGGATTGATTATACCATGAGAGAAAATCAAGGATTTGGCTTGATTTATATTGATTTTGGCTAAGTTCAAGATTTTGACTTGAAAGGCTTAGATTTGATTTTGATTCGATTTAAGTTTGATATTTGAGTTGATTTTGACTGCTTGAATTTATATTTCATTTATACATGTGAATATAAATGAAAATATAAATTGATCATTAGAAAATTTCAAGGATTTGAAAGAGTTTAATCATGATTTGAAGTTAAATCCATTAAAGGGAATTTAATGGATTTAATTAAATTTTTATTTTGAATTTTAATATTTGAGTTAGATTTGATTGATGTATATTTATATTCCATTTATATATGAGAACATAAATGAGAATACAAATATATTTTAAGAAAATCCAATGAGTTTGAAGTGGTTTGATCAAGGTTTATGTCTAATCCATTAATGAAAAATTAAGGGATTTGAGGATTTTAAGCACTTTTTTTTAATTTGGAATTTAATTTTTGCTTTGGATTTAATTGAGTTATATTTATATTTCATTTATATATGAGAATATAAATAAGGTTATAAATTGACTTTGAGAAAATTCCATGGATTTGAATAGATTTGATCAAGATTTGGAATTGATTTTGGCTAAGTCCTTTAATGGAAAATTAAAGGAATTTAGGAAAAAATTCATGAATTATTTTGGAATTTTGAATTTGATTTAATGGATTTGAATTTATATTTCATTTATATATATGGGAATATAAATGATAATATAAATGGCTCATTGAGGAAATCTCAAGGATTTGAGTAGGCTTGAATCATGATTTTGGCTAAGTCCTTAAGAAAGGGTTAAGGACTTAGAAATTTTTGATGGATTTTTATCATGGGTTTTAATCAGGGATTTCAGTCATGGAATTGAATATGGAATTGATTTGAGTGAGGAGAAAATCAAATAGAATTGATTTGGAGTTTGACTTGAAAGAAGGAAAGTGAGAAATGGTTTAGGTTAAAGGGTAAGAGATTTTCCTAACACCCCTAAGGCTTGACTTATTTCTATGGTTAACTCTTCTAAGCCTTCTAGGGCTAGGTGAGAGTGTCCACCTAATCACTAGATGTGTCTTAAGACTAAGGAACTCTTAAAGTCTAAGAGGAATCCTAAATCTAAGATGGAGGTGTTGAGAACTCATTCTAAAAATGAGGTCAACACTTGTGCATTAAGATGACATATTTTCCTAGTTTCTTTCTTGCTTTGATGTATGGCTTGGACAACGATTAGCCTCCTAGGGAAAAATAAATTTTCTATCCAATTAATCAACTCAAAACTAAAAATTAACAACTCATAACATCACTTAAAGCCTAGGTTATAAAATTAAGATAAAAAAGTTAACAACTCCTTAGCTGGATGTTGTATTTTTTTTCTCACATCATGCATAAAAAGCATATTATTTCACTCTTGATTTGGAGGTCTTCCACGTGCGAACTTGGCTTGAGCTTTGAGAGACATGGTGGAAACACACCTCCTTTCTTGCTGATTTTGGCCTATAATTCAATTTCTCATGCATTAAGCATATGAATCCTATAAGCCTGTGTCAAATGAATAGTCCAAAATTAAAAATAAAATATAATAAAATTTGCATTAAATTTAGGTCATTAAATCACACCCTACATGATCTATTCTCTTAGGTAATGTGCTTAAGGACTTAGTCTCTTTCTAAATAAACAACAACTTAGCTATCTTGCAAAAGCATATGACTTGCTTACATGTATTTAAAATCGTAGGAGTTGTTAGTTGGCAGCCACCTCTAGGCAGTTCTTAGTCCAAACAGTCAAGTGGTTTATCCTCTCTTATGGAGGTAAACTAATTATCCATTTTCATCTAAGATTAAGTCATATTTTGGCCCTCGCCAAAGCTCCCTAGATTTAGGTTCAGATGTTGCAACTTCCTTTTGCGGACTACGAGCATAAATCCTTGCATCTTAGGCATTTCCATGATCTTGTGTCATTGAATTGTAAGCCCTAGATTTCTAATAAAAATTCAACTCAAAATAAATAATTTCCTTCAAACATCAAAAATATAAAGTCCAACCATAGAATAGTTTGGGATGCTTATTAGGCTTCCTAGTATAATAAGCATCCCCTACTTATCTTCCTTTGCCTTCGATAATAACTCCCTCCTCTTGATCAATCCCACTCAATCTTCTAAAAATAAACCAATTGATTGATAGTCCTATTTTTGAAATATTTGAGACAACGATTATTTACCTTAATTGAGAGTATTCTAAGAATCTTGTTCCTTAGGATGTAATTAACTATAGGGGCTTGCCTTTATAGGGAGCTTAACTAAGTCGGTTTAAAATAAAACCTATTTTACTTTTCCATGCAAAGTAGGGGAAGAATCTCTGGTACATACGATGACCCATAGTCCTTAAGAATCTTTATTCAGGTGATTAGGTCTATTGTAGGGTGGTGACTTCTATCTTTCAAGATAGTACACCTTTCCTCAATGTCATACCTGATCACCCTAATATGAATATCTGTGAATCTACATGGTGTCCCAAAAAGGCATATATATATATATATATATATATATATATATATATATATATATATATATATATATATTCATTCTTTCCAAAGGGATAGATGAAGGAAAGAATATAAAATTTTACCACACCAGCCTTGGGAGGCTATCAATGTTTATATCGCCATGACCAACTTCACTTCTTCCAATATCAAAGAAATTATGATCAGTTTTCCCTCTTCTACTTACAGAGATAGCGGCAAGTCTGCGAAGGGCTAGTTTACCTGTTGATCGAGGAATGATGCAAAGGAGGATCAATGAGTAACCGCAAACTCCTCTGAGATTGAAACTCTATAAATAGTGGCTGCCCTCTTGAGGGATGCCTTATACTCATCCCAGTGGGACATGGGTGAGCTGAAAGCAAATTAGAGTTGGAGTCACAATGATGATAGCCCTTAGAGGCGGAGTACCAACACAACTTTGTAACCATGAGGGGTGAGATAATATTATTGTAGAACTTTGTCAAGTCGTGAAGTACTTTAGTTCTCCTTTTTGGAGTGACCTTTTTTATTATATGTGCAAGAAAAGTGGACTCATCGAGGAGTAGAACTTGGACCCTATAATAAAATTACTAAAAAATAATATATTTAAGGTTATAACGAGTGTGTTATATTTTTTAACCCATAACTATAGATAAATATTTTTGTATATTTTGCTCATAAGTACTATTTGATTTTTTACTATTCTGTATTAATTATTTTCCTATAGCACTTATCGCTTGAGATATTATTGAGATTTGGGTAATCATTTCTTCACTTAATGCTTGATTTGAGGACCATATTACCCCATTTTTCTTACTAAGTCTATAAATTCTCCCTGGCTAGAGTAGTTGAGACTTTTATTACTCTCCTTAAGTAGTGTGAGTAGAACTTGCTTGCCTGCAAATCTTGATCGCCTTTTCATCATCAGTGAATATGCTTTACTCAAGAAAGCTGCTTCATTTGTTCACCAGGCTTAGATCAAGGAGATTCTCGAGTTAGATCCCTCTACCATAACCTTAGAATTTTATGAATATTGTGGCATAAATCCAAATTTCACCATGTGAGTTATTGATCAGTGTCTCAACTCAGTGAGGATGCACAAGTTGTGCATTCCATTCACCATTTTAGACATCCTTGACTTCAGAGTGGTTCCCACCCAAGTCATTCCCAACTTAGTGACGAGAATCACAGCTTTTATCTTGTGCATGTTGGAAGAAAATATTCCATCCAGCCTGGATCTCTTTCATCATTCGTTAATGGTGAAGGGTCACTAGATGGGATCATGCAATTTTCAATGACTCTATTAAATATTCATGATCTTTAGAATAAAGTACAGAAGTGACGCTCACAGCTTCTATTCATGAAGAACACGACTCAATGGCTAGTGTCAACTATTCTCCTTTCTTACTAGTTGAGTAAGGCCACCGAGCTCGACAAGCCGAGTGTACAGAAGGTGGAGGCAATGGAGCTGTGTGCAGCCTAACGCTCTCTACCTTCGCTTTGGCAGGGTTATCGCCATCCTCAGTAATTCTATCTCTACATGTTTGTCCTTTTATTTCTTCAGTGACTTGTTCTTTTATTTTTCTCTTCTCGTTTGCTCACAAAAGAGGTCAATCTTGCTGACCCAAACATTAGCCTTAAAGTGCTCCAATTCCTTAAGTAAGGCGAGTGTGAGATCAAAAAGTAAGTGATCAGTGGCAATGAACCAACCTCTCTTGAGATCAGTGAGGAAGAAGAGGAGGGGGATCCCACCAAGGCTGCTGATGAGGCTGGGTTGAGTACAACTTCCAAGAAGTCCAAAAAGTGAGTGGTAAGCTTGACTCTTCATAGTCGCAAGTAGAGCAACGAGTCTACTCAGAAGGAAGAGAAGGAAGGCTTGGAGGACAACTTCTCTCCAAACTTGCACAGTGAAGTCTATGAGTTGGGCTCTTCCATCTTTTCCCGGGATCTCAATAAACTCTTATGCGATCTTCTAAATGCTCACCTACCACATGCTATCATGACTACTCACGCAATAGCATGACAGTCGACTTGGGAGGTGTGCCATAAGTTTCTTAGGAAGAGGAAGGAGTCC
This sequence comes from Cymbidium sinense, assembly GCA_021442155.1. Taxonomy (NCBI): domain Eukaryota; kingdom Viridiplantae; phylum Streptophyta; class Magnoliopsida; order Asparagales; family Orchidaceae; genus Cymbidium; species Cymbidium sinense. Next base: position 41,336,154 of record CM038223.1, read on the forward strand.
TTTGCGAGTAGGTTTTGGTTGAAATGAACAAAGGAGAACTTGTCAACTTTTAAAGCCAAGCATAGGGATCTTCAAGCCAAGATGGCTCATCAAGAAGTAAAGAAACAAAGGGTAATCGTGGAGCTTACTCGCGTCATGGAGGCAAAGAGAGAATTGGAGGAGGAGCTCTCCTATTGGAATAAAGAGTTTCAGAAGAGAAAATCTTAGTTCGTTGAGTTTCTCAATTTTGATGAGTTCCAAGAAATCATATAGCGGAAGTTTAAGGATGGCGCTGGATTTTGTATTGCCAAATTGGTGAAGCATAATCATCTTGACACTAAGTTCATGGACTTTTCAAATGTACTCACACTTTTGAAATCTGATGATGATGATGAGAGCAGTTCAAGTTGATACATTCTTTCCTTCTTCATTACTGTAACTTTTTTTTTGCAAGTAGGATAATTGTATCCTACTCTCTTAACTATAAAATACATTATATGAAATAAAAATTATAAATATATTTTTAATCAAGTATACTTATCTGAATGGAGATTTGATTCTCTTCTTTGCTGAGCATTTCTAAATGAATGAGTGATCCTCACTGGTCAATATGTGAATGGCTCTATTTGTAACTTAGAATATCTAGATCATTGATCAATATAATCATCTCTAGGCTATTACTTTAGATAGTGAGTTTGTGTATACTTGTTAGATGGATACTCATTCATTAATTTGCGAGCAACTCTGATTATGATGTTGACCATTTGAGAGAACCATAACTAACATGTATAGACTTGCTAGTGTGATGCTTGCTTGTTTGAATTAATCGGCCCATGACTTGGAATATTTTGAGCCATTAACTCATATAAAGAACTTCCCTAAATGGTTGATTTAATATATTGAATTCATGTAAACTCATCAGATTGATACTTATTTATAGATGCACAAGTAACTCTACTTGACTTATGATGCTTTATGTAGTCACATTTTTTGTTAGTCACCCTTTTAAAGCATTAGCCTTAACTTGTTGTTTAGAAGAATTGATCCTTTAATAGTCCCCAATCTCATAAGGTATCGATCTTACATAATATTCAGCAACCACAAGAAGTGTTGGTCATTTTTATTACCAATTATGAGTTGATATTTTTTAAATTTCCGACTAAGAGAGTTGGTCTTTTGAGTTTGGTTGACCTCGAGATGTGTTGGTCTTTTGAGTTGGTCTTACATTATAGTCACCAATCACACGAAGTGTTGGTCTTTTTTAGTTTAGTTGTTAATCTCATGGGATGTTAATTTTACATTGTAGTTATTAACAGCATAGAGTGTTAGTCTTTTTTTTGTTTAGTTGCTGACCTCACGGGATGTTGGTCTTACACTGTAGTCGCTAGCCTAACAAACTTTTGATCTTTTTTAGTTTAGTCTCCGACCTCATAGGGTGTCAGCCTTACACTAAGTTTATATGGATAGATTATTAGACTAGCCTTCTCGTGCCAAGAATGATCGCCAAGTATTGGTCTCATACGAGCTTTTCTTTGCCGCTAAGTGGGACTATTCCTTGGGCCAAAAATAGTGCATAGTATCCGAGTCATCATATAGTTCCCAAATATTAATGCTTGACATCAATTTTCTTGGTCAATAATGGATCTCCTACTGGTTTTCACTCGAGTTGGACCTTTCATTGGGTCAAAAATGGTGCACTGAGTATTTTGAGTCATCACGTAGCTCCCCGAGTACAAGTTTCACTTTTCAGCATTCGAGTAGACTCCTTTGGAAACTATTATAATCATGCTACTGAACTCATTTAAGGAGCAAAATATATAAAATTTTATTATTGAAATTGGGATGATACATGATACTTGAAATTAATAAAATGAGTACAAATGATAGAAATTTTCCTTAAGGATAAAACTTTTTCAGATCAATATCGTTCCATGTTCTCGGAATGTCTTCGCTAGAATAAGATTGTAATCAGTATGCACGAGAACCGACTTGCTCTTTGATTATGAAAGGTGCATCCCAATTTTGGGTGAGTTTGCCCAAAATATTCTATTGACTAGTGGCATCATCTACTTTCTTCAGCATAAAACAATTTTAAATTCATATAATTATTAATTTTGTACATTAAATTACTTAGAATAATAAGTAGGCTTAAAGTTCTAAAATAAAATTTACAAAAAATACAAAACCTAATATGTACAATTAAAGATCTACAACAAATTGACATTTTAAAGGAAGATTTAACAACTTCAAATAAATTTGAAGAAGATTTAACTTAAAAATCACAAAAATTCTTTAAAACTTTATATCCTTATTTCTCACAAACCAACGGATGAAATCATGAAAAAAATTATGATAGAATGAAGAGATCGAGGTTTACCTTCGATTCTATGGAAAAAACAAAGAAAATATGCACATGTTTCAAACACAAATTAGCGAGCCTTAGTTCCAGTTCCGTCGCCAACTATGTGTGTGTGTGTGTGTGTGTGTGTGAGAGAGAGAGAGAGAGAGAGATCACGAGGAAATAGCTCGGGTGGGGTGGGTGGTGGATTTTGTCACCCCTATTATTAATGGTTTCTAGTGGATTTTTACTGAAAACCGTTAATATGGATTAATCTGTTAGAAATTCATTTAAGTTTAGGTAATTTGAGTATGACATCCTCCACAATCATTAATTCTATCAGAAATATTTTCGACTGGCAGATCCGTCGATAAATCAACAGGTAATTTTTGATGAAAAAGTCTGCCAAAAATTGAGCTAGAATTTTGTAGTTTTTTTGTCGTGATTACAATATAAAATAAGAACCATAAAATTTTTTTAAAAAAAATGCTAACTCATTTGAAGAGAAAATTAAAAAAAATAAAATGATATAAAAGGTGCCAAAAGAGTCATATAGAGTTTAAGAGTAATAAGGCTTGGATTTTACAAATCCTGCTAAATCAATAATGTTTGAAGGGGCATAATAGGACAAATTATATTTTGGATATAAGTAAGCCAGTAAAATTTAAAGCCATTTCAAGGTTAACTCTAGCCTAATTGAATTTTGGCTCATCCAACTTAGACAATAAAATCTCAAGAGGTTAAAGAGTATTGAAATAGTTATAGTGCTATTAAGGGTCATAAGGTGCTAAGCAAGAATATTTTAGGTTAGGCTCAACCTTAAGAGGCTTAATGGTAGGTTTAATACCAACATGCACTAAAAAAGAGATGAAGAATATAATAAACATAATTTGAATGATTTTTTTTATTACCATTGTTTTGTTGGAATAATTTGAATTTTGATTAGTTTAGTTTTTGTGGCATTATATTTGTCTCATTGAACTTTCATGTTAATATATTGAATATTGATTTGGAATAAATATTTCATTTTCTAGTACCATTTCTTTTGGAAGTTTATATCATATAATAAAATTTTTATAAACTCAAAGTCAAACTAAGATATAACTCCTAATCCCACAAAAATTTCTTTTTTTCTTTTATATCTTTCTTTGTTCACTTTTAAATGTTATGCTTCTAACTTGATGCTTAAACATTAAAAGGAGGGAAGTATTTATACATATTAAGAATTTATCCACATCTCTAGTTATATTCATCTACCTAAAATAATTTCAACAATTTATTTTCTTACTGTCAAATCTATCACACACATATTCCTCAAGTGTATTATCTAGTGGCTTAATTTTTCATTGCCATTACTTTTCAATAGCACTTGCCATGCATTAATACTTGCTTGAAAAAAATTGAAAATTGGTTAAAGCACATTTGGTTGCTTGAATTTCAAAATTTTATGAAAAATTGTTTTCTAAATCCATCGAGTTTTTTGGATGTAGTTTTTGGGTAAATATTGATTTGAAAGTAACACATCAATCTTTCTCCAAATTTGCATGGGATAACTTCTATTTTTATGTTTTTTATTTTATTATTTTATTATTTTATTATTTTATTTTATTTATGTTTTGATTTGAAATAAAATATATTTGATAATGATAATTATTTTAAAAAATAATCAAAATATTCAAAAATTAGTTTGAGTATTTTTAAAAATAATGTTATATATTTTTACAAACTAAAAAAAATAAAAATACATAAAAATATATATTAAACAAATATATTTTATTTATAATATCATAAAAACATTCAAAAAAAATATAAATAAAATTGATCTCAAACATATCCTAAAAATATTAAGTTTTTTAATACTTAAAATAATAACAATAGTATCAATATTTCTTTGAGACATACTTTCTAAATTCAAGCAAGCAAGAACTCCTAATCTTAGTAGTTGTCCTTTCTTTCATTACTGTATAAAAAGATATCACTACTTGCAATGATATTAAAATGAGAATTCGCAACTAATTCTCATATTAATGATGCAATTTTGAATTTGGAGATGATACAAATTATACTATATACGATGGAGCAAAACAAGTATAGATTTAGCATGCATTCATATATATGATATTATCGAGAAAGATTAAGTATAAACTCGCCTTCATAAATCATGCAGCGTTTAACATAAATACATAACAATTCAGAGGTTGGCACAGTCTGTGGGAACCAATGTGAGTTGCATGGCCCCAAGATCGTATTCGATATGAAAGTTTTGCTGAGCAATATTTCCAAAGATGTTGACGCCAATTCCATCACTGGATATCAATGCCAGGCACAGCACATTTTTAGCGGATTCCACGAAGGTATTCGACTTGTGCAGAACCACTGCAGCGCCGCCGGAGAAGTGGAAGGTTATGTCTGGGAAATTCGAATTTCCCCCTCCACCGGAGACGTCGAAGCAGAGGCTGAATACCCCATTGGGGTCCGTCACTTGCGGAAGCTTGACGCTGCTCACGACCTTGCTCGTCACAGCCTGCAGTGTCTCGTCGTCGATGAGGGTGAGGGTTGTGCCAGAGTCGATGATGATGTTGCTCTCAGCAGCTTTCGCTCTCGCATTCATGGACGCTGCTGGCTTCACGTTCACAGCACCAGTTTGTCCGGCCACGCTGATCTGCTCGAGGCTGAGGAAGTAGAAGGTGTCCGGATAGCCGGGGATCAACAGTGGTGACGGCACCGTTGGAGCCAGCTGGGATGATTGCGTTCGAGCCAAAGTTGAGACGGCTCGTGGCAGAGGTCTGGTCTGCGGATGGGAGGCAGTAGGAGAACTTATCATCAATGGCAGAACCGAGTTGGCGGATGAGAGAGAGCTGTCCTCCACCGAGGCCGACGAGGCCGGCGCCGTTCTCATCGAAGGTTCCATTGCTGCAGTTGGTGCAGCCGAAGAAACTTTGGGGAATTGCACGCGGCGGCCGCCTATGGCGTCGAAGCTGATCGTCTCGGTGGAGAGAAAGCCATCGACGAAGGATCCATCCCCATAGGCATAATTATACTGCACTGGGATTCAGAACGCAGCTGCCCTGCGGTAAGGCGGAGCAAGGGTCCGCATCGCAGGAGACTACTTTGTAGGTGGAGGAGGCTTGTGGGTCGAATAAGGGGGCTGTCTGATGGTAGCACTCATCGCATGGCTTGCATTGGATCCAAATAAGATCGCTGCCGGTATCGGCAATAGCGAGGATCTTCTCAACCGGAGATCCTAAGTAGATGCTCATCAGATACTCGAAAGTGTTCGGTGTGATCTCAGTAGAAGTTGTCGGCAGCAGCGGGTGCGGAGGCGGAGGGGACTTTGCTTGCATGGCTTGTCGGAAGTAGATGGCGCGGGAGCGGGAGCGTTCGGCGGCTGCTTTCAGGCGGGAGTAAGAGGTGGAGGTGGGGTCGTAAAAAGGGGATTTTGGTGAATCACGGTGTATAAGCTCCATGGAAAAGCCGCCCTTGCTGTATGCAAGAAGCGGAAGTAACCCAGCAGCTGACAGAATGAGGAGGGAGACTGCAAATGAAGAAGGTAAGCTTAATCTCGTTGAAGAACCCATATGGCTAAATTCTTAGTTATTCAAACTGTCACTTAATTCCTTCCTGTTTTGTTGGAGTTGCAGTTGATGGGATCCATGATTCCAAGTCTTATATTTATAGCTTGAGAGAAGAAGTATAAAAGAAAGTATCATTCATCATTATCACTATCATTTACTATTAATTAATAAATTCTTAAGCAGAAGTATTACGTTCCATAGCCTGCGGGACGGAACTTTAGAATGATGACCTACCGTGGCATTCCTGCAACAAAAACAAATAATAATAAGGTGAACTGAAATTATACTCTTGAATCTTTCTTCAAATAAAAATATTTTATATTCAGTTTTTCATAGCCAGCTTGAATATTTTAATCGCAATAACTTTTATGCATTTAATAATTAAAACCAACTAAATACGGAATGAGTCCAACCATTTGCTGCTAGTTTAAAATTTTAATTTAGGTGAGCGTGTGGAGGACGTAAACTATGTCCGGACTCCAAAGAACGAATCTCCATTATTAAAAAATATCATTTTTTCACTTAACGTTATCACTGAATGAATGGCGCTTCATTACCGGGCTGACATAAGATGACTAGTTCAAACAAAAGGAGAAAATATTACACCCGTCGTTCAATATTCTTTGGCAAACACCAATTTAGGGATTTCTTTTTGCGCAGAAATTATTCTCAGCTCAACTCCCGCTCTCTCCCGGCATGCTTCCGACCTTCCCTCGGAGATTTGCTAAATCTTGGGTATTAAAAATTGAGGCATTATAGGCGACTACATGAGGTATTTCTTCCTGCATTCTTGAACTGTAATGAATTTAGGCTTTTCTCTATTGTTCTCACTGTCGAATAGGAGAATATTTGGAATATTTGAGTTCTTTAAAGAAAAGGAGCATGTTTTACTGGTATTTTAGAGATATTTTACATGTGTACTTTATGTACTCTCATAATGGTACACGCCGTTATTTTCAAATTTTTAAACCGCGGGGCTTGTCATATGTTTAGTATAGCCCATTGTAGGGTGTTTAGTGCTATTTAATGAAGGATTTGATGAAATCTGGGGCCTGCTTGGATATAATATATTCAGTCAATGGCATTATAATTTATTTAGGGTTGCTTGATGGCTGCTTGCTTCAGTTTTGTATGTATACTCTCTGTACTCTCATGAGAGTACAACCCATTTTGTCATATTTTTTTAAGATTTCTCACACTATTTGGATATAATATGTTCAGCAGATGGCATTACAAGCAAATTGAATGGTTATTGGTTGGTTTATGGTCGCTTTTGCATGTACTCTCTGTACTCTCTTGAGAGTACGCCCCATTTTCTAATATTTTTTCTAGCTTTTAAACCATAGAATATGTTTATTACATTCTATTAGAAGCAATTTGGAGGTTGATTGGTTAGTTTTTATGAGAGATTTACATCTGTACCCTCTGTACTTCCATGAGAGTACATATTATTTTTTCAATTTCTGTGAGATTTTTTGGCCTGTTTGGAGAGAATATATTTATTACATTCCATTAGAAACAATTTGGAGGATGATTGGTTGGTTTTTAGTGGAGATTTGCATCTGTACTCTCTGTACTCTTATGAGAGTACAGTGCATTTTGTCACTTTTTCCAGTCTATTTGGCCTGTTTGGAGAGTATATTTTTATTATATTCCATTACAAGTAATTTGAAGGTTGGTTGGTTAGTTTTTAGGGATATTTTATATTTGTACTCTCTGTACTCTCATGAGAGTACATATTATTTTTTCATTTTTTGTCAAATATTTTGGCCTGTTTGGAGAGAATATATTTATTACATTCCATTAGAAGTAATTTAGAGGCTGATTAGTTGGTTTTTAGGGGAGATTGGCATTTGTACTCTCTGTACTCTCATGAGAGTACAGAGCATTTTGTCATTTTCTATCATATTTTTTGGCCTAGTTAGAGAAAATATATTTATTACATTCCATTAGAAGTAATTTGGAGGCTGATTGGTTGGTTTTTAGTGGAGATTGACATCTGTACTCTCTGTACTCTCATGAGAGTATAGAGTATTTTATCAATTTTTTCCAGTTTCTTTGGCCTCTTTGGAGAGTATGTGTTTATTACATTCTATTAGAAGTAATTTGGAGGCTGATTGGTTAATTTTTAGAGGTATTTTGCATCTGTACTTTCTGTACTCTCATGAGAGTACATATTATTTTTTCAATTTCTATCAGATTTGTTGGCCTGTTTGGAGGGAATATGTTTATTACATTCTAGTAGAAGCAATTTGGAGGCTGATTGGTTAGTTTTTAGGAGAGATTGGCATCTTTACTCTCTGTACTCTCATGAGAGTACAAAGCATTTACACATTTTTATCTAGTGTTTTTGGCCTATTTGGAAAAGATATATTTATTACATACCATTTGAAGCAATTTGGAGGCTGATGGGTAGTTTTTAGGAGAGATTGACATCTATTTGGAAAGAATATGTTAACTACAAGCTATTTGGAGCAATTTTAAGGCTGTTGGGTTATTTTTTTTTGAGCTATTTAACATCTGTACTCTTTGTACTCTCATGAAAGTACAGTCCAATTTCACATATGTACTCTCTACATTTTTGGCCTATTTGGAAAGGAAATATTAACAAGATTTTATTTCAGGTTTATTGGAGCCATAATATTAGCTTTTTTGACTTGTTTTACAGGTGTACTCTCTATACTCTCTTAAGGTTATAGACTTTTTGCTAAATTTTTTTTCTTATTGTGGCCTGTTTGGAAAGAATGCGTTTACTACAAACTATTTGGAGTAATTTGGGAGCTGCTGGGTTACTTTTTAAGCTATTTTGCATCTGTACTCTCATGAGAGTACAAACCAATTGCACATTTCTTTTCAATTTTTTTTGGCTTATTTGCAAAGAAAATATTAACTAGATTCCATTACAGGTTTATTGGAGCAATAATATTAGCCATTTTTGCTTATTTTATAGGTGTACTCTCTGTACTCTCCTGAGAGTATAGACTTTTTTCTCAATTTTTTCCTTATTGTGGAGCTGCTCGGTTGCTTTTTTAAGCTCTTTTGCATCTGTACTCTCATGAGAGTACAGACCAATTGCCCAATTTTTTCCACTTTTGTTAGCCTATTTGGAAAGGACATATTTACTACATTCCATTACAGGTTGATTGGAGCCTTAATGTTAGCCTTTTTGGCCTATTTTACTGGTGTACTATCTTAAGAGTACAGACTTCTTTCTCAGTTTTTTTCCTTATTGTGGCCTATTTGGAAAGAATGTATTTACTACAAACTATTTGGTGCAATTTGGGAGCTATTAGGTTGCTATTTTAAGCTCTTTTGCATCTACTCTGTACTCTCATGAGAGTATAGACCAATTGCCCAATTTTTTTCACTTTTGTTAGCCTGTTTAGAAAAGAAATATTTAATACATTCCATTACAGGTTGATTGGAGCCTTAATGTTAGCCTTTTTGGCCTATTTTGCAGGTGTACTCTCTGTACTCTCTTGAGAGTATAGACTTTTTATTAGTTTTTTTTCTTTATTGTGGCGTGTTTGGAAAGAATGTGTTTACTACAAACTATTTGGAGCAATTTGGGAGTTGGTGGGGGTGCTTTTTTAAGCTCTTTTGGATTTGTACTCTCTGTACTCTCATGAGAGTACATACCAATTTCCTAATTTTTTTCACTTTTGTTAGCCTATTTGGAAAGAAATATTTATTAGATTTCATTACAGATTGATTGGAGCCTTAATATTATCTTTTCAGAGCTATTTTTCAGTTGTACTCTTTGTACTCTCATGAGAGTACAGACTATTTCTTCATTTTTTTTTTCACTTATTTTGGATTGCTAGGGAAGAATGTGTCTACTACAAACCATTTGGAGCAATTTGGGAGCTGCTAGGTTGCTTTTTTAAGCTCTTTTGCATCTATACTCTCATGAGATTACAGACCAATTGCTCAAATTTTTTCACTTTTCTTAGCCTATTTGGAAAGGAAATATTTACTAGATTTCATTACAAGTTAATTGGAGCCTTAATATTAACTTTTTGAAGCTATTTTTCAGTTGTACTCTCTGTACTCTCATGAGAGTATAGACTATTTTCTCAATTTTTTCACTTATTCTAGGCTGCTTGGGAAGAATGTATCTACAAACCATTTGGAGCAATTTGGGAGCTGCTGGGTTACTTTTTTAAGCTCTTTTGCATCTGTACTCTCTGTACTCTCATGAGAGTACAGACCAATTTCCCAAATTTTTTCACTTTTGTTAGCCTGTTTGGAAAGCAAATATTTACTAGATTCCATTACAGGTTGATTGAAGCCTTAATATTAGCATTTTGGAGCTATTTTTCAGTTGTACTCTCCTGAGATTACAGACTATTTCCTCATTTTTTTTTCACTTATTCTGGCCTACATAGGAAGAATGTGTTTACTACAAAACATTTGGAGCAATTTGGAGGCTGTTGGATTGCTTTTTTAAGCTATTTTGCATCTGTACTCTCCATACTCTTATGAGAGTACAGACCAATTTCATAATTTTTTTCCACTTCTGTTATTTTATTTGGAAAGGAATATTTACTATATTCAATTACAGGTTGATTAGAGCATTAATATTAGCTTTTTGGAGCTATTTCTCATTTGTACTCTCACTCTCAGAGTCTTATTCCTCAATTTTTTCACTTATTCCTTGGGAAGAATGTGTTTATTACAAACCATTTGAAGCAATTTGGTTGGATTACTTTTTTTTTTGAGCTATTTTGCTCTGTACTCTCTATACTCTCATGAGAGTACACACCAATTTCATAATTTTTTCCACTTCTGTTAGCCTGTTTAGAAAGAAAATATTTACTATATTTAATTACATGGTTGATGATTTATTATTAGCTTTTTTGGGTTATTTTTAGTTGTACTCTCTCCAGAGTCTGGACTATTTCCTCAAATTTTTTCACTTATTTTGGCCTGCTTGGGAAGAACGTGTTTACTACAAATTATTTGGAGCAATTTGGAGGCTGTTGGAGTGTTTTTTTTTTGCATGTTTTGTATCTGTACTCTCTGTACTCTCATGAGAGTACAGACTAATTTCACAATTTTTTCCACTTTTGTTAGCCTGTTTGGAAAGAAAATATTTACTATATTTAATTACAGATTGATCGGAGCCTTAATATTAGTTTTTTGGAGCTATTTTTTAGTTGTACTCTGTGTACTCTCTGTACATTATTTCCTTATTTTTTCTAATTTTTCATGCCTATTTGAGAGAATATATTTTTTATTCCATCACAAGTTTGGATGAATGTTAGCTTTTTTAATGTAAAATGCTTGAATTCATTTCAAATAAAATTTGGAAAGTGAATTAATAAAAAATAATGATATTAAGCTCAATTTCAATTTTTTAAAATATTATTTTGATAAATTAAGATAAAAGGTTTATTAACTTAAATTTATTACAAAATGTGCTTAATAATTTTGAATAAATAATGCACGTAACAAAAATTTATTTAAAAAACTCATTATGGAATGTTAGATATTAGATTAACTTTAATTAACTTGAATTACTCTAATTGTATTGCATGATAGGGATTACTTTTATTTTCTTATTTCTTGTAAGAAATTTTTATTTATAAAGTTTTAAAAAACATTTTCTGTTTCTATTTTTAAAAATAAAAAATATTATTTATAGAAATATTCAAAATAATTTTTATATATTTTGAATGGTTTTGAAATAATTATCATTATCAAATAAATTTTATTTTAAGTCAAAATATAAATATTATAAAATATGGAAAATTAAAAATAAAAATAATTCCAAATGACCTTACAGTATATTCAAAATATACCTTTCTTGCTTATACCAACAAATAATAGTTTTCTTGCTTATAACGAGTATTTATTGATCTAAATAACTTTTTGTAATCTTTGGCTTAGTTTTAGTTTTCTTAAATTGCATATTTTGCATAATTAACTGCTTTGATAAGCGGCTATTTTTGTACATGAGGATGTCAGTTCAATCTTAACGTAAGATTAACACAATTTGAATATTGTTAACTCAAATCGAACCTATTTATTAAATCTTTAGAACACCTCAAGTAAAATTTAAGAATCAACCACATCAAGAGATACACAAATTCTGTTAATTTTTTTATTATTTTGTACATCTGACTGATCATGTAGCGCAAGCAATATCAACCAAAATCTAAAAATAAAGGATCAAAGTCGATACAAAGTTACACAATTCAATATACTCTCTCTCTCTCTCTCTCTCTCTCTAAAAACTGTTTAATGTGAGTTCAATTGACAGCCTGGATTCAACATCATCACTTACATAATTAAGCCTTCGTCATCATCTACCTAAAAATTAAAATAAAGGAACTACAAATTACCCAACTTATTGCAGAAAAACATGTAAGAATGAAGGATTAACACATTTTGTTTTCATCTGACATACCACACATTGTTATAAACCCTTCAAAAAATATTAGACATTTAGCATAAAAAAGAAATTTGAAAAATAATGATTGGATATATTTTAAGAACATTTTTCATGAAAAGAACACCCAAATTGATTGAAATAATGCTTTCATCTCTATATTGAGCAGTTGAAACACATTGTATAGCCTCCAGAGAAATAAACAAGCAACAAAAAAATTAGCCGAACAATGTAAGGACCCTCAAGACACTGCACCTTGCATGCTTGATGTCCAGGTACAGCGTCAAAATATGATAATCAAATTGGAAAAAGATAAAAAAATGCCTCTTGTTATTGATGATTTGTACAATGAGTGCTTTTTCCACTCATCAACACCAACCATAATGAGCAATCCATGACATCAAAGGATTGTAAAGCAAGAAAAAATAAACCAAAAGTAAATAAATAAATGTCGAGGAAGAAACAAACAAAAAAAATGCATGGAATAAGAAATTGCTCATTAAGCAATTTATTTAACATGATTCTCATCTTCCTTGCTTCACAAATTAATGAACCTTAATTATAACAATGCAAAATAATAGAAAGAAAATCATCACACAAAATCTTTACTAAATGATACTTGATTATATCAAACTAGATGCATTAATAAACCATTATTCTCATTCACATACATAATGCTACAAATTGAAAGTCGGAGAAGCACAACATATTTACCTAGAATAAACCGGTTCAGAAGCACAAGCTATAAAGGAAATATTGTTACAAAGCGATAACAATGTCTCCTAACTTATTTATTTCGGCATCAGCATTATCACATATACTTATTGCTCTAAATTTACCTTCATCAGGCACACAAGCTAATAGGCTAATAGGGTAATGACCACCTGCGCATTGAAGTGCTTTAGCTCTCTCTATGCTCTCTTGTAGCTGCTGGCACAACATCTCCAAACTAATTCAAATCATTTAATTTCGATCAGTTGAAAAAGCTTAATGATTATCTAAATTTTTTTGAAACCTTAAAGAGAAGAATAGAGCAATTATCGATATAATGAGTCATTCATAAATTAATCTTCTTAAAGTTTAAAAAAGGAAATTGGATCATTTTATTGAGCTTAGTACTACATTATTTCACTTGACTTCCGTGAGATAATTTCACATAGCCAAAGAAAGTCTGTGACTCCAACAAAGTCTTCCTCAATGAATCCCCTAGATATGAGTGCTGGTGTGCTAGTGTTAAGTAAAAGAAACTCATCAAGGAATCTCTTTATTCTTACAAAAATGATTGTAATGATGTAATTATGATTGTAATTGATATTAACATGTATACGATTAAGAACACATAAATAAATGATGTCATGCACTAAAATGTTTCCACTGATATCCATCATCGCCTTAGTGTACCCTTGATGATTGATTGTTGAGCTTGAGTTAAATTCTAGAAATAGAATATCGTATTAGTTAATGATATGTAATAGCATGATTGATGTATTTTCCATGCATACCTCTGAAAAGCACTCAGGCATAGCAGAAAAAGGTGTGGCAATTGGTGACTCCATATGTTCTCCACCTCTCTCAGATTGTTCTTTGGACTCTATAACAACAAAAGAAGGATGGTTTAAAGTTTAAAATAATATGTAAATACTATAACTTCAGAGGCAAATAGAAAATTACTCTTGGCTTTCTTGATTCTCTCCCAATATCCCTTAAGCCTTGCATTTAAACACCCTTTGGTCGCTGCTTAATTGGATCCTTTACAATGTCATTTCCTTTATTTGTTGCAGTTGACTTCTTCTTCTTCTTAGCTATTCTGTCAGCTAGAGGTGAATTCCCTTATAATATAGAGTCAACATTATCAGTTAGGTTTTTTAAGGATCCAAGCATAAACTCCTCAGCTATCTTATTACCCAATGCCCTGGTGCTTATTTGATATGCGTATCGACTGATGTGATTTCGAAAGATAATGCCAATTTCATTTCCATCATTGCCTTGCACATCTTTTAAGTTCTTGTGAGCACTATTAAAGTAGATATCCCTATTTGCTCTAGTTAACCAGCGCATGAGAAGGTACTTATCCGAAATGAGCATAATATCTTCCTGACTAAGAACTCGGATACAGTGGGCATAAAGCAATCCCATCATTTCAAATTTTTTACAACTACAAGTTACATTTAGGTATGTCTTGTCGAAATGGATAGTCCATATTTTGGAAGCATATTTATTCTCTAAGTTTCTCACCAAATACTCCATGGGATTTCCATTTGAAACATTTGCTGCTAATCCTCCAACTCCAAGAAAAAATTCTTTCTCAAATATTGTATAAAGCTTTCTTGTGTAAAACATAGTGGCTTATTTCAGAATTAGGTATAAAGCTTTCTTGTATAAAGCATATTTAACAAGAATAATTATTGGTGCACTTGAAATCTTCATCATATTCATTCCGTCCCCATGTGTTGATAACCTTCTCCAATCCCAAGAAACAATTTGTGATTGAACTTGTTGGTTTAGAGATTATATGACATACATTATTCATGGACTCACTACGTTACATTGATAAGATTCTCATACAGACTGAGTCTTTGTAGAATGCGGTAGACCACTTGCTTCTAATTTTATAATGCTCAGATAGCCAAGCATGATCGTGCAAATTGCTCTCATCTAGCATAGTAGACCAAGCTTGCTCAAACTCCTCCTGTGAGTCACACTTGCTCATGCATGTATATAATAGACTTTACCTTTATTACTATTAAGCGGTGTACCTTCGAAGGAGCTTTTTTTGAAATATGTCATTGGCATAACCTATGGTGAGTATGCGGTAATACAATTTTAATAGGTCTCGCCGTTGCCTGATCTTGATCAGTGAATATTGTTGTAGGATGCCTGTCACTCATTAACCAGAGAAATATTTTGAATAGCCATGTGAATGACTTAATTATCTCTTATGATAGAAAGGCTACTCTAAATAAGACATTTTTCCAGTGATGATTCACTCCAATAAAAGGGGCTCAGACAAGATTATATTTATTGAGTCGATAGCTTGTATCGAAAACTATGACATTCCCAAAAAAATCATATTCTATCCTTGACATGTCATTGCTCCAAAAAAAACTAACCAAGTCATCTGACTCATCAACTTGGACATCCCATGCAAACATCCCATCCTTCGTTTGTCTTTCCTTGAACAGTTATATTAATACATTACTATCACCATTCACAATCCTCGATCTTCTCTCTTTTTGGATGAAATTGAATGCATCTCTTTTTGTGAAGCCAATATTCTCCATGCGCCAACTTCCTTAGATATAGCTATATGGTTGCTATAATTCGCCTCTATCATTATTTTCAACATAACTGCCTTCTCATCGCTGATACCTCTGTATGATCTAAGAAGATGTAGGTCACCCGGCTTTGCCAATGAATGATTATAACTTTCTATATATTTTATAACCTTCCAATTCCCATCTAAATCAATAGAAAATCTAATCATGGCCAGACAACCACTCCTTGTATCTATTTTTTAGAATTTAATTGCTCAGTTTAGATTGGCAGCTTTCTTCCGACCTGCTTTTGCACATAAAAAATCTTTTGATTTAAATTTCTTAGAGTTTGGCTAATAACTAGTATGATCCTTCTAACTGAACCTAGTTTGATGTTCTGATTTTGCGAGGCATCCATTTCATTATGAACAATGGTGCTAAGGAGTTTCCTCACATTTAGGTCATTAGACATCACGACATCATCATCGCACTGCTCATTTACCACATTCACCTACACAAACACAAATATGTCAGATGTAGAACAGCTCAAAAATGAAAAAATAATATGTACTCTCATGAGAGTACAGAGAGTACAGATACAAAATACCCCTAAAAACCAACCAATCACCAAATTACTTTAATGGAATGTAATAAATATTCTCTCTAAATAGGCCAAAGAAACTAAAAAAATAAGAAAATGGGGTATACTCTCATGAGAGTACAGAGAGTACATATGTAAATCTCTCAAAACTAACCAATCATCCCCTAAATTACTTCTAATGGAATGTAATAAATATATTTTCTCCAAACAGGCCAAAAATCTGATAGAAATTGAAAAAATAATCTCTACTCTCATGAGAGAATAGAGAGTACATATATAAATCTCTGCTAATAACTAACCAATCAGCCTCCAAATTTTTTCTAATGGAATGTAATAAACATATTCTCTCCAAACAGGCCAAAAAATTTGAAAAAATTTGAAAAATAATCACTCTCATGAGAGTATGCAGAGTACATACAAATTTATCACAACATAAAATAGCCTCCAAACAACTTGTAATGTGTACTAATCATATTCTCTCCAAAAGAAACAATCGAGAAAATGTTGAAATAATCACTCTCATGAGAATATAAAATGCAGTACAAATCTCCCATAAAACTAACCAATCAGTCTCTAAATTACTTCTAATAGAATGTAATAAATATATTCTCTCCAAACAGGTCAAAAAATCTGATAGAAATTGAAAAAATAATCTGTACTCTCATGAGAGTATAGAGAATACACATACAAATATGCCCTAAAAATCAACCAAACAACCTCCAAATAACTTGTAATGCCATATACTAATCATATTCTCTCCAAACAGGCCAAAAAAATCTGACAGAAAATGACAAAATAATATGTACTCTCATGAGAGTACAAAGAGTATAGATACAAATCTCTCTTAAAAAATCAATGTCCCAAATTACTTCAAATGGAATATAATAAATATATTCTCCCCAAAGAGGCCAAAAAATTTGACAGAAATTAAAAAAATAATCTGTACTCTCATTAGAGTACAGAGTACACAAATCGCCATAAAATTAACCAAATAGCCTCCAAACTCTCATGAATATGTAGAGTATAGATGCAAATCTCTTCTAAAAACTAACCAATCAGCCTCTAAATTACTTATAATGGAATGTAATAAATATATTCTCTCCAAATAGACCAAAATCTAGATAAAAAAAAATCAGTACTCTCGAGAGTACTGAGTACATATACAAAACTCCTAAAACTAATTAAGCCTCCAAATTACTTCTAATGGAATGTAATAAATATATTCTCTCCAAAGCAAAGCGGAAAAAATGAAAAATATGGTGTACTCTCATGAGAAATGAGTGCAAATCTCTCCTAAAAATCAACCAATCATCCTCCAAATTACTTCTAATGGAATATAATAAGCATATTCTCTCGAAACAGGCCAAAAATATGATAGAAATTGAAAAAATAATATGTACTCTCATGAGAGTACACAGAGCAAAGACACAAATCTCCCATAAAACTAACCAAAGCGACCTCCAAATTACTTCTAATGGAGCGTAATAAGATATTCTCTCCAAAAGGCCAAAAAAAAATGAGAAATTAAAAAATAATCAGTACTCTCATGAGATGCAGTTATATGTAAATCACTAAAACTAGCAAATAGCCTCCAAACAACTTGTAATGTCTCTCATGAGAGTAGAGAGAATCTGAGATACAAATCTCTCTTAAAACCAACCAATTAGCCTCCAAATTACTTTTAATGGAATGTAATAAACATATTCTCTTTGACAGAGGCTAAAAATCGATAGAAATTAAAAAATAATCTATTCTCATGAGTACATATAATAAAATACAAAACACCCCAAAATCTCCAAATTGCTTCTAATGGAATGTAATAAACATATTCTTTCCAAACAGGTCAAAGAAACTAGAAAAAAAATGAGAAAATGATATGTACTCTCATGAGAGTATAGAGAGTACAGATGCAAATCTCTCCGAAAAATCAACCAATCATCCTCCAAATTATTTCTAATGGAATGTAATAAATATATTCTCTACAAATAAGCAAAAAATCTAACAAAAACTAAAAAAATAATCTGTACTCTCATGAGAGTACAGAGAGTACAGATACAAATCTCTCCTAAAACTAACTAATCAGCCTCTAAATTACTTCTAATAGAATATAATAAATATATTATCTTCAAACAAGCCAAAAAATCTAACAGAAATTGAAAATAAATAATCTGACTCTCTTAAGAGTATAGAGAGTACACATGCAAATTTGCCCTAAAATTAACCACCTCCAAACAACTTGTAATCTCTCATGAGAGCAGGAAATCTGAGCAAATATCTCCTAAAAACTAACCAATCAACCTCTAAATTGCTTCTAATGGAATGTAATAAATATATTCTCTCCAAACAGGCAAAAAAATCTGATAGAAATTGAAAAAATAATCTATACTTTCATGAGAGTACAGAGAGTACACATGCAAATCTGCCCTAAAAACCAACCAAATAGCTCTAAATAACTTGTAATGTCATATACTAATCATATTATATCTAAACAGGGTCAAAAATCTGACAAAAAAAGATAAAATGGGCTATATCTAATGAGAGTACAATACAAAATAGTTTCAAAATAAGTAAAGTCCTCTTGCAAAGAACTCCTAACGATGTAAGAAATATACATTAAAAAACATTTTCAAAGAATATCACTAATAAACCCAAAAAAATTGTGCATATAAAACGATTTAGAAAATTTATCGATGTATTTTTATTTAATACATCATCCTAAATTGGTCGCAATATCATCAAGGTCATAACTTCGAATTCATTCTCCATCTTCGGTTCTTCCAGAAAAATGAAATGAGATTTTACTTTCTCTCTCTAAGCTGTTTATGAAAAAAAAATATATGTACTAAATATATATATATATATATATATATATATATATATATATATATATATATATATATATATATATATATATATATATATATATTTCTTTTAAATTTCTCCCATGCATTGACGTGATTTCTCTGTTTGTTTGAGCAGGCGACTGCTAGGCGGTAACATAAATGGTGTCATTACTTTGTCAGTGACCTATTAAGTGAAAAAATGCATTTTTTTTATATTGGACATATGTTGAGTTGCTATTAGAGTCTGGACGTAAAGCTACGTCTGGACTCTGCACGTAATATTTTCTCATGGAGGATGCTCTTAGCTTAATTAGATTCTTTTACTGTTTTATTTTTGCATTGATTCAAGTTTTTTTTTTTGAATATATATATATATATATATATATATATATATATATATATATATATATATATATATATATATATATATATATATATATAATAGTTTTGGCAATTGATTTTCTTTCTTCATTCTCTCAAGTTGGATCAAGAAATCCCACCATCACGCTTTGCTTTTCGCTCTCCCGAGTCCCGTCTCACACTCATTTTAGATATAATTAGTTTAGCTGTAACTTAATTATATTAATGTTGCTTAAATACTTATCATTTTAGATATAATTAGGAAAAAACAAAACATAGTAGGTTTAGTATTTAATTATGAATAAAAGAAAACATATCTTTCAATCACATAAAATATGTGTAGGTTATATTTGATTTTTGATTTATTTGTGTATTTTGGTATGATCATGTATTTATTGATAAAATTATCATTTGTTGAATTTTATAATAAATGATTGTAGGGTTCAAAATGCCTTTCATGTGTGTTAGTAATTAAAATTTCTGAGGAGAAATGATGACAAACTTTTTCACATACTACTATTTGTGAGAATAGTAACATGAAGTCTAAACAAGTTCATGCAAAACTTAGAAGATATTCAAGTATATCTTGGTTTGGAGAACTTGCAAGTACATTTCAAAGTTGAAAGGCATTAGAAAACTTGCATAAAAGTTGATAGAAAAAGAAAATGATGATTAATTTCTATATATTTGCTTATAAAGATCGTATTGATATTCTCAATCGTAATAGTAACTATTGAATGAGCATTTTCTACAATAAAGATCATAAAAAATTATTTGTGCAATAGAATGAGAGATTTTTAGATGAATGATTGTCTTGTTGCATATATTGAAATTTATTTATTTACAAATATTGATAACAAATTGATTGTATAATAACTTCAAAATATAAATCTCAAAAGGAGAAATTATAAATGAATGCAATGTGAAGAAAATTTATTTTATTGTGATGCTTAATTTTTTTATTTTGTTATATAGAATGCTTTAATTTTTATTTTGTATATGAGTATTATTTTCTTATCTTGTTGTGCCCCCTCTAAAAGATTTTTCTGGATCCACCCCTATATATATATATTCAATACATATTCAATCTCTCTCAAGTAATAATGACTTGGAAGGTATAAATGGTTAGATTAACTTGCAATAAAATATGTAATATTAGATTTCTTAACTTGGATTCTTATATTTTAAAAATTAAATAGTTTAAAATTTTAATATTTGGTCCATGGCCTAAATTGTCATTCTTCATCCTTTCACACAAGAGTTGTTAAGGGTTTTAACATCGACTTAAAACTTAAAGGGAGCTAATCCTATATTAGCATAATCATAAACACTGCAATTGATTTTATTTCATATTCATCTTTATAGTATTTTGTTCTAGATTCAGTGTTACTCTCAAGCTACTCATCTTTATCTTTGTTTATTTGTATGCCATATAGTATAATTATGGCATATACTTTTAATATTTAATAATGCTTACTAATGTAATTGAACTAAGGCTATAATTTTTTACCTAAAAAAGAAAAAAAAAAGCACAATACTTAAAAGTACTTGCACTATCACGAAAAGTTATCATAACATAAGTTTTAAAGTTTTTTACTTGAATTCATATAAAAAACTTATAAGTAATAGAATCACATATAGTTGCTCCCTTTGAGTCTTCATATTTTGAAACCAATATATGATCATTTAATTAATAATATTATTAAAATAATTTATTTTCAATATATGTAATTAGACAATCATACATCTAAAAGTCTCACATATGATTTCACAACTAACTCTTTATAATCTTTATAGAAAATAATGCTCATTCAACCATTGTGACACTTGGTAATATCCAAGTAAGATTCACAAGAAAGTATACTAAAGTAATAAATAACTCTTTATAACCAAGTATGTTTTAAAGTTTTTTACTAGAATTCAAATAAAAACTTATAAGTAATAGAATCACATATAGTAGCTCCCTTTGAGTCTTCATATTTTGAAACGAATATATGATCATTTAATTAATAATATTATTAAAATATTTTATTTTCAATATATGTAATTAGATAATCATACATCTAAAATTCTCACATATAATTGCACAAGTAACTCTTTATAATCTTTATAGAAAATAATACTCATTCAACCATTGTGACACTTGGTAATATCCAAGTAAGATTCACAAGAAAGTATACTAAAGTATACACTTGGTAATCTTCATTAAATTCTATACAAGATCTCCAAGCTTTTTTAGCTTCAAAAATGCATTATAGGATTTCATGTAAATGATAAAATTCTCAATTTGAATGCCTAACATAATTAAATCTATATCTAAAAAAATTTAAAGATAGAATTTGGTAAGACATATCAATAGTTCCTTGTTAAAGTAAAAAAAAAGGAATCATATAGATTCAAGCATGTCACACATAGAAATAACTTATTATTTATTTCATTGAATATATTAATGCACTCTTAATGTTTTATATTTATTAAAAAATAAAATAACTAAACCTGATAATGATATTAATTTGTGATTTTTTAGCATACTGTCATGACCTCCCATGCATTATAAATAGCTTTATCATGCTTGGAGCTATAGTAGATTTCACATAAAAAAGTTGAACTTCTTTAATTAAAGCACTCAATTTGTATCTCTCATATTTTAACACTTTGACTTAGAAATTTTAACCAAAGTCAAGTTGTTTATAATGACTTGGCCAACCCTCTATAAAGCATGAGATAAACTTTATTGTGATCTTAATGTTAACTTTATTAAGTTCAAACAAAAAAGTCAAAATAAAAGGAGATATTATTTGAACATGATTTTTAGCCACAACAACTGTTGTTAATTGGAGTTGATGGACATAACAATAATGTGTCCAATAATCATCATTCATAATCAAATTTTTTATTTCATTAAATATGACACTCATGTTGTTTGTCATATCATAACCTTGATTATAAATTTGTAGAATGGTCAATTATGCTTAACAGAAGGAGATTTAATCGCTCATTTATGTGTTGAAGTGGATGTCACCTGAAGATGCACAATCCAAAGAAAGTGCTCAATAGCATAACATCTTTTTATAAACAAAGTAAAGTGATATTATGTTATTTTTACCACATATTATTTGGAGACATTCTTCAATTCAGAGATGAATTAAGCCGATATGAGTGGTGTAGACACCTTTAGTGTCAAAGACTTTCGACGAACTAACCAAATCCATACTTGTAGTCCTGCTCGTTCAAAATTTATTCTACATGAGTGAAATATTGAATTTTTTTATTTAAATAATACTTATCTTAATTTGAAGTAGTTATTTAATTTTATTTAACTTAGTTCAATAGTATTTTTAAGTCTTAACCCATCTTGCACAATTTTAGTGTTTTTATAATATCTTTCAGCTCAATACTCTATTTTGGGTGATCTTAATCTTGTTGGGAAGCTATGAACGTTCTCTACAAATCTCTAGTTTAGAAGCCAAGCTATATCAAATTGTATCATAATAAAAAATGTAATATATTTTTAGATGAATATGTAACTTTTCATGAAGAACTTTTTAGTCTCACATCATTTTTTTTTCTTTTTTGTAGTCTTTGGCACCTTATACATTTAGTATCCACCTCCAATATATGGATGCTTCCAAAAATATAAAATTTACATATTTCTTGTCAAGTTACACACTTATGCGAGATAAAATAAATTTTTTCTCTGTGTCATGATTTGACCGGGCTTCGAGAGGAGGTGTGGTGATTCCCAAGCAGTGAGATGTTATCACCAAATTTTAAATATTTTAGGTTATTCTCTATCATATCTTAAAGTTTTTGTTTGTTTAGTTTGATCTATTCCTCTCTAGCTTCTAGTTTTAGAGATGGTGGTTATTTTATTCTATGATTCTAGCTCTAGTCATTGCATTTATGCCATCTTTTATTTTTCTTTTAAATTCATTATTGAGTTCAAAGCATCTTTAAGTGTTCTTTTTCTATTCATTGAAATATTATATACCTAGTCTAAGGAGATAGCTCCTATGATATTCTGATCCTCCTTATTGAGAGAATCTAAGGATCAATATGCCTCTTCTATATGTATTATTTTTTAGATCTCTTATGTATTATTATGAGCCATCTAATAATCGTAATTTAATATTCATACATGACATGATCAACATTAGTTGGTATCAGAGATTGGTTTAGTCTTGGCATTTGCATACTATATAATATTCTAGCTTTTTTTTACACTTACAGCTTTTTCTAAGTCTTTTGGATAGCTTTTTTGGCCATGCATTGAAGCTTAATTGGCATAAGAACATGACTAGGCTTATCACATTGGCTCGATTTCAAAAGTCATACATTTAAACATTGGTCTAGAACACAACTAAGTCCTTTAACTTTTGATTAGTTCAAAATGTCTAAACATTTTTGTAGTGGTTCAAAGCGTGACTAAACATTATTGTTCTGGTTGGCTCATAAGAACCATATATTCAGTGTTTTAGGAGGTGTGTGCATGTGGTGTTTTTTTTTTTTTTTGTGTTTGGGTGTTTTCGTGTATATGTGAGGGGACACCATGCAGATATGTGAATGAACTTATTAGGGTGATGGTATGACATTAAAGAATAGTGTACTATCTCGAGAGATAGAAGTCACTACATAATGGACTAATCACCTAATAAGGATTCTAAGGTATGATGGGTCTTGAATATACCGAGATTTTTCCCCTACTTTATATGGAAAAGTAAAGTAGTGTTTTTTTGGCCAAGTTCATTAAGTTCCCTGTGGAGGAAAGCCCCCATAGTTAATTACATCCTAAGGAATGAAATCCCTTAGGAATACTCTTGATTAAAGTAGGAATTAAAGTCTCAAAAGATTTCAAATCTAAGATTATCAAAGGATTGGCTATTTTAAAAAATCAAATGGGATAGATCAAGGAGAAGACTTATTTTTAGAATCCAAAGGGAGAAAGTAAGAAATGCTCATGATACTAGGAAGCCTAGTGAGCATTCCAATCTATGATTAGGCTTTATATTTTTGAAATTGAAGAGATTTGTTTATTTAAGTTGGAATTTTAAAAATAAAATCAACCAAATCAACTAAATCACTTAAATGAAATCACTCTCTATGTTGAACCCTTACATACATAGAAAACTCTAACCTTAAAGCCTAGCTAAGACATACCACACAAGCCTTAAATGGCACATATATTAGGCTAAGCCACCATTTCTAGTCCTATGTTAGGGAAATGCATGGCTTGATATTTGCTTTCATTTTGTGATGTGATATTTTAGTCTAGATGTTAGGGTGTATGTGCGTAGACTAAATGGTAAGGCTATCTTAGTCTAACCATATCTTCTATAGGGGATTGTACTTAAGGGGCGTTGTAATAAAAATATAAATATTTTTTGCTGTGCAAGCTGCTTATACCCCTAAGCATAATCCAAAATAGGCCAGCTGGACTTAGTTACCCATGTGTGGGCTGCTAAGTCCAATACATGCTTGGGATGTATGGTTTGCTTAACTAATCTCTATTTTGTAGGTTTTATCTATATTTACTTTCCCATTTTCATGTAATTTTGCAATTAGGATTTGGAATGATTGTTATGGGGATTAAGATGAGCATTGGTCTTAAGATCATGTCTTATGTACCATATGAAGCCTTGGAGCAAACCAAATTCCAACCAAGTCAAAAGGAAGAAAGAATAAAATGAAGAAAGAACCAAATAAAGAAAGAAGAATGAAGAATGAAGACAATATGAATTAATTATAATTAATGTAATCCAGTTGTATAAGGTAGAGCCTATCCAAATTATTTTTTTTGGGTTTTGTGGGTGAGACCACAAAAGGCCTCTTATTCTTTTTGCTAGTTTTATGAATTGATTGATGTTTATTTAGCTTGTGTATTAAGTGGCATATTTTTCTAGTTTCTTCCTTACTTTGATGTATGGCCTGGATGACGATTAGGCTCTTAGGAAAATAAATTTTCTATCCAATTAATCAACTCAAAATAAAAAATAATAATAACTCATAACCTCACTTAAAGCTTAATCTATAAAATCAAGATAAAAGAATTAGTAACCCCTTAGCTGGATGTTGTATATTCTTTCTCACATCATGCATAAAAAGCATATTATTTCACTCTTGATTTGGAGGGCTTCCCCCCATGCTAGGGAACTTAGCTTGACCTTTGAGAGCCATGGTGGAAATACACCTCCTTTCTTGTTGATTTTGGCCCACAATCCAATTTCTCATACATTAGGCATATGAATTTTATAGGTCTGTGTCAAATTAATTGTCCAAAAAAGAAAATAAAATGTAACAAAATTTACATTAGATCTAAGTCATTGAATCATGCCCTACATGATCTAGTCTCTTAGGGAGTGTGTTTAAGGACTTAATCTCTTTCTAAATGAACAACTTAGATATCTTACAAAAGCATATGACTTGCCTACATCTATTTAAAACTGTAGGAGGAGTTAGTTGGCAACCACCCCCAGGAGGTTGTCAGTCCAAACAGTCGGGTGGTTTATCCTCTCTTATGGAGGTAAACCAAATACCCATTTTTTCCTTCGATTTATGTCGTGTATTGGCCCTTGCCAAAGCTCTCTAGATTTAAGTTCAGAGGTTACTGCTTCCCTTTGCGGGCTACATAAATCCTCACCTCTTAAGCATTTCATGATCCATGTCATGGAATTGTAAGCTAGATTTGTAATAAAATTCAACTCAAAAATAAATAATTTCTTTCAAACTTTAAAAATATAAAGCCCAACCATAAGATAGATTTGGATGCTTACTAGGCTTCTTAGTATCATAAGCATCTCCAACTTATCTTCTTTGGCTTTGATAATAACTCCCACTTTATCAATCTCACTTGATCTTCCAAAATAAACCAATTAATTGATAATCCTTTCTTTTAAAATCTTTGGAAATAATGATCATTTACCTTAAAGTATTCTAAGAAATCTCATTCTTTAGGATGTAATTAACTATGGGGGCTTGCCTCCATAGGGAACTTAACAAACTCGATTTAAAATAGACCCTGCTTTACTTTTTCATGTGAAGTAGGGGAAGAATCTTCAGTACATACGAAGACCCATAGTCCTTAGGAGTCCTTATTCAAGTAATTTGGTCCATTGTAGGGCGGTGACTTCTATCTTTCGAGATAGTACACATTTCTTCAATGTCGTACCTGATCACCCTAATAAGAACATCTAGGGATCTATGAGGTGTCCCAAAAAGGTGTATATATTTTTATTTTTATTCATCCTTTTCAAAGGGATAGATGAAGGCAAGAATATGTAAATTTCACTATAGATTTTTCTAGCGACTCTGCTGGGGATGGTTCCTCTCTCCATCTTTGGTAAATGATCATTGTGTCTAAGTATCGATAGTGAGTTTGTATTTTATATGAATCTAAGAATATCTTTCTTTTTCGTTGGCACTTAGTTTATTTCATCCTTAAACTAAGCTAGCCAACATCTTTAGGTTTTAAGACCTCACCCCATGTTGGTCCTAAAACCCCTGTAGGATTCCCAAATGGGTGAAAATAAAAATTTAATAAAAAGAAATAACTAAATACTTCCTTCTTACCATTTTTATGGTAAGGTAAGGTTCATTCCAAAAATAAAGAAAAATAAATCTGTCATAAAAATATTAATTTCTAAAAGCACTTTTTCAAAATGCATATGATAAAATGGTTGCACAAAATTTTTTCATAAATCACCCTCATTTAATAATATTCATGATTGTTATATGTTGGATCATTTCAAAATTAAAACTAACAATCATATTTTCCAAAAGCACACATCTTCATTCAATTTATTGAATGAAGATTTCATTTTCAAAACAAAAATCAACAACATCTTTCCAAAAATGAAACTCAATAATCATATTTTCAAAAAGCACAAATGAACATCTTCACTCAATTTATTGAATGAAGATTTCATTTTCCATCAAAATGAACAATCATCTTTTCCAAAAACAAAATCAACAAAACATCTCTTCAAAAATAAAATCTAAAATCACATTTTCAAAAAGCACAAATGAACTTCCTCATTCAATTTATTGAATGAGGATTTTCATTTTCAAAACAAAATGACAATCATCTCTTTCAAAAATAAAATTTAACAATCATATTTTTAAAGCACAAAAGAACATCTTCTTAGATGATGTAATTTGAGTATAAAATGTGAACCAAAGCTGTCTGAACAGCATGCCATTGAGATTTTGCTTAAGAATATCCATGGCTTGGTCGCCTTCATGCTCAAATGCTTCACCATCAAAACATTTGAGAAGCTAATCAACAAGGCGGGTAGCTTAAAAGGAGAATCCAAATAGTTTCCTTTTCCTAATCAATCAACAACAAAGTGGAAGCCTCAAAAGTTTATGAGAAGAAGCTAGCGGTAGTGATAGCAGTATACAAGGGGAAACAACCGGCCAGAGAGCAATTTGAGAGACCTCGTGCTCCACAGCCGTCACTTCCACCTCCTCTACCACCACCGAGGTCCTTACTGCCACAATAGCCTCCATGGCCCACGTCACGCCTCGACCATATCGAGAAGGTGATACACGCACGCCATTAGGTAGCTATGGTCCACCTACTCTTTTAGATAAACTTAACAAGCCTTATTCATTTAAGAGGGAGGTAATCAGAAAGATCTTTAAGAATCACTTATAGAAACTTGATTTTCAACTACCCAAACCTAGAAGGCTGGAGGAAGTGGGAAAAAGCAATGATCCTAACTTTTGTCCCTACCACCGCATGCTAGTTCGTGTTTTGGAAGATTGCTTCACATTCAAGGACTGGCTTGAACATAGCTTCAAGATTGATGCTATAGTTATCTCAAAGGAATACATTATGGAACAACCATCCAGTTCAATTAGGGTAATCCTTGGGGATACTTGTGATCCTTCCAAAACCAAAGAAGGTTGGGATATCTCCTTATCCCGTACATCTAAGAAAATTATTTCCAAAATCAAGAAACTTTCCTTGCAGGTGCTTGAGGTAGCTCAAACCTCCAACATCAAGGAAGGTTAGCAACATAATTAGGACAACTTAGGAAAGTAGGATCTTAGCAGCTGACTAGCTTGATAGCCAAGTAGTGCAACCACTGACCGAGTCTAGCCTCTAGTCCATAGTTACAGCTACTACTACTTCAGTGAGCAGCTCTACTTCAACTAGCTCTTTCTCAAGTAGACAGCTTATATCGGCAGATGAGGGCATCAAATCCCTCACCCCTCTTAATTTACTTGATTTCTACCTCCTTCAAAATCCAAGAAATTGAAGAATAAAGCTAGCTTGAATTATATCTGTCACCTCGATGGGTTGTCTACCCTCTAATGAAAACTCTTCAAGTCTAAACAATAATTATAACAACTCTGATCTTTCTCTTTCTGATTCAGAGTTGGACTTTCCTTCTCTGAATACTATGGGTTCACCTCTTGAGATATACTTGGAATCATCTGATTCCGAGGGTCCCATAGGAGAAGCTGTAGGTGAGCTTGATGAGTAGGTAGAATCTTCCACTAACTTGCCATAAGAGATCACCGAAGATAACCTCCATAGTGGAAAGGTTCTACCTCCTAGGGCAGCACCTCAAGATAGATGGAAATAAGTCATTGATTTAGAAGATCGAGAAACCCCTCCATAGGATGCTCCACCCTTAGATATTTTTTTTGGAGGATCAGCCTAGAGTGGATTATAATGTCCTTTCTCATGTAAGAAAGTTTACATCTAAGCTAAGCATATACGATCTCCTTATCTTATCCAAACAGACGAGAGAATCATTAATCAAAGCTCTCTTTGATCCAGAGATATGCTTAGCTCAGCTGACTGCTATTGGAGAGGAAGCACAATATTCCATAGAAACTCAGGGAATCACTTTCACAAATGAAGACCTTCTTCAGGGGGACATGGAGCACAACCATCCCCTCTACATTATAGTGGACATGGGTAGATTTAGACTTGCTAGAGTTCTCATTGATCAAGGTACATCAGTGAACATTATGAGTCTAAAAACCTTTGACTATTTAAGGATTGACATCTCAACACTCCCAAGAGATTGGATGATGTTGAGAGGATTCAATGAACAAGGCGAGAGGGCTTTATGTTCTATAGTGTTACCTTTGGAGATAGGTGACTGGAAGACTGAAGCCAAGTTTTGTATCATTGATTTGAATACTTCATTCACCGCTTTGCTCAGTAGGCCTTGGATACATTAGAATAAGAGAATTCCATCCTCCTCCATCAATGCATCAAGTTCAGGAAGGATGGAAAATGAATATTATCTCAAAGGTGATGAAAAGCCATTTTCAATAAAGGTTGAGATATATAAGGATGCGACCTACTATCTTCCTCAAAACATATTTTCTCATGAACTTGGTCAAAATTCAAATTTAAAAGAAAAAAAGAAGAAAATGAAAAAGAGAAAGAAAAAGAATAGAAAAATGAAAATCTAAGTGAACGAGAAAAGAAAATTAAGGAAAAAGTAGAGTCGCATATCACATTCCACCTACCCACAGTTTATTCCATCATATGGACATGGATGACTCACCTCCAGAGGCAAAAGCGAGGTAGAAACAGAGGTAGTCCTGGCGAAGACCCCTGCACAACCAGGGGTTATGTTCCGTCAGTGAGTACCCATATTATTCACATAGACTTGGAATCCAGCTTAGAGGATGAGTCTAATGTGATTAGCATACCAACTAACCCCTCTCAGTGGGTTTCAATGGAGGTGACACTCAAACTGGATAGCAACGAAGACTAGGCCTCCAGACAAAGCATGAATGTATTTGAATCGAATGTATGTGAAACTATCATGCAGTAGTTATGAACCTTAGCTCTAACCTCACTTTCATCTCAAAAGTTAAGTTTAGTAGTTAAGAAGCCCTCAGTCTTCAGATGTCAAGAAAGAGATTCTTTTAGGATCATCATCCTTAAATCCAAAAATTGATGTAGGACTTGAGGATATTTCAAACAAAGAATTAATGGAATTGCCTTTTGATTGGTACTCGCCTTGTGTTCTTAATCTTGTAAAGAAGAGTTTTATTACTTAAACATGGTCTAAGCAGTTAGAGTACTTCAAAAAATGGAACAAGAGGGATCCATAATCAAGATGGACTAGGATTAGATGGTCCAAATGATGATGATTACTACTTAGTTGTCACCAATCATCTAAGTCGATAGGTTCTTCTCAAACCATACCAACTCTTATGAAGAAGTATGTTTAGAAACTTCAGGTGATCCAGATGATCTCCCAATTAAAGATGCACTGCCAAAATTTGAAGAGGACATCCATTCAACAATTGACAAGCTTAAAGAAATCAACCTTGGGACAGAAGAAAATCCTCGCCTGACATACATCAATTTGTTGCTGAATGAAGAAGAAATCAATGACTTAGTTAGGCTATTGAATGTGTTTAAGGACTAGTTTGCATGGAGTTATGAAGAAATTCTCAGATTATCTCTTGACATAGAAGTCCACAAACTAGCAATAGATCCTAACGCCAACCCTATCAAGCAAGCTCCTAGATGCATGTGATTAGAAATCGAACAACAGATCATTTCTGAAGTCAAGAAATTGATTGATGCTGGTTTCATCAGGAAAAAAAAACCCTATCTGGTTAGCCAATGTCATCCCAGTTAAGAAAAAGAATAGCCAAATTCTCATGTGTCAACTTCAGGGACTTAAACAAGGCATGTCCTAAGGATGCATTTTCTCTTTATATACCAGAGTTAATGGTGGACATCGCCTCATCTCATGTAGTTTTCTCCTTCATGGATGGGTCATCTACCTACAACCAAATCAAGAAATTCTCGAATTATCTCCAGATGTAGCAATCCACAAACTAGCAATAGATCCTAATGTCAACCCTATCAAGCAAGCTCCTAGATGCAAGTGATTAAAAATTGTACAACAGGTCATTTCTAAAGTCAAAAAACTGATCGATGCTGGTTTCATCGGGGAAAAAAAATACCTACCTAGTTAGCTAGTGTAGTCCTAGTTAAGAAAAAGAATAGCCAAATTTGCATGTGTCTACTTTGGACTTAAATAAAGCATGTCCTAAGGATGAGTTTCCTCTTCCTATACCAGAGTTAATGGTGGACATCGCCTCATCTCATGTAGTTTTCTCCTTCATGGATGGGTCATCTGCCTACAACCAAATCAAGATAGCCCCCGAGGATGAAGGAAACACTAGTTTTTTGAACCCCAATCATAATCTATTGTTATAAGATCATGCCTTTCGGCTTAAAAATGCTTGTGCTACATACTAACGGGCCATAACTCAAATCTTCAATGAACTCATCCATCATCAGGTTGAGTGCTATGTTGATGATCTAATAGTCAAAAGCAGAGAAAAAGAAGACCATCTCTTTAACTTGAGAGTAGTTTTTGAACGGTTAAAATAATATAACCTCAAAATGAATCCCCTGAAGTATGCATTCGAAGTAACTTGGGAATTCTGGTTATACCGTTAGAAATAAAATAAAAAAATAATCAAAGCTATCTTAGAAATGTCACCTCTTAAAAGTTTAACTCAACTGGATCTTTTCAAGGATGATTGGCATATCTAAGAGATTTTATTTCCAACCTATCGAGGAGAGATGCCATTTTAGCACTTGTCAAAAGAATTCCAAGTTCAAGTGGGATGACAAGTGTCAGCATACTTTCAAAGATATCAAGCAGTATTTGGTGAAGCTACTAGTTCTTGTAACCCCTATCCCAGGCAGGCCACTCATTCTCTACACTATTGCATTGGACGACTCCCTCAGTGCTTTGTTGGCCCAAGACAATGATGAAAGAAAGGAAAGTTCTCTACTACCGCCAGTCATTCTCACGGAACTACTCACCTATTAAGAAACATTACCTAACTTTGATCTTTGCATCCCAAAAGCTACGACACTATATGCTTTCTCAAGGTGAACTTGATTTCCAGAACCAATCCACTGTAGTATCTCATGACATGGCCAACACTATCTGGATGTTTAACACATTGGTCCATGATTCTCTTGCAGTTTAATATCACATTCATACCCTCTCATTAAAGAAAAGAATAAGTGGATTTCTTAGCGGCACCCACCGATTCCAGCAGTGACGATCTCCTAGATGAACAAATCATAAACTTAGGGGAGGTTGAAAACCACCGATGGGAGATGTATTTTGATGGTACGACTTTCTTACATAAAGGAGAAGCACCACGATCTACTATTCTAAAAAAAGCAAAGGTAGGAATAGTTCTCTTAACTCTACACCACTATTTGATGAGATTCTCATACTATCTCTTCAATCCCTACACTAAAAATGAAGTTGAGTATGAGTCTTTGATTGTCGATCTGGAGTTAGCTATTACAGTGTGTGTTAAGAGCATCAACATCTATGGGGATTTCAGTTGGCCATGAACCAGATTGTCGGGTCTTACAAGGTTCTCAAACCTAAGCTTCATCATTACCATGAGTATTCCATGAAGTTGTTGGCCCAAATCCCTGAAGTCACCATCTGCAAGGTTTCCTGAGCAGAGAACGTAGTAGCAGATGCTTTCACAAGACTTGTCAAAGAATTGGCATGTCTGGAAGATGAGTCCATTCCAATAAGGTTCCAAAATAGACAAGTCATATCCCTTATTGATGTTGAACTCATCGAGAAACTTTCTCTTGAAAGGGAGGTTGTCATTGCCAAAAAGGATGAGGAGCTGGATTGGAGGCAACCGTTCATAGATTACTTGAACACCAGCAAACTACCTCAAGAGAAGCCGCAAGCCCATCAGGTGAAATAGAGAGCTCTCTCCTATGCTCTTATGGCACCTTGTATCGATGATCTTTCGATCAAATGTGGTTACGCTATTTGGATAAACACGAAGCTCGTAGGATTATGACCAAGGTGCATTCAGGTCTATATGGAGCGCATCAATCCAGTCTGAAGATGAAAGCAAAGATCAAGAGACTAGGATACTACTGGCCTTCGATGATTACAGACTGCATGAATGTAGCTAGGAGATGCCATCATTGTCAGGTACACGGTGTGGTCCTACATCAACCACCCAATATTCTACATTCTACTTTGGCCTCATGGCCATTCGAGTATTGGGGTACCGACATTGTGGGTCTGATCGATTCTTGTTTACCTCATTTTTTAGAATGAGCTCTTAATCCCTCCATCTTAGACATAGGACTTCTCTTAGACTTTAAGAATTCCTTAATATTAAGACACATCTAGTGATTAGGTGGACACTCAACCTAACCCTAGAGACCTAGAAGAGTTAGCCATAGGAATAGGTCATGCCTTAGGGGTATTAGGAAAATCTGCCTGCCTTATAGCTTGAACCAAATTCCTCACTTCCTCCCTTCAAGTCAAACTCAAATCAATTCAAATTTGATTGATTTTTTCAAATATTAAATCAATTCCAACTTGATTGATTTTCTCCAAACTCAAACCAATTCCAAATGATTGAAGCTTATGATTGAAATTCCAAGTTCAAAAATCTTTCCTAAATCACTTTGATTCCATCTTATGGACTTAGCCAAATCAAACTCAAATCAAGTCAAACCCTTGATTTTTTTTCTTCATGATTCAATCAACCCTTCAGTCATGAATCTAAATATAAATTGAAACTTCAATCATCAATCCAAAAATCAATTGAAAACTCAAACTCAATTTCAATAAAAAATTCAACCTAAGCCTTTCAAGTCAAAATCTTGAACTTAATCAAATCAAATTTAAATCAAGCCAAACTCATCATTTTTCTTCATGATTCAATCAATCCTTCAATCAAGAATCCAAATATATACAAAAACTTCAATCATCAAACTAAAAATAAATTCAAAACTCAAACTCAAATTTAACCAAAATTCAACCTAAACCTTTCAAGTCAAATTCTTGAACTTAGCCAAATCAATGTCAAATCAAGCCAAACTCTTCATGATTGAATCAATATTTCAATCATGAATCCAAATATAAATACAAACTCCAATCATCTAACCAAAAACTAAATTCAAAAATCAAACCCATGTCAAACTCATGTTCACCCCTTTGAACTTGAAATTGTCAAATGAATCAAAATCCATTTGACTTCAAATCACTTGAAATGGATTTACATTTCAATCATAAGTCCATATGTGAGTTCAACTAAAGTTGATTCAAGCCTTGAACAAGTCAATTGACCCACTTAGGCTCACTTGAAACAAAGTGACCTAAAGTACCCCTTTTGAGCCAAATTCTAATCCTACCCAAATTAGATTGAACTAAGCCCATCTAAGCCTCACATTGTGAGCAACAATCATCATAAGATGATCAATCACTCAGATTGGGTTAAACCAAGTCAAAGTTAAGGGTTGACAAAGTCAACACTTAGCCAAAAATGAAACCTAAACTAGCAAAAATCCACCATAGGCCAAATTGATCGAAACCATTGATCAAAACTCATTCATGACCAATGTTAAACTTGACCAAGTCATCATTTGAGCCTAACCTAGCCCAATTGGCCACTTGACCCAAGTTGACCCAACTTGACCTAAAAGTCAAAATGTGTCAAAACTTGATCTAAGCCAAATTAATTGAAACCAATGGGTCAAGTTCATTCCAAATCACTTGTTGAACTTGACTAAAGCCTCAATTGGACAACTAGACCCAACCTAGCCCAATTGACCTTGAACCCAACTTGACCTAAAATGTCAAAGTCAAAATCAAATTAAACCAAAATTGATTGGAAATAAATATACCAATCCATTTTATATGACCAATGAAACCTAAACCAACCCATGACCTAACCCAAATAGGTCAAATGGGTCAAATTGGTTAACTTGACCTATTTGGCCTAAATAAAATCAAATGAACCAAATCCAAATATAAATTAAATTGAACCAAACCAATGATTCCAAAATATTTCAAATCGTCATATGAACTTGACCCAACCCTTGGTTTGACCTAATTTGACCAATTGGTCAACTTGACCCAAGTTGACCCATTTTGACCTAAATGAGTCAACATGAGCCAAATCATATCAAACCAACTCCAAATTCATTGAAACTTGACCCAACCCATTTTTCAATTATACCAAACATACCCAAACTGAAATCCAAGCCAAATGACCATTTTAGCCCTAGGCCATAGGGTAACCTAAAATCAAAACCACTTGAAATTTGGTCAATTCCTTTTCATAGACACTGGGCATCCTCTTAGTGGACCAAATGGTCACTAATGAGAATGGTGCACATGACCCATTACGTTTGAGTCAGCTAAACCCAACCCAAGGTCAAAACTGACCACCTCACTTGACATGAGCACATGGGAATCATTCCTCCACTCATTTCAAGCACATGGGAGCTTCACTACTCCACTCCACACCCAAAACTGAATGTCATGCCACTCTAAACGGCCTATCAAACCCATTGAATGGGGGTGAATTGGATCAAAATGGAAAGGAAGCTTGTAGTCCGATCCTTCAAGGGGAGATATACTCCCCAATTTCATTCATTCACACACTATCACACTCGATTGAAGAACTGAGGAGAAAAGATTTGCATGTCTCCCAAGCTTCCTAGAGCCATCTCCATTCTCAATTCTCAGTTTCTTCAAACTAAAAATAGGGGAACCCATTTTCCAACTTACCCAATAACACAAAATTAGCTCAATGCTCCTTCAAACACCTTGAGGGGACCTAATCAAACTCACTCCAAGCTTCATCCAAGTTCTCAAGGTAAGGGAGAGGGGACTTTGATCAAGCCCATGAGCATTTGAAGGTGAGCTTAGTCCATAGGAAGATCCACTCACCCTTAACACCTCAAACTTTCAACAGAGCTTCGTCTCTAGTAGATGAAGCTACCTTGATAGATTCGAGTACTAGTGATAGCCTGAGGTACTATTCAAAACTGAGCAAAATTTTAATTTTCTTTGGTCTTTTGTGAAGGAAAGTTTCACCCCAAGTGAAATGGACCATTAGATCTTCATTCCCTTGCTTGATGATGGTGTGGGTTGAGTTTGAGCTCAATCCGAGCTCAATCGAGTTTAAATCTTGCCCTAGAAGATGGACGATGGCCATCTCCTCCATGTGAGCTCAGGGACAGATCATGGGCCATCCATTCGCACATTTTAGATAGACGGCCATGATCAAGCCATGTAGGATCCCCTTATTCACCCCATAAGAATCGCGGCTTGATCTCAACCGTCCGATCCTTGATCAGATGGGTGAGGAGAAAGTGTAATAACGCATTGATGCAACAGGATGTGACAACTTAAGTGACCAATCCCATGGAAACGCAAGGCCACGCCAAGGTCCATGTGGCTGATGGGATTAGTTATAAAATTAAGGATTTAATTAATGGATAATCATAGAAACTTCATAATATAGCTAATTCTAAAAAATCATAAAAATACAAAGTAAAATGCACTATAAAGTAGGAAATCAAAATCCAACCCATGTGTGGGAAGGGTTATGAAAGTACTTTAATAAAACCCTTTAACTTAATTAATCACCAATTATGAGCCAATTGCATTAGGCCCTTTATTTCCTAGGTGCATTGCTGATTTAAATTCCATGTGTGATTTTATGTCATACATTGGCTCATAATTATTTGATTAAATATGTTAGTGTAAGGTAATTAATGCACTTAATTCACACCTTAACCTAAACAAAATATAAAAATCATCTAATGGTTCTAAAATTAAACTAAAACAACATGCACATGTGGGAAATGAGTTAGGACCAGCAAACCTTTTCACATTTCTTAAATTCAAATCAAACTCACACAAAACTAAAAATCTTTTTAAAACAAAATTTGATTTGCTTTAAATAATCCTATATCATAAGATTGTCTTTAGAAATTAATTAGGGTGAATGAATTTACATGGTTTCATCACTTTATTTCTTTCCTAACATGCTAAAAAATGTATGCCATATGAAAATCATGCATTCATACTTTTTTTGAAAATCAAATTGAAAATGAAATGTTTCCTTTCTGTCAAATTGCATGTTTTGGCTAAATTAAGAATGTGAATGGCTATTATCACTATTAAATCCAAAAATTGTTTTTAAAACCTATGAATTAAATACAAAAACTAAAAGGTATGCTATTTATAATTATTTATGAGCTTGCAAGTGAATAACATAAAATGTGTTATGTGATTATCCCTCTCATTCTTAACATATAATTGTATAGCATTTGCAAAGTGTATAATCCATTTGAAAAGGATATAAAACTTTCTTAAATCCATTCCAAACACTCCTATGTCATGACTTAAGAAGGGATTCCACATCACACATATAAACTAAATAATCAAACCAAAACCAAACAAATATAAACTTTGCATGATTCTCTTTCCATGCATTTCTTTTTGTACATACACATGTATTTAAGAAAAGTGGTATATTAGTCTAGACAATCCTGGTTGCGAGGCTTTAAGTAGCCCTAAGTAAGTCTTATACCTTACACCTCTGGTGCTAACAATGGTATCGTACACACTTATGTCTTTCATACTTGTAAATATGCATATGAAAAATGGATAAAAGAATCCCTCTTTTATACTTAATGAAAATCATGCATCATAAAGCATTCAAATTTTCTTAAGTAACACTACTTAGCATTCATCATTAAGGTGTGCTAAACATTCCCATTTGCATGTATAGAAATTCTTAGGATTCATCCATATGCATGATATATATGTTGGGAGAGAAATAAAGTGATGTGTGTTTTGTGATAGTATTTCACTTTACTTAATCTTAAAATACCTTTTTTTAATAGGTTTGTTTAAGGAAAATATAAACTTAGGATTAATTAAAACACATAATAAAATATTCACTAAATAAAATTAAATATGAATCTACCTTAAAAATTACTTAAGGTAGGGAGGAAAGAGAAGTTCTCTTCTCTTTTCCTCTCTTTATAACTTTTAGTAATTAATTCTAGGTTCATTCAAACCAAATCAAATCACAAAATAAAATCAACCAAAGTAACTAAATCACTTAAATGAAACAACCCCTCTAAGTTGAACATTTTCATACTTATAAAACCTCAACCTTAAAGCCTAGCTAAGCACACCACACAAACCTTAAATAGCACACATATAGTCACTTAACTTCTAGCTTTAGGTTAGAGGTGCATGGTTTGATGTTTACTTTTGTTTTGTAATGTATTACTTTAGTCTGGATGTTAAGGTGTATGTGTGTAGACTAATTGGTAGGACGATCTTAGTCTAACTGTGGTCTTCTGAAGGGGATTGTGCTTAATAAAAATATAAAATTACTTTTATGCGGTGCTTATTCCCCAACCATAATCCAAAATAGGCTAGGAAGACTTGGTTACCCATGTGTGGGGAACTAAGTCCAATTTATATATATACATGCTTAGGATTGTATGGTTTGTTTGGCTAATCTCTATTTTACAAGTTTTAGTTAGAATTACTTTTTTTTCCTTTTCATGTAATTTTGTAATCAGGTTTTTTTTAGAATGATTATTATGGGGGATTATGTTGAACATTATATGACTATGTCTTATGTACCATGTGAAGCCTTTGGAGCAACCACATTCCAACCAACCAAAAGAGGAATCAAAAGAGAAAGAAGAAAGAAGAAAGAAGAAATGAAGAATGAAGACCCCCAAAATAATGAATTCCTCCTTGATTGTAATTTATTCATTTGTAATCCAAGTTATATAACGGTAGAGCTCGGCTACCCAATTTATTTTCATGTTTGTGTGGTGGATCCCGACCACAAATGGCCTCTTATTCTTTTATGCTAGCTTTATAAATTGATTGATGTTTGTTTAGCTTGTGCATTAAGATGGCATCTTTTTCTAGTTTCTTCTTTACTTTGATGTATGGCCTAGATGATGATTAGGCTCTTAGGAAAATAAATTGTCCATCCAACTAATCAATTAAAACTAAAAATTAAATAATTCATAACCTCACCTAAAGCCTAGGTTATAAATCAAGATAAAAAATTAGCAACCCCTTAGCTGGATGTTGTATTACTTTTCTCACATCATGCATAAAAAGTATATTATTTCACTCTTGATTGGAGAACTTCCACCTTTTCTAGAGAACTTGGCTTAACCTTTGAGAGCCATGGTGGAATCACACCTCCTTATATTGCTGATTTTGGCCCATGATCTAATTTCTCATGCATTAGGCATATGAATACTAAAGTTGTGTCAAATTGATTGTCCAAAAAAATTGAGAATAAAATAGAATAAAAATTGCATTAGATTTAAGTCATTAAATCATGCCCTACATGATCTAGTCTCTTAGAGAGTGTGTTTAAGGACTTAGTTTCTTTTTAATAAAATTAAAGCTTAGTTATCTTGCAAAAGTATTTGACTTGCCTACATGTTTTAAAAGAGTTAGTTGGTGACCACCCCCAGGAAGTTGTAAGTCCAATAGTTATGTGGTTTATCCTCTCTTGTGGAGGTAAACCAAATACCCATTTTGCCTTAGATTTAGGTCATGCTTTAGCCCTCACCAAAGCTCCCTAGATTTAGGTTCAAAGGTTGCTTTTCCCCTTTGCGGGCTATAAGCATAAATCCTCACCTCTTAGGCATTTCCATAACCTTGTATTATAGAATTATAAGCCTTAGCATTCTAATAAAAATTCAGCTCAAACAAATTAATTCAATTTCAAAAATGTAAAGCCTAACCATAGGATAGTTTTGGATTCTTACTAGGCTTCCTAGTATCCTAAGCATCCCCAACTTATCTTCATTTGGCTTTGATAAGAACCCCCTCCTGTTGATCGATCCCACTTGACTTTCTAAAAATAAATTAATTGATTGGTAGTCCTACCTTTTGAATTCTTTGGAAACAATGATCATTTACCTTAATCGAGAGTATTCCTAAGAAATTCTATTCCTTAGGATGTAATTAACTATGGGAGCTTGCCCCTAGGGAACTTAACAACATGATTTAAAATAAACCTTGCTTTATTTTTCCATGGGAAAGAATCTGGTACATTCCAAAGACCCATAGTCCTGAGTCCTCATTGAGGTGATTAGGTTCATTGTAGGGTGGTGAATTCTATCTTTCAAGATAGTACACCTCTTCAATGTCATACTCACCCTAATAAGATCATCTCATGGATCTATGTGGTGTCCCACCAAGGCATATTTTATATATTTTGCTTTCATTTATCCTCTTTCCCAAAAAAAGGGGATAGATGAAGGTAGAAATATATGAAATTTTCACCAAAGATTTTTCTAGCGACTCCGCTAGGGATGGTTTCTCTCTCCTTCTTTGGTAAATGATTATTGTCTCCAAGTATCGATAGTGGGTTTGTACTTTTATATGAATCCAAGACTATCTTTCTTTCTGTTGGCGCTTAGCTTATTTCATCCTTAAGTTAAGCTAGCTAGCATCTTTAGCTTTTAGGACCTCACCCCGTGTTGGTCTTAAAACCCCTGTTGGGTTCCCCAATGGGTGAAAATAAAAATTTAATAAAAAGAGAATAATTAAAGACTTCCTCCTTGCCATTTCTATGGTAAGCAAAGGTTCATTCCAAAAATAAAGACAAAATCAATCTTTCATAAAAGTCTTGCTTTTCAAAAGCACTTTTTCAAAATACACTTAATAAAATATTTGCACTACATCTAACAATTTTCATAATTGTTACATGTAAGAACATTTCAAAAATAAAACTAACAATCATATTTTCTAAAAGCACAAATGAACTTCTTCACTAAATTCATTTTGATGAAGATTTCATTTTGAAAAGTAAAATTCCAACAATCATAAACTTTCAAAAAGCACAAAATTTGAAGGTGGGCATTTCTATTCAATACATCCAAATGTGTTGGAAAGATGTTACATCTTCAAGCAAAAGCACAACTTTGAAATTCCACTCAACACAGTCCACATGTATTAAGTTGGAATTCTCACCTTTTCAAAAAGCACATATGAAACCTCTTCATTTAATATAC
This sequence comes from Cymbidium sinense, assembly GCA_021442155.1. Lineage (NCBI taxonomy): Eukaryota > Viridiplantae > Streptophyta > Magnoliopsida > Asparagales > Orchidaceae > Cymbidium > Cymbidium sinense. Next base: position 41,377,372 of record CM038223.1, read on the forward strand.
CCACATTTATTGAATGGAGGTTTTATTTCCAATCAAAATCAAAAATAAATTTTCAAAAGCACATATGAAACCTCTCCATTCAATATACCCACATTTATTGAATGGAGGTTTCATTTCCAATCAAAATCAAAAATGAATTTTCAAAAAGCACATATGAAACCTCTCCATTCAATATACCCGCATTTATTGAATGAAGGTTTCATTCTCAATCAAAATCAAAAAATAAATTTTTGAAAAGCACATATGAAACCTCTCCACTCAATACATCCACATTTATTGAATGGATGTTTCATTTCCAATTAAAATCAAAAAGGAAACTTTCAAAAAGCACATATGAACATCTCCATTCAATATACCCACATTTATTGAATGGAGAATTCATTTTCAATCAAAATCCAAAATAAACTTTCAAAAAGCACATATGAACATCTCCATTTAATATACCCAAATTTATTGAATGAAGATTTAATTTCCAAATAAAATGACATTATTTTGAAATACCACTTAACATATTCCATATATTATTAGGTTGGAATTTCCTCTTTCAAAAAGCAATAATCACACATGAAACTACATCTTTGAAAAATGAAACATAATTGATTTCCATCTTACATACCAAATTTGTTAAATGAAAATCTTTCTTTTCAAAATCAACAAAAAACACAACATTTTCAAAACACATTTTTGGAACTTCATTCTAGCATACCACATTTGCTAAAATGAAGTCTCCATTTTCAAAAAAAATTTGTTTTTTTTTCTTTCAAGACACTTTTTTTTGGAATTTCATTGCAGCATACTACATTTTCTAACATGAAGCCTCCATTTTTTAAAAACAAAATTTTTCAAAACACATTTGGAACTTCATTCTAGCATACCCTATTTGCTAAAATGAAGTCTCCAATTCCAAAACAAAATTTGAAACACATTTTTGGAATTTTGTTTAGCATACTCAAATTTGCTAAGTGAAATCTCCATTTCACAAAATTAAAAACACATTTGGAACTTCATTCTAGCATAACCCATTCGGTAAAATGAAGTCTCCAATTCAAAAACAAAATTTGAGAAAAATTTTTGGAATTTTGTTTAGCATCAAATTTGCTAAGTGAAATCTCCATTTCAAAAAAATCAAAACACATTTAGAATTTCATTTTAGCATACCATATTTGCTAAAGTGAAGTCTCCATTTTCAAAATAAAATTTACAACACATTTTTGGAATTTCATTTAGCATACTCAAATTTGTAATTGAAATCTTCATTTCATAAAATTTGAAACTCATTTGGAACCTCATTTTAGCATACCACATTTTCTAAAGTGAAGTCTCCATTTTCAAAACAAAATTTGAAACACATTTTATAATTTCATTTAGCATACTCAAATTTGCTAAGTGAAATCTCTATTTCACAAAAATTGAAAACACATTGGAACTTCATTCTAGCATACCACATTGCTAAAGTGAAGTCTCTATTTTCAAAACAAAATCCAAAACAAAATTTGAAACACATTTTTGGAACTTCATTTAGCATACTCAAATTTGCTAAGTGAAATCTTTATTTCACAAAATTTTCAAAATACATTGGAACTTCATTTTAGCATACCATATTTGCTAATGTGAAGTCTCCATTATCAAAACAAAATTTGAAACACATTTTTGAATTTCATTTAACATACTCAAATTTGCTAAGTGGAATCTCAATTTCACAAAAAATCAAAACACATTGGAACTTCATTCTAGCATACGACATTTGGTAATGTGAAGTCTCCATTTTTAAAACAAAATTCAAAATAAAATTTGAAACATATTTTTGGAATTTCATTTAGCATACTCAAATTTGTTAAGTGGAATCTCCATTTCTCAAAAAGTTTCAAAACACATTTGGAACTTCATTTTTAGCATGCCATATTTGCTAAAGTGAAGCCTCCATTTGCAAAAAAAAAAAATGTGAAACATATTTTGGAATTTCATTTAGCATACTCAAATTTGCTAAGTGAAATTTTCATTTCACAAAAATTCAAAACACATTGGAACTTCCTTTTAGCAAACCACATTTGCTAAAATGAAGTCTCCATTTTCAAAACAAAATCCAAAACAAAAGAAACACATTAGGATTTCCTTAGCATACCCAAATTTGCTAAGAATCCTATTTTTAAAAATCAAAACCTCTAAAAATAAAAGAAACATATTAGGATTTTCTTAAAATTTGCTAAGATTCCTATTTTCAAAAAATTTCAAAAACAAAACACACTTGGATTCTTCATTTAGCTTACCCAAATTTGCTAAATAAGAATTCTATTTTTAAAATCACAAATGATTCACAAAATAAAGCAAGCAAAAAAAAAGAAATAATTGTTTTCACACACCTCACTTAGCATACCTAAATTTTCTAAGTGAGTAGATTCCAAAAATCTCAAATCATAATCAAATTGACCCTTTACTTTAACATACTCAATTTTGTTAAATAAAGGGTCTTCAAAATCAAAAATCAAAATTCAAACATGAATCTATGGAAGCATCTCTTCAAAAATATTTGAACCCATTTTAACATGCCTAAATTTGTTGAAAGTGGATTCTACTTCAAAAAAATCCTCTTTTCAATCAATCTCAAAATCTCTTCTAAATTTGTTTGAGCCCCACTTAACACATTCAAGATATTGAGTGTTCAAATTCTAAAATTCAAAAAAAATTAACAAAAAATAGAATCGATTCAAGTTTATTTCAACACATGAGACTTTCATTCAAAGATCGGTTTCAATTTTAGTTTTAATTGATGCAATAAAAAGTATGTGTTCTCATTTCCTCATGGGATGGACTTGACCCTAAATTAGGCTAGCCTCCATCTAACTATGCCCACCTCATTTACTGAGGCTTCATGGGGCCCGGATTACATGTGAGGGCACTCTCATATACCTTGATCGCGGTGGTCATCCATCGACATGCCGTCTGACTTGGATACTCCCTCACTAAAGAGGAAGGCAGTGGTGGTTCCCACAACAATAGTGTCATGCGAATAGCAGTGCACCCGATTGTTCCCCATGCTACCCGCTAGGGGCTAGCACCCATTCACTAGCACCTCCAAGGGAAGGCTCCATCCTGTGATTGTCTCCCATGCTTTTGAGGTTGGGTCTACTCGCCTCACCCTGGACCCAAAGTAGAAACAAGAACTGCATGGTAAAGCAGTACCACACTCACATTGCTAGGGAGTTAGAGAAAGCTACTCAGCCCATTGTAGAGGATCTGCCCATGATGGTTTCCTGGTTTACAAAGAAACCAGTTCCACCTTCTCTCTCGGTCTAATAGAGAGGATGTCAGGAGGATTTCTTCTTCACCTCCACCAGAGGTTCAGTTCCAGGAACCGGTTAATGAGAGGAAGAGGTCGTACACCGACATCTGTTTAATTTTATGATGAGTAGGTGGATCCTACGGATGATGAACTGGGATTTTTGATCGAGATCGTCATTTCCAGTGTAAGCATCTTAGTGTGAGGGAGGGCTAGAGGCCCACACATCAGTTCATGTTATTAGCCAACAGTAAGTGGCCTCTGCACTTCTGGTTTTCCAGATCGGCGCACTACCCATGCCAACCATATCGATAGCATCTTACTCATGGGGACTACACATCATAAGAGAGCAGTTCCTATCCCGAGAGAGTCGATGGTGCCTCCACCACACCGCTCTTCTCCCCGTTCACCATCTCCTAAACATATCTCAGCATCTACTATTCTAGCCAAGGCCATGAAGGCTGCATCGGTGGAGAAGAGAACCCCGTTGGTGATCCGGCTACAGCCGAGAGATCCTATCCCATCCACATTCCTTACTGTGGTGAAGCCGACCTTACGACCTTACGCCTAGTCAGCGGGAAGGAATGGTGACCTTGAAGTATCATAGTCTGTCACCACCACCACCATCATATGATAGAGATTGTAGTTGCCAAAGGAGAGGGTGATAGTTCAACCACACCTATGATGATAGATCCTCCTAGGAGTGCCACTCCATAAAGATTCAGTGATAGCCAGGAGCATATTTCTTCTAGTGAGTATAGCGCTCATAAGGTTAACTCTCTAATAGTAGGGAAGGTCTGGTTCCTCACAGTGCATGATAGTGATCCCACCACCGGTCAGCCTAGATCCTTTGTGCCTGTTCAGATAGACCATTCTCTAGATGATATTGTAGCTAATTATCTCATGGAGAAGAAGGAGATGTTAGGATATGACTGGTCCGATGAGGAGAAGGTCAGCTTTGATCCCAATGAGGATGATTTATTAAAGGATTCAGTAGGGGTAAACATGGTAGATACCTGGGGTTCTCTCCTCCGTGAGCAACGAACTATGGAAGGTGATGAGGCCGATGTGGTGAAAATTTTCATTTCCTTAAGAGAATAAGATATATACTTTCATCTTCACTCTATGCAAAATAAAATGAAGATAGAAATATACATCTCTTCATTTTATGCATTTTGACATCACATAGATCTTAAAATATTCTTATTGAGGGTGATCGGGTATGGCATTGAGGATAGGTGTACTATCTCGAAAGATATAAGTCACCACCCTACAATGGACCTAATCACCTTAACAAGGACTCTTAAGGACAATGGGTCCATATATATATGAAAGATTCTTTCCTTACTTTACATGAAAAAGTAAAGTAGGGTTTATTTTAAACTTGGTTCATTAAGTTCCCTATAGGGGCAAGGCCCTAGTTAATTGTATCCTAAGGAATGAAATTCCTTAGAATACACTGATTAAGGTAAATGATCATCATCTCCAAAGATTTCAACAGGGTAAGACTACAATCGATTAGTTCATTTTTAAAAATTAAGTGGGATTAATCAAAGAGAGGGAGTTATTATCGAAGCCAAAAGGAAGATAAATAAGAGATGCCCACGATGCTAGGAAACCTAGTGAGCATCTCAAACTATCCTATAGTTGGTCTTTACATTTTTGAAATTAACTTAATTTGTTTGAGTTGCATTTTTCATTAGAAATTTAGGGCTTATGATTCCATAAAATAAGACTAAGGAAATGCCTAAGAGGTGAGGATTTATGCTTATGGCCAAAAAGGGGAGAAGCAACCTCAGAACCTAAATGTAAGGAGCTTCGACAAGGGCCAAAAGCACAACCTAAATCTAAGGTAAAAATGGGTATTGGTTTGCCTCTACAAGAGAGGACAAACCACCTGACTGCTTGGACTTACAATCGCCTGGGGGTGGCTGCCAACTAACTCCTCCTATAATTTTAAATTCATGTAGGCAAGTCATATCCTTTATGCAAGATAGTTAGGCTATTATTTATTTAGAAAGAGACTAAGTCCTTAAAATCACTCCCTAAAGAGACTAGATTGTGTAAAGGTATGCTTCAAATGACCTAAATCTAATGCAATTCAGATTTTATTTTTTTTTTGGATACTCATTTTGACTTAGGCTAATAGGATTCATATGCATAATGCATGAAAATTGAGATTATTGGCCAAAATCAGTGAGAAGGGAGGAGGTGTGTTTCCACCATGGATCTCAAAGGTTAAGCTAAGTTTCTCTGGAAAAGGTGGAAGCCCTCAATCAAGAGTGAAAATAATATGCATTTGTGCATGATGTTATAAAGAAGTACTCATCCATTTGAGGGTTGCTAATTTTTTATGTTGATTTTAGCCTAAGCTTTAGGTGAGTTTATGAGTTCTTTATTTTAGTTTTGAATTATTAAATTTGATAGAAGATTTATTTTTCCTAATGGCCTAATCCACATCCAGGCCAAAAGTAAGGAAGAAACTAGGAAAAGGATGACACTTAATGCATAAGCTAAACAAATCATCAATCAATTTATAAAGTTAATTGCAAAAGAATAGGAGGCCATTGTGGTCGGGTACCACCTCACAAACTCGAAAACAAATTGGGTAGCTGAGCTTTACCCTCATACATCCACGATTACAAATGAATTAGATACAATTAAGCAAGAAACTCATTATTATGGGGTCTTCAAGCTTCATTTTTTTATTCTTCTTTTCTTCTTTCTTCTTTGGATCCATCTATTGGATGGTTGGAAGGTGGATGCTCCGAAAGATTCACATGGTACATAAGATGAAATCTTATGACCAATGATCATCCTAATACCCATAATAATCATTCTGAAATCCTAATTGCAAAAGATACATGAAATGGAAAAGTAAATCTAGCTAACACCTGTAAAATAGAGATTAGCTTAACAAACCACACAAATCTCAAGCATGTATATTGGACTTATCACCCCACACATGGATGACTAAGTCCACCTGGCTTATTGGATTATGCTTAGGGATATAAGAACCTGCACAATGAAGGCATTTATATTTTTTTATCACATCGTCCCTTAAGCACAATCCCCTGCAGAAGACAATGGTTAGACTAAGATCGCCCTACCATTTATTCTACGCACATACATCCTAACATTGAGACTAAGACATATATCATGAAATAAAAGCAAGCATCAAACCATGCACCATCCTAACCTAAAGCTAGAAGTGGTGATTTAGCCTAATGTGTGTGCTTTAGAAGTTTGTGTGGTATGCTTACCTATGGCTTTAAGTTAGAATTTTCTAAGTGTGAAGCATGTTCAACTTAGAGGAGGATTTAATTTAAGTGATTTAATTGTTTTGGGTTGATTTTATTTTATGTTTTGATTGGGTTTAAGTGAATCCTATAATTAATTACTAAGTTATAAAGAGAGGGAAAGAGAAGAGAACTTCTCTTTCCTTCCCTAACCTAAGAAATTTCTAAAGTGGATTCACATTTTTAGTTTTGTTTAGTGTATATTTTAATTAATTGTTTTAATTAACCCTAAGTTTAGATGAACTCTAAACAAACCTATTCAAAAAGAAAGTCATTTTAAGATTAAGTAAAATGAATTAAATTAATTTACATACATCACTTCATTTCTTTCCCAACATGTATAACATGCATATGAATGAGTCGTAAACATATCTATACAAATAAATGGGAATGTTTAACACACTTTATGATGCATGCTAAGAAATTTATTTAAGAAAATTTGAATGTTTATGATGCATGATTTTCATTAAGTAGAAAGGGGTTTCTTATCTAATTTTCACATACATCATATGAATGTATGAAAGGCATAAGTTAACCAGGGGTGTAAGGTACAAGACCTACTTAGGGCTACTTAAAATCTTGCAACCCTGAGGTTGTCTAGACTAATATACCACTTTCCTTAAATACAAGCATGTGTATAAAAGAAATGAATGGGAAAGAAAGAATGGAAAAGTTTATGTCGATTGATTTATTTTTGTTTATGCAATTTATATGTACAAGTATAGGTATCCTTCTTAAGTAATAGCATAGGAACGAATGGATATGGAATTAGGCAAGTGTTAGGTTCTTTTCAAATGAACCATACACCTTGCCAAATCCTATTCAAAACTATACTAAAAGAGAAGAGAAGGAAAACCTACACTAAACACATCCTTATATTTTACTTACATGCAAACTTATAAGTAAGATATAAGTAACACAATTTTAGTTTTGATAATTGATTCATATATTTTTGAAAATAATTTAAATTTAATAGTGATAATAGCCACTCATATTCTTACTTTAGTCAACACATGCAATTTGACATAACATACATATTTTCATTTTAAATTTGATTTTTATTTTTTTTTGAAAAGCATGGATGCATGAAATCATATGACATACAAGTTTAGCATGTTTAGGAAGAACTAAAGCATTGAAATCATGTAAACACATTCACTTTAATTAAATCCTAAAGACAATCTTATGGAATAGGAAAGCTTAAAGCAAATCAAAGTTTATTTCATTTGATTTTTGTTTGATTTTGAATTTTATTTTATTTTGAAAATATGGAGTGAGTTTGCTGTTCCTAACCCATTCTCACATGTGTTTAATAATTTTTTTTAATTTTTAGATCGTAGATTTATTTTATACTTTGATTAGGTTAAGGTATGAATTAAACATGTTAACTATCCCTTATCTACACCACCTTAGCATAGTTAATCAAATAATTATGAGCCAATGAGATGACATAAAATCTCACAAGAAATTTAAATTTACAATGCACCTAGGAAGGGGCCTAATGCAAATTGGCTCATGATTAAATTAAGCTAAGGGGTTTAACTTAAGTAATTTCAAAACGCCCCTCACACATATGAGTTGAATTTTGAAATTGAACTTAAACTATTGAACACCTAAGTATCTATACCAAGTAGAATAATTAAGTTTTGGAAAGTTTTAAAATTTTGAGAAATTAATTAAGAGGGTAATTAGTGAATTAGTCCTTAATTAAGAGAGGATTAAAAAATAAATGGGGCTTTAAGGAATAGCTTAAGGGAAATGCACCAAAATTATTTCCTAAACCTCCTATTCACTGAAATAGACCTTAATCAACTTCAATAAAGGATTAAACCACTAATTAAACCCTTAATTAACCTTAATTACATTAAGGAGTAATTAGGAAATGAATTAGTAATTTTCCCAATTAAGCCACCAATAAATCCCAAGAAAATTAGGGGAGGTAGAAGTCATCCCCCAAAACATACTCAAGAAGTTTGGGAATAATTAATGGATTAATTAAATGGTAATTATCAAATTAATATTTTCAATAAAAGCCAAATTGGAGAAAAGAAGTATTCAAAATTAATCAAAATCAATTTTAGAATATTCTATGTTCAATTATCTTTCTAATGTTATTTATTTCATATTTTTTTTAATTTTTCCAGGTTGAGATATGAATTCTTGAAGTTTAGGTAATTAATTAAAAATAAATAAACCTTAATTAATTCCCTAATCCTACGGTGTGCCATGCGTGCGGTGACTCAACTGCCCTTTACACACGGCAAGCTCTGAGTGGCCACTTAAACATCACATCGTAGTGTGGCGGCGCGCTTTTGCCTCGACCATCTAATCGGATGACCGAGATTAAAGCCATTTCATAGTGGATTAAAATGAATTATATAATGTGATTTAATCTCGGCGCCTATCCAAAATGTGATGCCGAGATCCATCCCCGACATTGCATGTGAACCATGGAGACCCATGCTTAGTCATGATCCAGCTCGATTGAGCAGGATGAAATTTTACACACACCATCTAAACCTAATGGAAAACAGATCTAATGGTTGAAATTCCATGTGATCAAAATTTCTTTCACAAAGCTCCACACAAAATTGAGTTTAAAGGTCAAAAAATGGCATACCGGAGGAGATCACCTGATTCCCTGGAGAAGCTGTTGTGAGGCAGTTTTGGTGAAAATTTTAGCTCTTGAGGTTGAGTGGATGGATTAATAAACCAACTCCTCCTTAGCTTGAGCTTAGTTTTGATTGAAGCAGATCTCCCCTTACTTTAAGAACTTGGAAGAGAGCTTAAGCAAGCTTGATTGGGTTCTCTGATAGAGTGTGCAAAGGGAATTTGGTTGAATTTGAGTGTAGTGGAAGTTAGCAATTCAATGGACCTCCCCTATTTTTACTTAAGGAAAACTAAGAAATGCCAAATTCAATCTCCTTCTATGAAGCTTAGGAACTCTTGCTAATGACTCCTATCACTCTCTAGGCTTCAATCGACAATGGGGAAGTGAAGATTCAAATGAATTAGGGAGTATATCTCCCCTTTGGCAATGGCCAAGAAGGGAGGAGCCATTTTGATCCAATGAGCAAGGGTTTATTAGGCCCTTTAGGCTATCCTTGAGTTCATTTTAGGCTAGGGAGTGGATTAGTGGAGTGGCCATGTGCTTAAAACAAGTGAGAAGAGGTTTTCCATGTGGCCATTTCAAGCCATGTGCTCGATTTGGCCATACGATGAAGTTGGTCTGACCCAAACCCATTGGATTGGGTGCATCACCCTCCCTAGGGTTTACTTGTCCTATTAGGAAAGTATCAAGTAGGTATGAAGAGGGTTTGACCAAATTCCAAGTGGAATTGGCCAAAATTTATTCTATGGCCTAGAGGTAGAATGGTCATTTGGCTAATTTTTCATCTTGTATATGTTGGGTATGTTGAGAAAATAGGTTTGGCCAAGTTTCATTAGATTTGGAGTTCATTTGATATAGTTTGGCTCATGTTGACCCATTTAGGTCAAAATGGTTCAACTTGGGTCAAGTTGACCAATTGGTCAAATTGGGTCAAATTAAGGGTTGGATCAAGTTCATATGACCATTTGAAATATTTTAGTGGCTTTGGTTTAATTCAATTTGGTTTAGGTTTGAATTTGGTTCGTATGACTTAATTTAGGTCAAATGGGTCAAGTTGACCAATTTGACCCATTTGACCTATTTGAGCTAGGTCATGAGTAGGTTTAGGTTTGGTTAATCATATGAAATGAATTGTTATCTTTGTTTCGAATCAATTTTTGTTAAGTTTGAGTTTGGCTCAAAATGACCACTTAGGTCAAGTTGGGTTCATGGTCAATTGAGCTAGGTTAGGTCTAGTTGGCCAATTGAGGCTTTGGTCAAGTTCAACAAGTGATTTGGAATGAGCTTGACCCATTGGTTTCAATCAATTTGGCTTAGATCAAGTTTTGACACATTTTGACCTTTTAGGTCAACTTGGGTCAACTTGGGACAAGTGGCCAATTAGGCTAGGTTAGGCTCAAATGTTGACTTGGTCAAGTTCAAACATAGTTCATGATTGAACTTAGATCAATGGTTTCAATCAATTTGACCTGTCATAGATTTTGGCTATGTTCGGTTTTATTTTGGCTAAGAGTTGACTTGGTCAACTCTTAGGTTTGATTGGTTTGACCCAATTTGAGTGGTTGATCATCTCATGATAATTGTTGATCATGATGAGAGGCATAAGTGAGTTTGATTCAGTCCAATTTGGTTAGGATTAAAATTTAGCTCATAAGTGGTCACTTTGGGTCAAGTGAGCCTAAGTGGGTCAAATGGCTTGGCCAAAGCTTGATTTGAGTTTGATTGAACTTATATATGGACTTATGATTGAAATATAAATCCATTTTCAAGTGGTTTGAAGTCAAATGGTTTTTGATTCATTTGATAATTTCAAGTTCAAAGGGTGAACATGAAATGGAGTTTGGCTTGAATTTTGAATTGAGTTTTGGTTTAGTGATTGAAGTTTATGTTTATATTTGGATTCATGATTGAAGGATTGAATGAATCATGAAGGAAAATCAAGGGTTTGGCTTGATTTGAAATTGATTTGGCTAAGTTCATGATTTTGACTTGAAAGGCTTTGGTTGGATTTTGAATGAATTTGAGTTTGATATTTGGAAGTGTTTTGATTGTTTGAATTTATATTTCATTTATATATGTAAATATAAATGAGAATATAAATGGAAAAAAATCTCATGAATTTGAAGTGATTTGATCATGATATAAGCTAAGTCTTTAAGGAAATTTAAAGGACTTAGAAAAGATTTGGAATTTGGAGCTTGAATTTTGAATTTGAGTTGATTTATTTGAATTTATATTTCATTTATATATGTGAATATAAATGAGAATATAAATGAGTTATGATAAAATTCCATGAATTTGAAGTGATTTTATCATGATTTAGGCTAAGTCTTCAAGAGGAAATTTAAAGGACTTAGGAAATTTTGGAGTTTTGGATTTTGAATTTTGAATTTGATTTGATTAGCTTGAATTTATATTTCATTTATATATGTGAATATAAATGAGAATATAAATGAGTTTTAAGAAAATCTCATGAGTTTGATTTGATTTGAATTTATATTTGGGTAAGTCCTTAAGAGAGAATTAAAGACTTAAGAAAAATTTGGAATTTGAAATTTCATTCATGGGTTTCAATCATAGATTTCAATCATGGATTTTAATCATGAATTTCAATCATGGTGCATTGATTTGAGTTTGGATAAAATCAAATAAGATTGATTTGGAGTTTGACTTGAAGGAAGGAAGGTGAGCAGTGGTTTAAGCTAAGGGTAGGTAAATTTTCCTAACATCCCTAAGGCATGACCTATTCCTATAGCTAACTCTTCTAAGTCTCTAAAGCTAGGTTGAGTGTCCACCTAATCACTAGATGTGTCTTAGGACTAAGGATCTCTTAAATTCTAAGAGGATTCCTATGTCTAAGATGGAGGGGTTGAAAGCTCATTCTAAAAATGAGATCAACAAAGGGAGCCCAATAGGTGTGGTGTGACAGACAAGGAACACCGCACTTATTGGTGTTGATCGAAACTATCAACAACACCAAAAGATCATAAGTACTAACAGAAATAGTCTATCCCTAGCCCAAGGTGTAGAAAGAATCCAGAGTTTAGTGCAATGGGACTCTACTTATGTTCAAGACATAAGAGAGAGAGGGAGAAATCAACTAAGGGACAAAGTATGTGAACCTTCCACTAGGGAAGCAGTTCAACTCATCCACAAGGGGATGAGAGCTTTGACTTGATTTGAGTCTCGCTGAGGAGAATTTTTCACTGGGGAAGAGAGTTGAATTTATTTCAATTTTTTAGATTTAGATTTTGAGATGGACTTATTTTCATGGATCACAGTAAGAGCCATGGAGACTTAACTCAGTTTTACCAATCCAAAGGGTATTGAATACATAGTAGGACTAGCCAACCAAAGGAATGTCATTAAGAATGCAATCGTACTAGGAAGCATGTAGACTTACATCCCTCCAAAGTAGACCAATTGCCGAGGTAATCTATTAACAAGGAAATGATTCAAACCCCTAGGGCTACTATTGAGTGAATGCCTCTGAGGGACTTAGATCAACTTAAATATAGTCAAGATTAATTTCTTTTTTAGATTTTTTATGATGGATTTCATTGATTTTCGGTGGATCGTATTGAGTAGGAGTCATGGAGGCTTATACCTAACTCAGACTTACTGATCCAAAGGGAGTACTTTCTCGGCTGATGAGAGAACTATCCGACCAAAGGAGTGCCTTTCGATTTGCAATGATCAATTGAATGGAAGAAAGTTTGGGGACTCATATCTTCCACTAAAAAAGACCACTAGGGTGATCAAACAAATCAAACCCGACCAAAGGTCGCCCATCTTATGTACAATCATGCTAGAAAGAATGCGTCATAGTCTTACATCTTCCAAAGATGAATGACTGTTGGGGTAACCTGCTTATGACAAAATAGATTGAACCCAACCTAAGGGTGACTACAAAGTGAGTGCCAACCCAGGGAATTATCTCAACTCGTGTCGCAATTCCTATAGGGAGTTCTCATTGCCTAAAGATAGGATGCCTGGGGAAAAGGGCCCTTTTGAATTGAATTCTAATCCATAATTAATTTTGTTTATTTTGTTTAATTTATTTATCATGGACCCTATTAATTTGTGAGAGATCAAACTAAGAAGGAGCTTATAGAAGCCTAGACCTATCTTAAATTTACTGAACTAAGGGAGAATCTATGCATCCGTTGAACAAATTCTCCAACCACAGGGGTGGCTGCTAGGAAAGGAGGACTGTCCAATCCAAAAGTAACCCGGGTAGTGTCTAAATGGGGTCACAAAGGATGTGATCCAAATAGAGTGCCCACATGGGATGGGGCCACTAAGTGCTTATTCCAAAACCCTGGAGAAGATGACATGGCTATATATCCAATGGGTGTCCAACTCAAGGAGAAAGCTGGGACTCACATCCGCCAAGAGTGGTGTATCCAGGGTGAGTCACAGCATAGCAACATCAATCAACCTAAGGTGCCATTGGTTTATAACAATCAACCTAGAAGAAAGATCGGGACTCACATCCTCTATAGTGGAACCGACATCGTAATAGTCTTTTCACTGACAAAAGCATCCCACCTAATTACCGAGTGAATGCCAAGGACTTATATTGGCTCAAATATAGTCAAAGAGAAAGGAGCCTCGGGAGACTTATCCTAAACCTCAAATATACTCGACCTAGTTAGATTATGATGATTAGTTCAAGAAGAGAGCTCAAGGACTCACATCTTCTTAAACAAAATTAACGTGAGGTAGCTTATTGGCTGGGTAGTAAGACTACCATACTAACAAGGCGCTCATTGGTTTGCAATGTTACAATTAAGAAGAAAGCGTAGGGACTCACATCATCCAAATAAATGACTAATGGGGTGACATACAAGCGAGATAGTATGTAGACCCGACCTAGAGCAGCTAATGAGTGAGTGCCACAGGGAGCTTGCTCCCACATCAAAATAGCTTGAGATAAAAGATATGTGTTTATTTTTGTGCATGTGTCAAAAGTAATAGGACGCCTCTAGGAGACTCTTACACCTACCTTAAAACATGCTAGGGGATTTAATGAAGTGGTGCATGGATGAAACAAGATTCCACCAAGAAAGGATGTTGCTTCTTCATAGATAACTTAGTGCTAATCAAATAGATGCCTCAAGTTCTCTTACACCTATTCTAATAGCATCGAGAGATTGTGTTTGTGTTGTGAAAGAGGGATAGGATGGGGGACTCTTACACCTACCCTAAACACATCACGGATTCACAAAAATAAGCAAACAATGCTTCAAAGAAGAGAAGATTTGATGAATGGAATCGATTTTATTCTTTTTTTATTAATAATTATTTTCAAACATGATTTGTTTCATGGGTAATATTTTTTAGATAGAGCCCATTAATTGGAAGCATCGGGTGTTCCCCTTTACAATCAATAAGTTGATAAGATCCTCCTTAGTAGGCCTTCTCTATGACATAGGGCCTTCCCAAGTGGGTTCAAACTTGCCTCCCATCTTTCAATGGGCAACAATTGGTCTCCTTAGGACTAACACAAGTTCTCCTACTCAGAAAGACCTAGGACTGCTTGTTGTGAGCTTGAATCATTTTGGCCAGTATAACTCGAGGTTCTGCACCCATATTTTCCTCCAAACCTTCAAGCTCTTCTAACCCAACTTTGCATTCTACTCAGTGATTTTGCTACCCAATCCTTAGTGATGAGTTAAACTTCTAAAGAACGCCCATACACTAAGAAAATGGGGTATTGAGTTGGAGTTTGCATGGTATGAGGCCCACAAAGCTTCAACCAATCGCTCCACCACCGCTTGTTGTCAGCAAGAGTCTTCTTCAATATCTAGATGAGAGTTTTATTGAATGCTTCTGCTAAGCCATTTTCTCTGGTGTAGTAGATGATGTAGTATCTCCAATCTATATCATGTCTTCTAGCAAGCTATTGATCGGTGCTTTTGAATGCGCATTCATTATCAAATATAATTCATCGAGGCACCCAACATATATATGATATGGTTCCTAAAAAATTGAAGCACATGTCGATGTGACCTCTCGAGTGGGATGGCTTTTGCCCACTTGGAAAAGTAGATGGTAGCTAAGATGAACCGATGACCCTTGAAAGAAGGAGGATCGATCGAACCCACAATGTTGATACCTCAACACTCTAATAGCCATGAGGCCAATGTAAGGTGTAGAATGTTGGGTGGTTGGTGGAGGACCACACCATGTACCTGACACTGATGACATCTCCTAGCTACATCCATGCAGTTTGTAATCATCGAAGGCCAGTAGTACCTTAGTCTCTTGATCTTCATCTTCATATTCAGATTGGATTGATGTACTTCGCATAGACCTAAATGTACCTCGATTATAATGCCACAGGCTTCGTGTTTGTCTAAATAATGCAACCACATTTGGTCAAAGGACCGACAGTACAGAGTGCCATCAATGAGAGCATAGGAGAGATCTCCCTATTTCACTTGATGGGCTTGTGACTTTTCTTGAGGTAGTTTGTCAGTGTTCAAGTAATTTATGAATGGTTACCTCCAATCCAACTCCTTGTCCATTTTGATAATGGCAACCTCCCCTTCAAGGGAAAGTCTCTCGATGAGTTCAACATCAATAAGGGATAGGACTTATCTATTTTGGACCCTTACTGAAATGGAGTCATCTTCTGGACATGCCAATTCTTTGGCAAGTTTGGCCAAAGAATTTGCTACTACATTCTCTGCTCGGAGAACCTTGTAGATGGTAACTTCGGGAATTTGGGCCAACAGCTTCATGGTATACTCGTGGTAATGATGAAGCTTGGGCTTGAGAACCTTGTAGGACCTAGCAATCTGATTGATGACCAACTGAGAATCCCCAAAGATGTTGATGCTCTTGACACTGATAGTGATGGCTAACTCTAGATCGATAATCAAAGCCTCATACTTAGCTTCATTATTAGTGCAATGGTTGTAAAGATAGTATGAGAATCTCATCATATCAAGGTCTAGAGTTAGGAGAACTATTCCTACCCCTACCTTTCCTGGAAGAGTACATCGTGGTGCTTCCCCTTGTGAAAGAAGCTACACCATCAAAATACATCTCCCATCGGTTTCCACCCCTAAGTTCATGATTTGTTCATCAGGGAGGTCTTCACAAAGCGGAGAATCAGTAGGAAGTGTGCTGCTAAGAAGTCCGCTAGTGTCTGTCCATTTCCCGCACTAAGGGGTACGAATGCGATATCAAACTATGAGAGAATCATGGACCAGCATGCCAAACATCCTGGTAGTGTTGGCCATGTCATGAGGTACTGCAGTGGATTAGTTTTAGAGATCAAGTTCACCTTATGAGAAAGCATGTAGTGTCATAGATTTTGAGAGGAAAAGATCAAAGCTAGCAATGTTTCAATAGGTGATAGTTCACTAGGAATCGATGACATCAGAGGTAGTAGAGAGCATTCCTTCCTTCATCATTGACTTGGCCAACAGCATCAGAGAGTAATTCAATGCAATGTAGGATGAGAGGCATGCCCGATAGCTAAAAAGGCGGCTTCACCAAATACTGCTTGATGTCTTCAAAGGCATGCTAGCACTTGTCATCCCACTTGAACTTGGCATCCTTTTTGACAAGTGCTGAAAATGGCTTGCATCTCCCCGATAGGTTGGAGATAAAGCATCTTAGATACGCCCATCCTTGGAAGGATCTCTTGAGTTAAACTCAAGAGGTGGCATTTCTAAGATAGCTTTAATCTTTTCAGGATCTTTCTATTCCCTAGTGTCAGACAACAAACCCAAGGAATTTCCCTGAAGCTACTCCAAATGCACACTCCAAGGGATTCATTTTGAGGTTATATTATCTTAACCATTCAAAAATTACTCTCAAGTCAAAGAGGTGGTCTTCCTTTTCTTCTCTTGACTACTAGATCATCAACGTAGCACTCAACCTGATGGTGGATGAGTTCATTGAAGATCTGAGTCATGACCCATTGGTATGTAGCACTAGCATTTTTAAGGCCGAAAGGCATGACGCTATAACAGAAGATTCTGATTCAAAAAGTAGTGTTTCTTTCATCTTCAGGAGACATCTTGATTTGGTTGTATCCAGATGACCCATCCATGAAAGAGAAAATTGCATGAGATGAGGTGATGTCCACCATTAATTCTGGTATAGGAAGAGGAAACTCAACCTTAGGACATGCCTTATTTAAATCCCTGAAATTGATGCATATGTGAATTTGGCCATTCTTCTTCTTAACTGGGATGACATCAAGCAACTGAGGATATTTTTTCTTCGATGAAACTAGCATCGATCAGTTTCTTGACTTTAGAAATGATCTGTTGTTCAATTTCTTATCGCATGCGTCTAGGAGCTTGCTTAAAAGGGGTAGCATTAGGATATATTACTAACTTATGGACTGTTATGTCAGGAGATAATCCGGGCATCTCTTCATAACTCCATGTGAAGCAGTCTTTAAACTTAGTCAATGGCCTAACTAAGTCATTGGTTTATTCTTCATTCAACAATGAACTGATGTACGTCGAGCATGAATTTTGTTTTGTCCCGAGGTTGATTTCTTTAAGCTTATCTATTGTTGAGTGAATCTCCTCTTCAAATTCTAGCAATGCGTCTTTGATTTGGAGATCATCTGGATCATCTAAGATTTCTAAACACACATTCTCATAAGAGTTGGTGTTGTGTGAAAAAATCTATCAGACTCCGAATGATTGGTAACAGCTAAGTAGTAATCATCATCATCGACTGGACCCACCATACCGAATCCTAGTCCTGCTCTTGATTGTGCTTCTCTGCTTATATTATTTCATAGCTTTCAAAGTACTCTAACCTGTGTCTGGACCATGTGTGAGGAACCAAACCATTCTATATAAGATTATGAACACAATGCGATTAAAAGTCAAATGGTAATTCCACTAACTCTTTAAATGTATCCTCCTCAAGTTCTACATCAACTTCAGGACTTGAGGATGATGATCCCAAAAAAAATCTCTTCGGCTTCATGTCATTGGTAGACTTAAGGATTTCCTTAACTACTACACCTTCAACTTTTTGAGATGTAAGTGAGGTTAGAGCTAAGGTTCCCAGCCGCTGTCTAATAGTCTCACATACATTTGATTCGAATACTTTGCTTTGTCTAGGCCCAATCTTGTCACCGTGATCAAAAGTCACCTCCAATGGAACCCACGAGAGGGGTTGGTATACTAATCACACTCATTCTCCAACTAGATTCTAAGTCTATGTGAATAGTAGGGTACCAACTTCCGCTTTTTCTCGGTGGATGTTGAGCTATCCTACCCACATGTCCATATGATGGAATGAACTGTGGGTGGAATGTAATATGCAGATCTATTTCTTCTTCAATTCCCCTTTCTTGTTCACTTGAATTTTCATTTTTCTTTTCTTTTCTTTTTCTTTTGTCTTTTCTTTTTCTGCATTTTCTTTTTCTTTTGATTTTGAGTTTTAATTTTGTCCAAGTTCACGAGAAAGTGTGTTTTGAGAAAGATAGTAGGTTGTATCCTCATAAATCTCAACCTCTCTAACTGAAAATAGCTTTTCATCTCCATTGACATGATATTCAATCCCATCTTTTTTTGAACTTGATGTACTGATAGAGGGAGAATGGAATTATCTTGTTCTAATATATCCAAGGCCTACAGAGCAAAATAGTGAATGAAGTATTTTAATCAATAATGTAAAACTAGCTTTAGTATTCCAATCACCTATCTCTAAAGGTAACACTATAGAACCTAAAACCAGCTCACCTTATTCATTGAATCCTCTCAACATCATCCATCTCCCTGAGTGTGAGAGATGTTGACCATCAAATAAAGGTCAAGTTCATATGCACCCATGCATCTAAATCCATAAGAACTCAGCAAGTCTAAACCTCCATGTCAACTGATGATGTAGGGGATGGTTGTGCTCCAAGTCCCCGTAAGAAGGTCTTCATCTGAAGGTGATCCTTGGGTTTTTTTGTGTGCCTCCTCACCTATAGCCACCGAGCTAAGCATTTTGGAAACAAGGAGGCCTTGATTAATTATTCCCTCATCTCTTTGGTTAAGACAAGGGCATCATATATGCTTAGTTTAGATGGCAACTTATGTAGATAAGAGAAGATATTGTAGTCCACCTTGGGCTAATCCTCTACAAGCAAATCCATGGGTGGAGCATTCTGTGGAGGGGCTTCTCGATCCTCTATACTAATGACTTATTTCCCTCTATCTTGTGGTGCTACCCTTTGAGGTAGAATCTTTCCACTATGAAGGTTGACTTCAGTGATCTCTTGTGATAGGGTAATGGAATGTTCTACCTACACATCAAGCTCACCTACAGCTTCTCCTATGGGACCCTTAGAATCGGATGATTCCAAGTCTATCTCAAGAGTGAACCCATAATATTCAAAGTAGGAAAGTCCAACTCTGAATCAGAAAGAGGAAGATCAAAATTATTATAGTTATTTTAACTTGAAGTGGTATCATTAAAAATAGAAATAGATAACCCATCATAAGTGACACAAATGTAATTCAAGCTAGCATTATTCTTCAATTTCTTGGATTTTTTTGGAGGTACAAAGTAGAAATCAAGTAAAGTGAGTGGGGTAAGGAATTTGATGCTCTTATCTGCCAATACAAGAGTTCTACTAGTTGGAAGTCATCAATGTGGAAGTCAAAGCAGGAAGGCTAGACTTGATCGCTGGTCACATGGCTATCTAAGACATCTGCCGCCGAAGTTCCACCTTTCCCTGAAGTTGGCACCGAAAAACTTACAAACCTTCCTTGATGTTGAGGTTTGACTCGTGCACTGCAAGGAAAGTTTCTTGATCTGGATGATCTTTTAGAGGTTTTGGATAAAGAAATATCACAGCCTTCTTTGGTTTTGGAAGGATTACATGTATCCCCAAGGATTACCCTAATAGAACTGGATGGTTGTTCCATAAGGTATTCCTTCAGGAAAACTATAGCACCGATCTTGAAGCTATGTTCAAGCCAGTCCTTAAATGTTAAGCAATCCTCCAAAACATGGCCTAGCATACGATGGTAGGGGCAAAGGTTAGAATCATGACTTTTGCCTACTTCCTCCTCCCTAGTTGGGTAGCGAAAATCGGCTTCTTAAGAGATTCTTAAAGATCTTCTTGATTACCTCCTTAAAATAAGGTTTTTAAGCTTATCTAAAAGAGTTGGTGGACCATAGCTACTTGGCTGTAGGTGTATGTGGTATATGGTGGAGGAGGCTGTGGCCATGAAGGCTGATGTAAAGGCTGGTAGGGTTACCTCGGTGGTGCTAAAGGAGGTGGAAGTGAAGGATACTGAGGTTGTGGTCTCTCTGACTGATCTCTAGCTAGTTGGTTCCCCTTATCTACAATTATCACTGCTCCCAGCTTCTTCTCATAAAGCTTTTGTGGCTTTGCTTTGGGCAACTGGTCTTGAAAAGGCAACTGCTTGTCCTCTCCTTGTAGACTAGCGCACCATGTTGATTAGTTTCTTCAAATGTTTTGATAAGGAACTTAAGGTGACCGCCATGGATATTCTTTAGAATAATTTTAATGGCATGTCACCGTGACATAGATTTTCATACTCAGATTACACCATCAAAGAATATAATCATCAAGGGAATTACCTGGGTGTTGTTGTGCAACAAGGAGATCACTTAGTAACCCCGAGCTTGAAACCTCTTGATAAAGAATTGCTCTAACTCAAAATGTCTACCCAATGGAAGTTTAGCATACCAATCAAAAGTAATTCCTACTAGGCTACTATTGAAAAGGCAGAATAGCAAAGCATCACTTCCACCAGCGTTGCAACAACTAGCCCTGAAGTGTGCAATATGTTGCCTTAGGTTTCTACTATCATCAAAGATCTTAAAGGAAGGTGGCACGAAACCCTTGGGATATTGGATTACATCGAATTCCTCTGGGTAGGGTTTACCCTTTGGAACTGATGATCCTCCCCTAGCTTGAGCCAACGCTTCCTTCACTTGCTGCTCAACCATGGATCTGATATCTTTTTCTTGTATGGAGGTACTTTCCACTACCTTTCTATGCATGCTAGTGCTACCTTGCTCAACAAGAGGTAAGGTCTTGGCTGGGTCCAAGACATGCTCTAACTCTAGTTGACTAATGTCAGCTGTAGTAGGATGAACTGCTGGGGCTTATTTTTGAAGTACTGAAACTACTGCTAACAAGTCCTCAAGCTACCTCGCCATCCTATCTATCTGCTCATCTTTCTACTTCAACTAATATCGGAGGTGTTGTACTGATAGGGCTGTGTCTTTTTGATCAACCTCAACACCTTCCATGGCTCGCTCTCCTCGAGATGGAGCCCCTGTATCTACCATGCTGCACCTGAAGTCTCCCAAAAAAAATCATCATCATTAGGATCGAAGTTAATCTTCTCCTCATTTGACCAATCATACCCCAGAATCCCCTTCTTCTCTATAAGATAATGTACTACTATCTCCTTGAGAGAACGATCAATATGAATAAAAATAAATAATTTTGGCTGACCGGTGTGATCACTATCATGTACTGAGAGGCACCGGACCTCGCTTGCTACTGGAGAGTCAATCTTATGAGGGCTATACTCACTAGAAAAGACATACTCCTTACTGCCACTAACTATGAAAGGGATTACATTCCTAGGAGGTTCCTCTATCATCGATGCAGATGGGCTATCATCTGCTCCCTCTGCAATAGCTGCTACCATCTCCATATCCTGCTAAACTAGTGGTGTTGGTGAAGGGATGACCACTATGCTTCGGGGTCGCCACTCCCTTCGTACCACCACTATGGCAGAAGGTCAAGCAGGAGAGCTCATCCTCACCACAGTAGGTGGTGTAGATAGAATAAGATCCATTGGTCATAGCCAGATCACTAGCGGGGTACGCTTCTCCCCAAATATTGCCTTCATGGCCTTCTGTGGAACTGGAGATGCCTGTAACGTGAGTAGGTGAAGGCAGACGGGGGTAGAGAAGTGTGGTGGAGACACCACCAACTCTCTATGAACAGGAGATGTCCTCCTGTGATGACTGCTCCTAGTAACTAGGATGCTATCTATATGGTCGGCGTAGGTAGCATGCCGAGTTGGAAAATTAACAAGTACAAAAGCTATTGACTAGTGACTGAACCTCCACCTCTCCCCACTGGTGATATGAATAGATGTATGGGCCTCTCTGGCCCTCTCCTATCACAAATGTTTCCCCACACTATGGGGGATGATGGATCTCAAATCAAATTGATCTCCGGGCTCTGAACGTCTGTAAGCTCCCCCAACTTGGTGTAAGACCGATGGAGGTCGGCATACCTCGCCCAAAATCGAGGGCGGGGGAACCACTGGTGGAGGTGAAGTATGAATCCTTCTAGCATACTCTCTATCTGACCTAGAGAGAGGATGAAATTGGTTCTCTGTAACCAGGGGTGATCAAAGTAGGTACCTCCTCTATTACTGACCACATAGGGGCCTCCATCTCCCTAGAAATCCTAATATGATACCACTTGATAATGCAATTTTTATTTCTCCTCTATGTTTGGGTAGGATGAGTAAAGTAAGAACTAGACTCAACTTCAAAGACTGGGGAGGCAATCTATGGAATCAGAGGAGCCTTACCCTTAGAGGGTGCCAAAGAGTGGGTACTAGCCCTTACTATGGTAGCATGAGAAACCATGAGGCGCACAGGCGCTATCACTATCACTGCTGAAACTGGTGGGACTGCCATTGCTTTCCTCTTTAATGAGGAGATGTCAGAATCTGAAGGTAGATCAATCTGGAAGACGCTGCCTGGCCACCACACCATCGGCCAGGAGGGGAGTGCCTCACATGTGATCCTCACTCCCTCAAATCCCCTTTCAAAATGGATAAGGTGGGTATGATCCACTCGGGGGAAATTAGCCTGGTCCAAGGCCCAGTCCATGTTGTGAGGGAAAGTGAACACGAACTTCTATGAGCGCCATTTAATCAATGCAAAAAAAAAGAAGACTGAACTATAGCGGTGTGACTTGAGAATCTACAATATAGGAAATGAGCTTAGATCAGATTTCTATTTTTATTGATTTTTGAATTTGAATTTAGAATTTGAACCCACATCCAACATCTTGGAAGTGTTAAGTGGTGTTCAAATGGATTTGAGAAGATTTAGAAATTTGATTGGAAAGAGGAATTTTTTAATATGAATCCAACTCCAACAAATTTAAGTATGTTGAAAGATGGATTCAAATAATTTTAGAAGGATGCTTCAATAGGTTCGTGTTTGAAATTAGATTTTGATTTGAAGACCCTTTACTTTAACAAATTTGGGTATGTTAAAGTAAGGGTCAATTGGTTTTGCTTTTGATTTGGTATTTTAGAATTTTACTCACTTAGCAAATTTGGTATGCTAAGTGAAGTGTTTGAAAATAATTGTTTCTTTTTGTGAATTATTATTTGATTTTGAAAATTGGAATTCCCACTTAGTAAATTTAGGTATGTTAAGTGAAAAACCCAAGTGTATTTTTGAAAGATTTTTGAAAATACGATTCTTAGCAAATTTGAGTATACTAAGAAGATCCTAAAGTGTTTCATTTGTTTTGGATGTTTTCATTTTTACCAAAGTAGGATCCTTAGCAAATTGGGTATACTAAGAAAATCCTAATGTGTTTCCTTTTAGTTTTGATTTATTTTTTATTGAAAGTGGAGACTCTACTTTAGCAAATATGATATGCAAAAGATGAAGTTTCACTTAATGGAAATTTCACTTAGCAAATTTGAGTATGCTAATTGAAATTCCAAAAGATGTGTTTAAAAATTTTATATTTTTGGTTTTGTTTTGACAATGTAAACTTCTCTTGGGAAAATTTGGTATGCTAAAAAGTGAAGTTCCAAAAGTTCTTCAGAAATTTTGAATTTGGAGAGACTTGAGAAATTTGATTACACTAAATGAGGTTCCAAATGTATTTGAAAATTTTTATTTTTGAATTTGGAGACTTCACTTAGAAAATTTGAGTATGCTAAAATGAAGTTCCAAATGTGTTTAAAAATAATTTTGGTTTTGAATTTGGAGACTTCACTTAGCAAATTAGAGTATGCTAAATGAAGTTCCAAATGTGTTTGAAAATTTTTCGTTTTGAATTTAGAGACTTCACTTAGCAAATTTGAGTATGCTAAATGAAGTTCCAAATGTGTTTAAAAATTTTTGGTTATATGATTGTTAAGTTTTTGATTTTTTTTTAAAAGAAGACTTCCCTTCAACAAATTTGGATATGTCAGAATGGAAGTCAATCTTATTTTTGCAAAATATTAAAATTTTATCTTATGTGTGATTATTGCTTCTTTATTTTATTTTATTTTTTTTTTTTAAAAGACGGGATTCCAACTAAATCATATATGGGATATGTTCAATGGGATTTCCAAATGATGTAATTTTTTTATTTAGGAATGAAATCATCATTCAATAAATTTGAGTAAATTAAATGAAGATGTTTATATGTGCTTTTGAAAAATTAGTTTTGTTTGAAAATGAAACTCCCATTCAATAGGTGTGGGTGTATTGAATGGAAAGGTTCATATGTGCTTTTTGAAAATTTTATTTTTGATTTTGATTTTGACTTTTGGAAAGATGATTGTTCATTTTATTTTCAAAATGAAATCTTCATCAAAAAGAATCGAAGGAAGATGTTCATTTGTGCTTTTGAAAAAGATTGTTAGTTTTATTTTTGAAGGTTCCTGCATGTAACAATTATGAGAATTATTAGATGAAGGTGTTTTAAGAAAATTTTATGGAAAAATATTTTATTATATGCATTTTTTGAAATAGTGCTTTTTGAAAAGCAAGATTTTCATGAAAAATATATTTTGTCTTTCTTATTTTAGAATGAACCTTTCCCTATCATAAAAATGATAAGGAGAAAGTCTTTAAATATTTTCTTTTTATTTAGTCTCTTTATTTTAACCCATTGGAGAACCCAATGGGGGGTTTTAAGACCAACACGGGGTGAGATCTAAAACCTAAAGATGTTGGCTAACTTAACTTAAGGATGAAATAAGCTAAGTGCCAATGGAATGAAAGATAGTCTCGGATTCATACCAAAGTACAAAGTCACTATCAATACTGGAAGACAAAGATCATTTATCAAAGATGGAGAGAGGAACCATCCCCAATAGAGTCACCAAAAAAATTTGTGGTAAAAATTTTTATTTCCTTTAGAGAATAAGATATATACTTCCATCTTCACTCTATGCATAATAAAATGAAGATGGAAATATACATCTCTTATTTTTATGCATTTTGACACCACGTAGATCTGCAGATATTTTTATTGATGGTGATCCGTATGACATTGAGGAGAGGTGTACTATCTCAAAAGATAGAAGTCACCACCCTACAATGGACCTAATCACCTCAACAAAGACTCCTAAGGATAATGAGTCCGCACATGTACCAAAGATTCTTCCCTTACTTTACATGGAAAAGTAAAGTAGGGTTTATTTTAAACTGGGTTTGTTAAGTTCCCCTATAGTTAATTACATCCTAAGGAATGAGATTCCTTAGGAATACTCTCAATTAAGGTAAATGATCATTATCTCTAAAGATTTGAACAGGGTAAGACTATCAATCGATTAGTTCATTTTTGAAGATCAACTGGGATTTATCAAAGAGAGGGAGTTATTATCGAAGCCAAAAGGAAGATAAGTTGGAGATGTCAACGATGCTAAGAAACCTACCGAGCATCTCAAACTATCATATAATTGAGCTTTACAATTTTGAAATTGATTAATTTGTTTGAGTTGCATTTTTCATTAGAAATTTAGGGCTTCTAATTACATAACACAAGATTAAGAAAATGCCTAAGAGATGAGGATTTATGCTTATGGCCCACAAAGGGGAGAAGCAGCCTCAGAACCTAAATCTAGGGAGCTTCGGTGAGGGCCAAAAGTACAACCTAAATCAAAGGCGAAAAAGGCTATTTGGTTTGCCTCCACAAGAGAGGATAAATCACCTGACTACTTAGACTTACAACTGCCTGGGGGTGGCCGCCAACTAACTCCTCCTATGATTTTAAATTCATGTAGGCAATATGCTTTATGCAAGATAGCTAGCCTGTTATTTATTTAAAAAGAGACTATGTCCTTAAACTCACTCCCTAAAGAGATTAGATCATGTGAGGGTATGCTTCAATTGACTTAAATCTAATGCAATTCAAATTTCATTTTATTTTTATTTTTGGACAATAAATTTGACTCAGGCTAATAAGATTCATATGTCTAATGCATGATAAATGAGATTATTGGCAAAAATTAGCGAGAAAGGAGGAGGCAGAAGCCAAGTTTCTACCATGGCTCTTAGAGGTCAAGCCATGTTTCTCTGGTAAAGGTGGAAGCCCTCCAATCAAGAGTGAAAATAATATGCATTTGTGCATGATGTTATAAAAGAAGTACTCATCCAGCTAAGGGGTTGCTAATTTTTTTATATTGATTTTAGCATAATCTTTAAGTGAGGTTATGGGTGGGTTCTTTATTTTTAGTTTTGAATTATTAAATTTGGTAGAAGATTTATTTTTTTCTAAGAGTCTAATCTACATCCAGGCCATATAAAAAGCAAGGAAGAAACTAGGAAAAGGATGCAACTTAATACACAAGCTAAACAAATCATCAATCAATTTATACAGTTAATCAAAAAAAATAAGAGGCCATTGTGGTCGAGTACCACCACACAAACTCGAAAGAAAATTGGGTAGCTGAGCTCTACCCTTATATAACCCAGATTACAAATGAATTAAATACAATTAAGCAAGGAACTCATTGTTATGGGGGTCTTCAAGCTTCATGTCTTCATTCTTCTTTTCTTCTTTCTTCTTCTTTTCTTCTTCCTTCTTTGGTTCCTTCTTTTGGATGGTTGGAAGGTGGATGCTCCAAAGGCTTCACATGGTACATAAGATGAAATCTTATGACCAATGATCATCCTAGTCCCCATAACAATCATTCTGAAATCCTAATTATAAAAATTACTTGAAAAAGAAAAGTAAATCTAGGTAACACCAGCAAAATAGAGATTGGCTAAACAAACCACACAAATTCCAAGAATGTATATTGGACCTATCACCCCACACATGGATGACTAAGTCCACTTGGCCTATTGGATTATGCTTAGGGGTATAAGCTCCTGCATAGTAAAAGTATTTATATTTTTTATATTTATCACAATGACCTCTAAGCACAATCCCATACAGAAGACAATGGTTAGACTAAGATTTCCCTACCATTCATTCTACACACATACATCCTATCATCTAGACTAAAACAAATATCATAAAAAATAAGCATCAAACCATGCACCATCCTAACCTAAAGCTAGAAGTGGTGATTTAGCCTAATTTGTGTGCTTTAGGTGTTTGTGTGGTATGCTTAGCTATGGCTTTAAGTTAGAATTTTCTAAGTGCGAAGCATGTTCAACTTAGAGGGGGATTTAGTTTAAGTGATTTAATTATTTTGGGTTGATTTTATTTTATGTTTTGATTGGGTTTAACTGAATCCTTTAATTAATTACTAAGAAAATATGAGCAATGTCCATAGGGAGAACATCACACCAAATTTGATCCTCATAGCATCCTATTTTAATAGGAAATAAACACCGATTGGTGATGGGAACAGATGTATGATTTACCCAGCTAACATGAAATGGTTCAGGGTGAGGTTCAGATTTTAGGTTGGCTCGAGTTAAGGTGTGTGTTGAAATGACATTCATAGCACTCCCTCCATCTATAACTAACCTACATCTCTTTTCATTACACAAAATATACATGCTAAAAATTTTCTTTATCCTCCAATCTTCTGCCTCATTTTTAATTACAATAAGACATCTCATCACATTAACACGAGGTTCATCCGTTAATTCCAACTCTTCCTCAGATAATAGGGTGTCATCATAAACTTCTTCTAGATTATCAGCTATTGGATTTTCAACTTCTTCTAAAAATAAGATTTGAGCTTTACATTAATTTTTCATATGACCCTTTTTATGACATTTAAAACATATTACTTCTCTAGTGTTCTTAAATCTCCCTTCAATTGAAGTTTTAGGCAAAGGGGTCGGGCCATTTGGATGGGTGGGTCTAACAATAGATCTATGGGATGAAATGGAAGGTACTTGACTCTTAGTTTTAGAGAGGGAGGCAGATTTCTTTTGTTGGTCAACCAATAATGCATAATAAAATGCTTCCTCTAAAGATTGTGGGTCAAATAATTCAACTTCATTTCTAATCTCAGTCCTAAGTCCAATAAAAAATTTATTGGCTAATTGCAATCATTATCAATACAATTAGTTCTAGAAATTATATCTTCAAAAGTATTCAAGTATTCACTTACAAGATAATTACTTTGTCTCAAAGTTAATAATTGACTATGTAACTTCTTATCATGATGCCTAGGACAATACTTTGCTCTTAACATTTCTATCCAAGTGAGGTTTGTCCTTCCTAATCTTTATTCTTTAACTAAAGTATTTGTCCAATAAATTTTAGCATGACCTATCAATTTCATTTTAGCAAAAGTAACCCTTTGGTAATCATCCATTTTATACCAATCAAAGAAGTCGTCCATTTGAACTAACTAATCAAGAAATTTATTTGGGTCATGTATACCATCATAAGTTGTGGCTTCTACTTTAACTCTTCGAGGTGGATCATTAGAGTCTTATATAGTCTTAAAATAATTTTCTCCCCTTCCACCATTTCTAGCAATTGATGGTCCTCTAAGTGGTTGATTTTCTCTATGGTTTGGATATGAATCTTCTTCATCTATCCCTATTGGCACAGTCTGAGTAGGTATTGGAAGAGGAGTTGGTACTCTATTATTTTGTAGATGTGCTATAAGAGTTTACATTTATTGTTTAAGTTCTTGCATTTGATTCTTACTTCCTTCTAATATTTATTGAGTTTTTAATTCATTATCTTGGATCCTAAGATCTAAGGCATCAACCAATCTAGCAAATTTTCAACTTGATCTTGAGAGATAGATTTTGGTTCCATGAGATTTTTTTAAAGAAAAAAAGATATATGAAAAGGATGAATGAAAAAAAATGAAAAAAAATAAACAAGTATAATTTAATTGTGCAATCAAAGTGAAATTTTAGGCTAAGAGAACTTCAAGGTGAGGAGGAGGGTACAAGACCACTTAAATCTCAAGCTCTCCTTAAACAGTTTAGGTCTTTTTGACAAAGTTCTATTTAGCTTCCAAAATCACCAGGTTTAACACACTTTTATTATTATGCTTGCATTTTTTTTATTTTTTTAATGCAATGAAAAATGTTCAAATTTATCAAGCCTCTTTTTTTTCTTAAGAATGCAAGTTATCATAAGTTAATCAAAGAAACTTCTGAAATTAACCATAAATAATAACAAAGATAATAAAGCAAGTAATCATATTTTGATTTACACTAATGGCTAAGTTGTTTTTAGGGTGAAGCACTTCCTCACTAAGGTGCTCTCTTAATTTTTTTTCTTTTTGGAGGTGTGCAAGTTCACACAATTGGAAAATAACTAAAATATATAATGGAGCTTACTAATTGAAATTTTATGCAATAACCATAAACTTGCAAGCAATATTTATCTTTCCAAGCTACTAATATGTATTTAAACTATTATATAAAAGAAAATTAATTAACCTCACAAGTCCAAGAAAAACTCACAAGTTTGAAGTCAAGCCCAGCACTTGAGATGCTCCCTTTGTTGAAGCAAACCTTTGACCATATTTGCTCCTTTCAGGCTTCGCTCTGATACCAAATTTGATGGAGGTGGGTGTTCTTTTTTTTGATGAGATTGAGAGAACATGGGTATTGGAGGTGAAGAAAGAAGACATGTTGAACAACTAGCACTCCCACCAAGGATTGCTAAGGTTTGGCCACCAAGCTCTCAAACCACAAGAACAACTCAATAATTTATAATTGACAAAAGATCTCCTTTATTCAAGTAAGAGGGGCTATTTATAGCCATTACAAGCATCTTTCAAAAGAAAAGAATTCAAAATATGGAGGGAAAGGTGGGTGGTTAATGTGAAGAATTAAATTGCCTCATTATTTTATATCATCCACCCATTTCACATGCTATTATTTTATGTGGATTCAACCACCTCACATGTCATACGTTGAAATTTTAAATGCAAAATTTCATAAATAGAGTTTCTAGAAGAAAATTAAAAATTACATAAATAAAAAAGATGAAATCATAAAATGGGCCTTAGCAGGCTAATGAGCTAAGCCTTCTTCTTTCTTGAATTTTCTAGGGCTTTAGCTTAAGATCTTGTAAATGGACCTTGAGCTTTAATCTTTGGATCTTCATGATGTTCTACATCAGGTCTAAGGTACAAGACCTACTTAGGGCTACTTAAAGCTTCGCAACCCGAGGTTTTCCAGTCTAATATACCACTTTCATTAAATACAAGCAAGTGTACAAAAGAAATGAATGGGAAAGAAAGAACACAAAAGTTTATGTTGGTTGATTTATTTTTGTTTATATAATTTATATGTACAAGTATAGGTATCCTTCTTAAGTAATAGCATAGAAATGAATAGGATATAAAATTAGGCAAGTGTTAGGTTCTTTTCAAATGAACCATACACCTTGCCAAATCCTATTCAAAACTATACTAAAAGAGAAGAGAAGGAAAACCTACACTAAGCACAACCTTATATTTTACTCACATGCAAACTTATAAGTAAGATATAAGTAACACACTTTCAGTTTTGATAATTGATTCATATATTTTGAAAATAATTTGAATTTAATAGTGATAATAGCCACTCATATTCTTACTTTAGTCAACAAATAAAATTTGACATAAAGGAAATATTTTCAATTTAAATTTGATTTTTTTTTAAGTATGGATGCATGAAATCATATGACATACATGTTTAGCATGTTGGTGAAGAACTAAAGCAATGAAAGCATGTAAACACATTCACTATAATTAAATCTTAAAGAAAATCTTATGAAATAGAAAAACTTAAAGTAAATCAAAGTTTATTTAATATGATTTTTGTTTGATTTTGAATTTGAATTTGAAAATGTGGAGTGAGTTTGTTGTTCCTAACCCATTCCCACATGTGTTTAATTTTTTTGTTTAATTTTTAGATTATTATATTCATTTTATACTTTGATTAGGTTAAGGTATGAATTAAATATGTTAATTATCCTTTACCTACACCACCTTAGCATAGTTAATCAAATAATTATGAGCCATTGAGATGACATAAAACCTCACAAGGAATTTAAATTTGCAATGCACTTAAGAAGAAAGGGGCCTAATACAAATTGGCTCATGATTAATGATTAATTAAGCTAAGTGGTTTAACTTAAGTAATTTCAAAACACCCCTCACACATATGAATTGAATTTTGATTTTCTTAATTGAACTTAGGCTTTTGAACATCTAAGCATCTACCCCAAGTAGATTAATTAAGTTTTGGAAAGTTTTAGAATTTTAAGAAATTAATTAAGAGGGTAATTAATGGATTAGCCCTTAATTAAGAGAGGATTAAGAAAGAAAAGGGGGTTTAAGGAATAGCTTTGGGGAAATTCCCCAAATGTCTTATTCACTAAAATAGACCTTAATCAGCATCAACAAAAGATTAAAACACTAATCAAACACTTAATTAACCTTAATTACATTAAGGGGGTAATTAAGAAATGAATCAACAATTTCCCCAATTAAGCAACCAATAAATCCCAAGAAAATTAGAGGTGGCAGAAGTCATCCTCCAAAACATACTCAAGAAGTTTGGGAATAATTAGTGGATTAATCAAAGGGTAGTTAGCAAATTAAGATTTTTAATAAAATCCAAATTCAGAAAAAGAAGTATTCAAAATTAATCAAAATCAAGTTTAGAATATTCTATGTACAATTATCTTTCTAATGCAATTTATTTCATATTTTTCTGATTTTTCTAGGTTGAGATATGAATTTTAGAAATTTAGGCAATTAAATAGAATTAAATAAACATTAATTAAGTCCATAATCCTATGGCATGTCACGCGTGCACTAACGTAACTGCCCTTTACATGGTACAAGCTCTGAGTGGCCACATAAACATCACATCATAGCATGCATTGGCGGCTATACTTTGCCTCGCCGTCGATCAAAATTGGACGACTGAGATTAAAGCCACCATTCAGAGGGGATTAAAATGAATTATAAAACGTGATTTAATCTCGATCGTCCATCCAAAATGTGCGGATGGACAGCCAAAGATCCATCCCTGCCATTACCTCTGAACCATGGAGACCGACCATGCTTAAGGCAATGATCCGAGCTCGATTGAGCTCAGATTGGGATGAAATTTTACACACACCATCTAAACCTAATGACAAACACATATAATGGTTGAAATTCCATGGGATAAAAATTTCTTTCATAAATCTCCACACCACATTGAGTTTAATGGTCATAAAATGGCATACCTCACCGGCACTCGATTCCCTTGGAGAAGCTTCGTCTGGTTGAGATGAAGCTTTGGTGAAAGTTTTAGCTCTTGAGGTTGAGTGGATGGCTCTATGGACCAACTCCTTCTTAGCTTGAGCTCAATTTTGATTGAAGTGGATCTCCCCTTGCTTCAAGAACTTGGAAGAGTGCTTAGGCAAGCTCAATTGGGTTCTCTGCTGGAGTGTGCAAAGGGAATTTGGCTGAATTTGAGTGTAGTGGAAGTTGGAAATTCAATGGACCTCCCCTATTTTTACTTAAGGAAAATTGAGAAATGCCAAATTCAATCTCCTTCTAGGAAGCTTAGGAACTCTTGCTAATGACTTTTATCACTCTCAAGGCTTCAATCGACAATGGGGAAGTGAAGATTCAAATGAGTTAGAGGGAGTATATCTCCCCCTTTGGCAATTGGACGACAGAGAAGGGAGGAGCCATTTTGATCCAATTAAGCTTAGGCAGTGAGTTTGTTAGGCTGTTTAGGCTATCCTTGAGTTCATTTTAGGCTAGGAAGTGGATTAATAGAGCAATCATGTGCTTAAAACAAGTGAGAAGAGGTTTTCCATGTGGTCATTTCAATCCATGTGCTCGATTTGGCCATATGGTGGACTTGGGCTGACCCAAACTCATTGGGTTGGGTGCACCACCCTACCTAGGGTTTACTTGACCTATTAAGAAAGTATCAAGTAGCTATGAAGAGGGTTTGGCCAAAATTTGTTCTATGGCCTAGAGGTAGAATAGTCATTTGGCGGATTTTTGAATTTTGATATGTTGGGTATGTTGAGAAAATAGGTTTGTCCAAGTTTCATTGGATTTGGAGTTCATTTGATATGGTTTGGCTCATGTTGACCCATTTAGGTCAAAATGGGTCAACTTGGGTCAAGTTAACCAATTGGTCAAATTAGGTCAAACCAAGGCTTGGGTCAAGTTCATATGACCATTTGAAATATTTTAGTGTCTTTGGTTTGATTCAATTTGGTTTAGGTTTGAATTTGGTTCATATGACTTCATTTAGGTCAAATGGGTCAAGTTGACCAATTTGACCCATTTAACCTATTTGAGCTAGGTCATGGGTAGGTTTAGGTTTGGTTAGTCATATGAAGTGGATTGGTAATTTGTTTCCAATCAATTTTGGTTAAGTTTGAGTTTGGCTCAAAATGACCCTTTAGGTTAAGTTGGGTTCATGGTCAATTGGGCTAGGTTAGGTCTAGTTGGCCAATTGAGGCTTTGGTCAAGTTCAACAAGTGATTTAGAAAGAACTTGACCCATTTGTTTCAATCAATTTGGCTTAGATCAAGTTTTGACATATTTTGACTTTTTAGGTCAAGTAGGGTCAACTTGGGTCAAGTGGCCAATTGGGCTAGATTAGGCTCAAATGTTGACTTGGGCAAGTTCAAACATTGGTCATGAATGAACTTAGATCAATGGTTTCAATTAATTTGGCCTATGGTGGATTCTAGCTATGTTAAGTTTCATTTTGGCTAAGTGCTGACTTGGTTTGACCCAATTTGAGTGATTGATCATCTCATGATGATTGTTGATCATGATGATAGGCATAGGTGAGTTTGATTCAATCCAATTTGGTTAGGATTAAAATTTGGCTCATAAGAGGTACGTTAGGTCACTTTGGGTCAAGTGAGCCTAAGTGGGTCAAATGGCTTGGTCAAAGCTTAATTTGAGTTTGATTGAACTTGTATATGGACTTATGATTGAAATATAAATTCATTTACAAGTGGTTTGAAGTCAAATGAGTTTTCATTCATTTAACAATTTCAAGTTCAAAGGGTGAACATGAAATGGAGTTTGGCTTGACTTTTGAATTGAGCTTTGGTTTAGTGATTGAAGTTTATGTTTATATTTGGATTCATGATTGAAGGATTGATTAAATCATGGTGGAAAATCAAGAGTTTGGCTTGATTTGAAATTGATTTGGCTAAATTCAAGATTTTGACTTGAAAGGCTTAGGTTGGATTTTGAATGAATTTGACTTTGATTTTT